>JBAMBO010004169.1:0-489475 GCA_037044535.1 Lordiphosa magnipectinata | reverse complement strand
CTCGTTGGCTGCCGCATCATCTTTATCTTCCTTAGAATTTCCCATATCTCAAACTAATTGGGTTATTTTTACTACAGGCCAAATACTTACGATTTGCTCTGATGCTCAAATTCGATCAATTTCAAAATTCTCCAAAAACCAATTGAATGGGGACTACTCTTTGTGAGAATCAAACCACACCAGACGAATAATAACAAGAATCGAATTTTAATTAAACAATTATTGGTTTGGTTTGTAAGCGTAGTTCGCGAAATAATTCGACACGTGTTTTCCCGATTTTGGAAAATCCGCCAAATTGCCGAATTCCATGCAAGAAACTATTTTTCATCCGATTGACTTGAAACTCGGGTTGTAAGGATAGAATACGAAATAATTTAAAATGTGATTTTCCAATGTCGGAAAATCCGCCCCCCAGGCGTGAAAATTCCCGGAAAATTGTGCAAAAAACTATTTTTCATCCGATTAGCTTGAAACTCGGTTGTTGGCTGAATACGATTTGAAATGTGATTTTCCAAAATCGGAAAATCCGCCCCCAGGCGTGAAAATTCCCGGAAAATTCTGTAGGCAAAAAGTTATTTTTCATCCGATTGTCTTGAAACTCGGTTTGTAAGGATAGAATACGAAATAAAGTGAAATGGGGCAGTAACGATAACGATAACGATAACGATAACGATAACGATAACGATAACGATAACGATAACGATAACGATAACGATAACGATAACGATAACGATAACGATAACGATAACGATAACGATAACGATAACGATAACGATAACGATAACGATAACGATAACGATAACGATAACGATAACGATAACGATAACGATAACGATAACGATAACGATAACGATAACGATAACGATAACGATAACGATAACGATAACGATAACGATAACGATAACGATAACGATAACGATAACGATAACGATAACGATAACGATAACGATAACGATAACGATAACGATAACGATAACGATAACGATAACGATAACGATAACGATAACGATAACGATAACGATAACGATAACGATAACGATAACGATAACGATAACGATAACGATAACGATAACGATAACGATAACGATAACGATAACGATAACGATAACGATAACGATAACGATAACGATAACGATAACGATAACGATAACGATAACGATAACGATAACGATAACGATAACGATAACGATAACGATAACGATAACGATAACGATAACGATAACGATAACGATAACGATAACGATAACGATAACGATAACGATAACGATAACGATAACGATAACGATAACGATAACGATAACGATAACGATAACGATAACGATAACGATAACGATAACGATAACGATAACGATAACGATAACGATAACGATAACGATAACGATAACGATAACGATAACGATAACGATAACGATAACGATAACGATAACGATAACGATAACGATAACGATAACGATAACGATAACGATAACGATAACGATAACGATAACGATAACGATAACGATAACGATAACGATAACGATAACGATAACGATAACGATAACGATAACGATAACGATAACGATAACGATAACGATAACGATAACGTATAACGATAACGATAACGATAACGATAACGATAACGATAACGATAACGATAACGATAACGATAACGATAACGATAACGATAACGATAACGATAACGATAACGATAACGATAACGATAACGATAACGATAACGATAACGATAACGATAACGATAACGATAACGATAACGATAACGATAACGATAACGATAACGATAACGATAACGATAACGATAACGATAACGATAACGATAACGATAACGATAACGATAACGATAACGATAACGATAACGATAACGATAACGATAACGATAACGATAACGATAACGATAACGATAACGATAACGATAACGATAACGATAACGATAACGATAACGATAACGATAACGATAACGATAACGATAACGATAACGATAACGATATAACGATAACGATAACGATAACGATAACGATAACGATAACGATAACGATAACGATAACGATAACGATAACGATAACGATAACGATAACGATAACGTATAACGATAACGATAACGATAACGATAACGATAACGATAACGATAACGATAACGATAACGATAACGATAACGATAACGATAACGATAACGATAACGATAACGATAACGATAACGATAACGATAACGATAACGATAACGATAACGATAACGATAACGATAACGATAACGATAACGATAACGATAACGATAACGATAACGATAACGATAACGATAACGATAACGATAACGATAACGATAACGATAACGATAACGATAACGATAACGATAACGATAACGATAACGATAACGATAACGATAACGATAACGATAACGATAACGATAACGATAACGATAACGATAACGATAACGATAACGATAACGATAACGATAACGATAACGATAACGATAACGATAACGATAACGATAACGATAACGATAACGATAACGATAACGATAACGATAACGATAACGATAACGATAACGATAACGATAACGATAACGATAACGATAACGATAACGATAACGATAACGATAACGATAACGATAACGATAACGATAACGATAACGATAACGATAACGATATAACGATATAACGATAACGATAACGATAACGATAACGATAACGATAACGATAACGATAACGATAACGATAACGATAACGATAACGATAACGATAACGATAACGATAACGATAACGTATAACGATATAACGATAACGATAACGATAACGATAACGATATAACGATATAACGATATAACGATATAACGATATAACGATATAACGATATAACGATATAACGATATAACGATATAACGATATAACGATATAACGATATAACGATATAACGATATAACGATATAACGATATAACGATATAACGATATAACGATATAACGATATAACGATATAACGATATAACGATATAACGATATAACGATATAACGATATAACGATATAACGATATAACGATATAACGATATAACGATATAACGATATAACGATATAACGATATAACGATATAACGATATAACGATATAACGATATAACGATATAACGATATAACGATATAACGATATAACGATATAACGATATAACGATATAACGATATAACGATAACGATAACGATAACGATAACGATATAACGATAACGATAACGATAACGATAACGATAACGATAACGATAACGATAACGATAACGATATAACGATATAACGATATAACGATATAACGATATAACGATATAACGATATAACGATATAACGATATAACGATATAACGATATAACGATATAACGATATAACGATATAACGATATAACGATATAACGATATAACGATATAACGATATAACGATATAACGATATAACGATATAACGATATAACGATATAACGATATAACGATATAACGATATAACGATATAACGATATAACGATATAACGATATAACGATATAACGATATAACGATATAACGATATAACGATATAACGATATAACGATATAACGATATAACGATATAACGATATAACGATATAACGATATAACGATATAACGATATAACGATATAACGATATAACGATATAACGATATAACGATATAACGATATAACGATATAACGATATAACGATATAACGATATAACGATATAACGATATAACGATATAACGATATAACGATATAACGATATAACGATATAACGATATAACGATATAACGATATAACGATATAACGATATAACGATATAACGATATAACGATATAACGATATAACGATATAACGATATAACGATATAACGATATAACGATATAACGATATAACGATATAACGATATAACGATATAACGATATAACGATATAACGATATAACGATATAACGATATAACGATATAACGATATAACGATATAACGATATAACGATATAACGATATAACGATATAACGATATAACGATATAACGATATAACGATATAACGATAACGATAACGATAACGATAACGATAACGATAACGATAACGATAGCGATAACGATAACGATAGCTGCAATTAGTTCGGGAACGCTCGAATATTGCTGACCTGATCCATATACTTCACGTGTTAGCCATCCCCACATATTCTTAATGATATTCAAGTCCGGTGAATAGGGTGGCCAGTTTAATAACTCCACGTTTTGGCTCGCTATATACGATTTAACAATCCGAGCCGTATGTATAGGGGCATTATCATGTTGATAAATCCATTTTAGATTTGCAAAAAGAGTTTGGAAGTGTGGAAAGGCCTGTTTCAATATACCATTATAACACAACGCATTCATGGTGGTTGGAATAAATTTAAGCTCACAGGTGCCATAATAGGAAATGGCCCCCCATACCATAATACCTCCAGCACTGCTGTGCAACTTATCAAGATGGTGTGGTTCTTTTCGAAGATCATGAAAATAGTAGCTGTAGCCATCGGGGCCCTCCAAATTAAACTTTTTTTCGTCCGAAAAGACAACACGTTGCCACTTCGAAGTCCAGGTGACATGTGCGCGCGCGAAATCAAGGCGTTGTAACTTCCGAGCCGGGTTAAGAGGTGGCTTCTTCTTGATTTTTAGTCTCTTCAGGCGTGTAGCATTATTAATAACACGACGCATGGTTGTCAAACTTGCTTTAACGTTTCATTTTTCCCTTATCTTGGCCAAAGAGTCGTGCGAATTGGAAGCTTCTCTTAATATAAGTCGCTTGTCCGCGATGGTAAGCACACTGTGGGTGCGGCCCTTCATGTTTTTACCATAATTAGCCTCATTATTTAAAAAAATTTTTATGGCGTGACGGCTCCTGTCGACTTTTTTTTGCTATTTTGGCAATAGAAAGGCCAGAAGCCTTGTAAGCTTGGATTTTTCCTTTCTCCGACTTAGATAATGAAGTGCCACGCCCCATTTTAATTTTTTTTTAATTTTATATACACTTCAATGAAAGCAAAAAGTTTAAGTAAACCAAAATTTGTGCATGTTCCATGTTTGAATAGAACATGCATTTTATTTGGTAGGTATCGTTGACACGTGCACACAAATTTTGGTTTACTTCACATAAAGTGCAAACAACTTTATAGCGGTTCTATTCCAAAACTTGGAATATATCAGAAACAGCGAAGAATGCTTGCACAAAGATAATATGCAAAAAATACCGTTAGTCTACCATTTCGTTTTCGAGTTACGAGCAGTTTTAAAGTGAGCATACAGGGTGTCCTATTCAAGTGGCGAGCAGTGTAATAATATTAAGATCTCTTATCAAAAAAAAAGAAATGAAGATATACTTAGGACAACAGAGCGTAACCCTTTGGGTACGTGAATCCCAGCCTATACTGAGATGTCTAATTCTGTATAAATTAAAGAATACATTTGAAAAAAAAGAACAATAAATTATTCTTTTTTTTTTGCGAAAGAAGGAGATGTAGGATAACTTATGGCAGCCACTATGCATTAGAACAAAGCTCACTATTTAACTAACAAAGCTTCATTCAACATAACAAAGCTCAAGCCTAAAAGCTTCAAGCCAAAAGCTCTACTCTAAAGCCAAACTTCTTATCTAAGCTTTGGCCCATATAAGTAAAAGGAAATAAGATATATTTCTAAGTACCTTAATTAAGCCTAGCATAAGATTAGCATTAAGATCTCTTCTAACACATGTAAGCATACCTAGTCCATAAGAATCAATGTAAACAGATTGGTATAAATACTGGGGCATTGCGCCCTTAATAAACACTCAAGGTTAAAACCTCAAACCGCCTCCTACAGATGATTGGTTGCCCATTTTGCTAATTTGAAGCCTCCCATTTCTAGCACTTCCTCAACTTCCTTACTAATGATTCTTAGCTCGGAAAGAGAATTAGCGCCAGCAAGCAGGTCGTCAACATAAAAGTCGTTTTTAATGACAGCTGCTCCAACGGGATGTGACTTGCTATACAAATTGGCCAATTCTGAAAGACATCGAACTGCCAAAAATGGGGCAGAAGTAGTGCCATATGTCACTGTGTTTAAACAGTACACCTGAACATCTTGCGAAGCATTTTCCCGCCAAAGCACCAATTGAAATATGCGGTCAGCTTCAGTAACATTTGCCTGTCTATACATTTTTGAAATATCGGCGGTTATGACTTACCGATGAAATCGAAATCGAATCAAAGTTGATTAAAGCTCCCTCTGAATGGTAGCACCAACCATTAACGTTTCATTTAAAGAAACTGATGTTGAAGTTTTACTTGATGCGGCCTCAGGACACACTGATGTGGGATGTAGTAGTGTGGTCCTGGTGGAGACGACATGTGACCCAAGTCACGATATTCTCGCATGAAGTCGTTGTACATATCGTAAAGGTTTTATCTTTTTTGTAATCTGCGCTGCAGATGAGCAAATGTGTGTGTATGTACGTATGGAAGAACCTTTTAAGCGGTAATACTGCAGTTCACTTCAAAGCGCGTTCACTTTGAGACAAGAAGTATGTTGCTAATGCATATACATAAGCATGTGTATGTATAAGCGTAAGAGCTGGACATGCAATTAATAAGTGCCAACAATTGATTTGCTTGGGAGTTTGGCAATTTATTTTGGTTGACTACGGCTCGAGGTGTGCAATAAATTTTTGACACTTTTTACCTGTGAGTTGACTGCAGCATGGGGTGAAACTTTCCTCCTCTCTGGTGTGAAGCTGCGCGGCATCTGAGCTTCAAGTTTAAAGTACAGGTGCTAAACTGAAGGGGTGGGTCAAGCGTCTTTTCAGCAATAGATTTACCAAATGATCCTCTCTCCAGGGCAGCAGCAACAAGCAAACGACCGAAGGCAAGCCAGCTAGCTTAGGCGATATAAAGAGCAGCGATTTATCACCTTTCCACGGAACTACTTTCCACGGAAACTACTATCGATGTCCCGACTCGGGCGGAAATGAAAATTCCAATTAGTATTTTTATAGAATCTAAAATTTAATTATATTTTGGACCGCGATAGTAGAGAGCTTTAGCTAGCTGGTGCCAAATGACGAGATTACAACTTCTTTCGTTCAATTCATTTATTCCACTGACTGCTCCAGCAGTTGAGCCTTTGCTTATACATTAAGACAAATGTTGCCTAGTGGCTATGTTGCTGAGCACAATATAAGAGAGGATCTTCAATGTATAGTTCATTGCAATGTTTAACATCTTACTTTGTAAATATCTCTACCTCAACTATGAAAACTATCTTAAATAACTTAAGTGTTTCAACAAAGCTTTCTCCAAACTCTTCCCACTGCGTCCATTGCTTGTTGTTTGCTAGATACCAGCTTAAGGCCTTGTCCTTGAGTAATTCCGGCATGGCTCGTGCTATCATATCTAGATCAAGACCGTACATTTTTGCTGACCATTCGACCTGAGAACTCTAACGGTTTAGCATTTCCGTCGAATCTGAATGCCCATTCCCTGACTTATTTGGCTACTTTCGCGCATTCATTTGTGTTAATATTTGGTTTTTTGGTTGCTGTTGCTGTTTTCTCCTGCTTGGCCTCTTCACCTGAAGTCTTTATTCCTGACATGTATGGGATTGACAATTCTTCTAGGTGGGTGTCTATTTTTTTAGGTAGCAATGATTGTACAGCTTTTGGTAATGGTGAATTACCATATATTTCCGCCATTGCTTTTATCCTGTCTTTCCCTTCCGGGCATGATTCGTTGACTATGATCCATTCTCCAAATTGTTTCCTCATGTTATCCACGTTGCCAGTTAGTTCGATACCGAATTCTTCTGCGTGGTGTAACAAATCTTCCTTTTTGAGGTGATAAATCCATGCTCTCCCCATTTTAGCACTTTTTATTTGAATCCTTTTGTATTGTTATTGACAAGACCACGTTGGGCGCCAGTTGTAACGAGTCGTTCCAACAAATTTATATTGGACTTGCAATAACAACACAGGGAATTCGTTATTCTATTATTCACCAGCGACGTGGCTCACTTTATTGTTCACTTTGATGTTTCACTTATAAATATGGTACATTCGCATAAACCTATCTGAGGTATCCTTGCCAAATCGCAAGGTACGCCTCCTATCCGGCTAACCGCCGTGTTCGCAGGGTTTCGTTGGCCATGGACACGCCGTGCACGTTCAAGCAATCGCTTGACTCGCAGGTTCGCCTATTCCGCACAACTCCCAGCGATATCGCCCCCTCAGTTAATTGGAGCGACTGCGACAACTAGACAACTTTGCTCCAAACTTAACGGATCCTTCCGTTTACTTGCTGCGCATCCGCCGTCTATCGTGCTGCTATTCCCATGGACTCCCGTTCATTTCCCCTTTCCCCTGAATCCGCCTTGATTCCCCTTTATGCAGCGAATTCGCCGCAGTTCCCCTTTCGATCGCTACATTTCCCCTTTCGCTCCATACCCTTCTGTCTGTGAGGAATAACCATTCCTCACAGGGTGCCGGTTAACTTTTTTTGCTCATATCTTGTGTATCATCCGATCTTTATCGATAATCTTCAGCAAATCGATAAATAGTTTTGATTACTAGATTTCTCTGGAATGTACGAATAATCTATCATCAAAACTGTGGGAGATATGACGTTTTTTAAAATTGCGGGGGCTGGAGGGGGCGTGCCAAAAATTGAAAAAAAACTAGATCTGCCTGCAAGTAGAATGAGTTTTTGTCTGCTGATCAAGAATATATATACTTTATAGGGTCGGGGATGATTCCTTCTGGCTGTTACATACTTTTGTACAAACTTAATATACTCTGTGTACCTTTGGTACAAAGTATAAAAACTTATCGAAGATAATATCCGAATAAAATTTAATAAGCAACTTGAACATAACCCTATTAATCTTAATCCTTAAGCTTATTTGAAGGCACTGTTCCACACGTTGTGTTTTTCACTAAACATATCACCGGCACCACGTCTAAAAAATATTTTCAGGCCGAAAAGCACTGCTCGCTCAGCTGTAGACCCGGCGATTATCATCCAATTCGAATATATTGGCGACAAAATTTGGCATTTAAAAGTGGCTACGTCTCTCCGACGCGAATCGAAACAACAACTAAACCTGGGATTATTAGGCTTTGAGTCACCTGCTCCGTTTTACTTAAACGAACAACTGACTAAAGAGAGCTATGAGATCTTCAAAGAAGCCATCCGCCTCAAAAAGCAATAAGCTCTCTCTGCTGTTTTCACGCGCCGTGGGTCTGTACATGTGCGTAAAAATGCAAGCGCCAGCCCACAATGCATACAGCGCTTGGGGGAGCTTTCTCAATATGCTGAACGTGAGTACCGTATCACTGCCCAAAATATCGACGCCGCCGATCCCGTTATTGCTCTTGCGTGCTCTTCAATAGCAAGATAACCTTTTTCAAGCTTAAACTTATTTTGAATTTTACCCTAGTTTTTAAGAGAAAATTTACGTATAATTTTGTCTTTTTATCTCTTTGTCTCAATAATTTGCGTACGTCTCTAATTGTCTATAATAACACTGTGACACATTTTTGAACTCAAAAAAGTTGAAAGCGTTAAGACCAAAAAATTCTGAAAAGGTGTAATGGTAGTATATAACCCCTGTCTTGGTTTGGTCTGATTAGCTGCCGTTTTCTTTTTATTGCACTTTGAACTTTTCAGCTTCAGAGTAGGACTGATGATTAAATCTTTAGCAAAGTTGTTGCTCTTGGCTTGGCCTACAAAATATTTCTTTGCAGCAAATCAAAAAAATTATATCTTCATAACTAAAATTACAAAAGTTGCCCAAAAAAGCCAAGTTTTGACCACTTTTCTACCTTTTTCAACTTCATCTTGAAACCCGTTTCAAATTTGGACAAGTAGTTCAGCACAAAGTTGTTGCTTAGACCAAAATAAACAAACCGTTAGAACGAACCAACTTCATTTAGTTAGTAAAAAGTAAAAGTAAAATTGGCTCAAACAGCACCTCCAGGAGGGCCAGGTTGGCCCTGGCTTCTCTCAATCTCTTGGCGTGTGTGCTTATAATTTTTCGCACAAGAGAAAGTACAGTTTAACGCCGAATCCGATCGGCAATAGTTAAAAGGAATTTTTTGCTTTTTCATGGCTAGTTACTTCACAGCTGGCGCCAGTAGCTGGTGAAGGTGATCGGGTGTGTAAAAGCTTTTTTCTAAAGAAAGAAAAAACTTTTTTTATTAGATGGTCCGAGGCGGGATCGAACCCACAACCTTTTGCACCAGCAGCCACACATACAACTGGTACGCCACGCCCGACCACTATCATTTAGTTACTCTTTCATATAGTTATAGACCCACAAGCATGTAAAAAAGTAAAATTGGCTCAAACAGCACCTCCAGGAGGGCCAGGGCCAAGCTTCTCTCAATCTCTTGGCGAGTGTGCTTATAATTTTTCGCACAAGAGAAAGGGACCGACAGTTTAACGCCGAATCCGAACGGCAATAGTTAGATAATTTTTTGCTTTTTCATGGCTAATTACTTCACAGCTGGCGCCAGTAACTGGTGAAGGTGATCGGGTGTGTAAAAGCTTTTTTCTAAAGAAAGAAAAAACTTTTTCTATTAGATGGTCAGAGGCGGGATCGAACCCATAAACTCCCGCACCAACAGCCACACATACGACTGGTACGCCACGCCCTACCCACAAGCACGTACAACTGTCATAAAAACTCGAAAAAACTAACATTTTCGGTAAAGGCCAGTTCTGAGAAGCGCGGAAAATTTAGCTCGCTAAATTGCACATAATAAATTTAGCATCCACATAAATTATTAGTGAGCCCATATATAAGTCAAAGAGACCAAATACAGAAACGGCCACACTGGGGATCAGCTGTTTTGTTTTGTTTACAAACAAAAGTTGAAAGTTTTTTTTTTTTCAAAAATAGTTTAATTAAGCTGGGCAACAGGAACACAGATATGTATGTTGATGGAGGTAGCGGCATCAAATTCCGGTTCAAGGCGTTGGGCGAGGATCAAATTATTGCCCGTTTGAGACACACTTGGAGTAGGTGCAGATCGAGGAGGAGGCCTACAAGTCTATTTTACGGATATTAGCAGATGATATGCGTCCTGCCATCGTCTTAATGGGGTCGAGCATGTCGTCAGCAAGGCTGATCTGTTTGAGATGTCGGGCATAATCCCGGACTTCTACTTGAAGGATTATTTGGAAGTCTGCCGTTCGGGCAACAGTAATCGTTTGGAGAAGTTTGTACAAGAGATTGGGTCATCCGCCTACAGTGTGGGTCAGCTGAAGCAGTTTGTGGAGTACATAGTGCTTCATGCGGCACTGACGAATGCCCAGATATGCGACAATATGGGGGGGGTAGCACTTTTGATGCTAGATTCAAAGTTGGTTGAATATGCATTTCTTTGTAGGAATGCTGCTATCGTCTCCAGGACGGCGGCTCGGAGTATCTGCAAATCATGGATTTGGGCTGTGCCATCATTTTAGCTCTCAAGTGAGACGCAATGCTAAAGATTGGAAAATATATTTTTAGTTTTCAAACAAAATTATTGTTTTATTTCAAAATCCTCCTCCTGGCGTTCACGTTTGACAGCCACGCCCACACCGCTGGAGCTGGCAGTGCTGCCCACAGCAGTCGTTTCGCTATCCAACTCTATTTTTAGCTGGTCCGCAGTGGTGGTAAACTTGATGACCGGGTTTGGATGTCACCACCTGTTTGTTTGGCATCCACCGAGTGCGGACGCTTGCGTCCGTTGGCATAGGAGACGATTTTAGGGGTATGGCACTCCAGTGCTGATTTCGTAACTTTCTTGGGCTGATTTGTGGCCCTTAGCTAATAGTTTCCTCACGATTGTATCTCTCGGAGCGTTTTCTTTTGGGTTTATGTTTCCCGTGCATTGTCGATTTTGACGTCAAAAAAATGAGCTGCTTATATTTCCGCCATGGCATCAGCTGTTCATTCAATCCACTCACGACCCACACCGCTATCGATACGTCAACTATCGCTATTTATTTAGCGCGTCTCAGAATTCAGAAACGAAATTCCGACGCGGAAAGTTTCCGCCACTGTTTTTTTTATATGGAGTGCGTCATAAAAATTTATTTTCCGCGCTTCTCAGAACAGGCCTTAAACAAGTAAAAATATTACATTATTACAAAATAATCGAAATTTTTGACTGCGTCGGCCAATTGGTACTAAAAATTGCCATTCTGCGAGTTTTGGTTAAAATTCGAAGGACCAATCAAATGAATTTGGTACGCTACGTTTTTGTCCTGCATTGCTTAGTCAAATTCGTTACAGTTTTCAAGACAAGGTTGAAAAATAGTACAAAATGAGGGGAAAACATGATGATTTTAGGACATTTTTGTAATTTTGAGTATAAAGAAGTGACTTTTTTGACTTGCAGCTTAAGAATGTTTTGTAAGCCAAGCCAAGAGCAACGACTACCTCTAAGACGTCAAAGCGAAATTCAAAATAGTTTACGAGATATGGAGTTCCGAATCCCAATCAGAAGCTGAAAACTTCAAAGTGCAATAAAAAGAAAATGGCAGCTAACCAGACCAAACCCAGCGAATGTTTTTCTACTACCATTATACCCTTTGAGAATTTTTTGGTCCCGACTCGATCAACTTTTTATACTCTGTACCAAAGGTACACAGAGTATATTAAGTTTGTGCAAAAGTATGTAACAGCCAGAAGGAATCATTTCCGACCCTATAAAGTATATATATTCTTGATCAGCATTAACAGCCGAGTCGATATAGCCATGTCCGTCTGAGTGTCTGTCCGTCTGCCCGTCCGTCTGTATGAACGCACAGATCTCAGAGATGGTAAGAGATAAAGGTTTGACATGTATGGGACATATATTTCTTATACTTGCAGGCAGATCAAGTTTATTTTCATCAAGTTTTTATTTCCCTCCCGCCCCCGCAATTTGGAAAAAAACTAAATCTTCTACAGTTTCGTAGATAGATGTTTCGTACCTTCTAGAGATATCTAGTAAGCAATATTATTTATCGATTTGCTGAAGGAATGATAAAGATCGAATGAACGATACTCAAGATATGAGCAAAAAACGGTCAGCTAACACCCCGTTGATTCTAACGTCGATGTTGTTTGTATATCTGAGACATGGTTAGTCTGTGATTCTTGTGATGTTTTGTTTGTGATGTTTTGTTTGTTTTGTTTGTGATGGTTATTTGTTGTATCGTTCCGAACGTGTAGGACATGCAGGGGGGTAGCATTTTATA
The DNA here is from genome assembly GCA_037044535.1 of Lordiphosa magnipectinata. NCBI lineage: Eukaryota > Metazoa > Arthropoda > Insecta > Diptera > Drosophilidae > Lordiphosa > Lordiphosa magnipectinata. Next base: position 476,248 of record JBAMBO010004169.1, on the reverse strand, counting down.
TTAAAAGTAACAATAGGAGTAAGCTTGTCTGTTAAAATCCCATAATATTGAGTACCTATTCGTAGAACTCGCGAGCAAAACATATGATGAAAAATTCCTGCTCGGCTCTATATATCGGCCGCATCGCCACACAGACTGTTCGAACTTGAACATGATATTCAACTCGGCCCACACGTAGAGTTAATCTCATATTTAAATATGTAGCCTATGTCGCCATGTGTGTCATAAACATGTCACCTTATGTAATATTAATAGCCGCAGTGACGAGGATCAGCCCAGCTCAGCAAACCTCTTGAAAAGGGCATCCGGTGCACTTAACACAAACTGGAACTCGTGGAAGGCAATGTGTAGTCCTTCCACGAATGCATTTCTATATTTTCATACACGGATGTGACTACACTCACATCCTTAAGATAAGATTAGAAATAAGGGATGAGAATTTCTGAATAAAAGGTACCTCGCTCAGACTGAGCAGGTTAGTACAATTGAAGCCAGCACCAAGCGTGCTCATTAAAAGTGTATAAGTACATACATTTTTTGGTCCTTCGAGCCGGATCTACTTGAAGGATTGGTAGGTCCGTGCAGTGTTAAGCGTTTTCCGTGGCTTAGGACAACGGATTCGGTGGTTTTTAATTAAAAACTGTAAATTAATACAACAGGGTCTACTTGGTGACCTAATTAAAAACAGTAATCAAACGCGAAACAAACAAAAGTATATACATTTTTTGGTCCTTCGAGCCGGATGTTCGATTTTCGCGGAAAATGGTCGTAAGCGCTACACATTTTTTGGTTGATCGAAATCCGTGAAGTGGGTGCGAATATGGGAATATTCGACATAACCATGGCGCATATCAAACCTTATGAGGAGGCGAGATTAAAGGTCAATATGAGTGACCACGCCATTCAGGACGCCGGGCCGTCACAACGAAATGATGTGCAGCGGTACACGACGCCCACACATGCTACCGAAGCGGACAGCTTTGGCTCTGCAAACCCAATAGACGAATTGGCAAAACTATTGGATTCACTTGCAGAAAACTAAGTCAAGCTATTGAAGAAGCTAGCAAATGCTTCATGGAATTGCACACTGATGAAATACTTAAGCACAATTCCAAGATTGAAGTTATGCTTGGGGAGTTGGAAGAAACGCATAACAAGCTGAGGACTATGAATAATCTCAGCCATTTTGACAAGATTCTCGATCTGAGAATAGAGGCCATTACGATGATGGAAATGCTGGATGTCAGAAAGCAGCAACTAAAAGAATCAAACGTGGATACGACATTATTACCTCTACCAGCTGCACCAGAAATACAAATGCCTAGATTTAATGGAAACCCCAAAGATTGGCCAACATTCTATGGATGGTTTAAGCAGGCAGTCCACGAGAGAGTAGACTTCGGGGATGGCATCAAGATGTATTACCTGAACGCGTGTCTTAAAGGGGAACCAAGAAGTTCCCTTACTTCCTCCCTTATGCAAGAACCTTCTTACTATACAACAGCATGGAATCGTATATGTAAGAGAAATGAAGAAGGCTGGAACAGATTTCCAGAACAGCTGAAAGTCAGTAAGCCCCATCTGCAACCAGCATGTACTTCAGTTAGAGAGACACCTGCAACTCCCAAGAAGCCGACTTTCCTGTTATTCAAAGGCACCCCGAGGCGGGTAAATAAAAAAGATAAGCTAGCAGAAGATGCTGCTAGTAGTAGTAATGCCCAGGAGGCACCTTCAACATTTTTGGCTGAATCGAAGGTTGCCGACGAATCCATGTGTCCAGCCTCCGAATGCCAAACACTGGATCAACAGCTCCAAGGAGAAGATGAGGACAGCAATCAAGACGGGCAACATGCCGAGCAGCTCAAAGAACAAGTAATGGAGGTGTGTCGCACTCAGCAGGAGAGCGGGCCCACTATGGAGGAGAAGGACAAGGATGTCTTTCAGGCCCGTGAAGAGCTGACGGTCAACTATGGGCAACAGGAACACGTCGACAAGGATGTCTTTCAGGCCAGTGAAAATGTTGGATTTCAGGCCCGTGAAGAGCTGGCGGTAAATAATGGGCTACAGGTGGAGCACGCCGACAAGGACGAAGAAAGTAGCCAAAGAGAAGTGGGAGCTCAACATGATGAGACTCAAATAATACCCAAAGCGACTACAAAGAAACCCAACCCATCCAAACCCAAGAAGAAACATTCGAAGCAAGCAAGCAGTACTCTTAAACTGGATTTGCTTGCTAATATGGAGTCGTTTGGTAAGGCGGGAGATTCTCAATTGGACTTGCAATTGGAAGATCAAATCGCCAACAATATCCTGGCTGACGACAAAAAGGAACTGCCTAATATCACGCTGGAGGGTACAAGACAGAAAGCCTGGATTACGAGCTCGAGCATCGAGCAACTCACCGTGAAGAGGGATGAACCACAATTTAACCACGGGCGGCTCTGTACAGTGGACAGTGCCAAAACAGACGGACACCGCAGGACTACAATTCGGTCGAAGACCATTGGGGCTTTTAGGGCCATTTATTTCCGAAACTTCTTTCCTATTTTGCAGGCAAGGAAATCTATCAGCACGAGCAAAGATGCAGACGAAGTCAGATCGCTTAAACCAACACCAAATGGGTCCGCGATGGACAAAACAAAGGAACTGGAGCGCCAGCTTAGCAACCACTATCAAAACATCATAATTTTATATATTTTAAATGAACACTCAGGGTTCTGGTTGGTGCTTGCGTCGATTAGAGTCTATGGTTCTTACGGAAGAGTAAGACACAAACTGGATGAGTGGCTGTCGCATTTTAGGCCCCCCGAGAATGTTCGAACTTGAACATGATATTCAACTCAGCCCACACGTAGTGTTAATCTCATATTTAAATATGTAGCCTATGTCGCCATGTGTGTCATAAACACGTCACCTTATGTAATATTAATAGCCGCAGTGACGAGGATCAGCCCAGCTCAGCAGACAAACCTCTTGAAAAGGGCATCCGGTGCACTTAACACAAACTGGAACTCGTGGAAGGCAATGTGTAGTCCTTCCACGAATGCATTTCTATATTTACATACACGGATGTGACTACACTCACATCCTTAAGATAAGATTAGAAATAAGGGATGAGAATTTCTGAATAAAAGGTACCTCGCTCAGACGGAGCAGGTTAGTACAATTGAAACCTGCAACAAGTGTGCTCATTAAAAGTGTATAAGTCCATACACAGACTTTACTGACTTTACAAATAAATTATCTGGTCTATCCATGACTTTCCCTGATGTAATTCTGTGTGGCCACATGAACAGTAATTTACAAAATGAACAACATCATTTGCTGGATGTGGAATCAATGGGACTGCACGCAGTCAATAATACTGTACCCACTCACTTTACAAGATCTTGTGGTACTCTGTAAGATGTGTTTTTTGTTAGTGATAAAAGTAAAGTCGATTATATGACCAGGTCTGCAAACCGTTTTTGAACCGAACCGGTTCGAACCCGGAATTCCGGATTTTTTTTTACTGTAAACCAAACCCTGAACCGAATCACGAGGACGAAAATAGATGAACCCGAACCCGTTCCGAAACCAAGCTTTTGGTTCGGTTCAAAAAAAAAAAGATTAAAAGATTAAAATTTATTTGGGTACCCTTCTATGTACGTAACAGCAGAGTCGACAATTCGAAAAATAACAATACGGAAATTCGGTCAAGACTAGATATGCCTTGCACATGCAAAAGTGAGTATATGTATACACTTTATAGGGTCAGAGATGCTTTGTTCTGGCGGTTACATACATTTGCACAAATATTCTTTGTACCTTTGGTACAGAACATAAACAGACACTAAATCAGAGAAAACTGGCACAAATTTTTCATTTTATAAATATACATATCGAAAAACTTCATTGCCAGCTTGCCATGAAGCTTTGCCTGCTTCGACTGCCCCCCTATACCTCTTCCCTAAAAACAAAAACTTCATGAGGATCTTCATAAAGTTTGCTTCACCGAGTAAATGCGGACTAACAATGTATCTAGGTGCCAAGTGTATACCTATTGTATTGTTATTTTAAATATATTGGGAAAAACGTGCAACGATCCAAGGTTCGAACCAAAACCAACGCCCAAAAACCTCGAACCTCAAATTTCCGAACCTTAACCGTTGGTAAATTTTGGTTCGAACCAGCAAATCTGAGGTTCCGAAAAATATTTTGGGCTTGCAGCCCTGATCTGTACCAGCATTTTCAAGGCATGATCTAATTTTTCTGACGTATGAATTCTCTCTTGACCTTTCTGATTGTTATTTTACTTACAGAGACTACAGAAATATAGATTACTAGCTTATACCCTCGGTTTCGCTCGCTAGTGGTGTAAAAGGGGAGGAGGGCGATTTATCGGGATCAATTGAGTTTAAAAATCGAAATTGCAGAAGTCGAAGTCGTAGGTGAACAACGCAAAAAATCGAAAAAAAACTTGACTTCATTTTCTAAAGGAAATAATAAATGAAATAAATAATAAATAATTTTAAAAACACACCAAATATGTGCTTCGTTTTTTGTTGATTTGGCTCAACCACAAAAACAGTCTTGTTTTAACATTTAGCTGAATTGAATATTAAGATGGTAAAGACCTAATTTTTTCATTGTAGAACATCTTTGTAAACAACGTTTTTTGTTGCCTTATCAGGTGCAAAAATCATCAAGCTGTTAGAGGAACTAACTCTTGAGCAGGCCACATAAAGCTGTCCATGAGAGAAGCAATCCCCCTCCAAATCTAGGCCAGCCTGTTTTAAAGTCTGTCCTTGTGATTTATTTATTGTAATAGCAAAACATACCTTAATAGGAAATTGTCGTCTCTTAAATTGACGATAACACTAGATTGATCATATATCGACCTATATATATGATCTACGCAATAATGCCTTTCAGTTGATATATAATACAATATGTACAAATGCATGTACATACGGGTCATTCTTTTACAAACCGAACGGTTTTAAAACTAGCCATTTTTGATTTAATTGAAAAAATATCCGAAATTAAATCTCGACATGCCCACCAAAACGTAATTTGCGGTTTTGCAGAAAATTATATTATTAAATTATATTATTATATTTATATTATAAAAATTGCCGAGTAATTATTATTTTTCAATTTTTAAAATAAAAATTGAAAATAAAACTTATGGTTTGATTTTTATATAAAAATCTAAATATAATAATTATTTTTGATTTTTATTATATAAATTGAAAATAATAATTACTTTTCAATTTTTAAAATAAAAATTGAAAATAAAAGTTTATCCTGTTTTCGAATTTCTTCTTCTTCTTTATTGGCCCGATGTTGCATCACAACCGCTTGACGGTCTTGGCCTCTGCAATGAATGCCCTCCACTCGCTTCTGCATTGTGCGAGCTGGCACCAGTTGTTCACACCAAGGTTGGAAATGTCTTTCCGCACTTGATCATCCCATCTTAGTGGTGGGCGACCCCTCCTGCCTTGTCCTCCAAAGTCAGCCGCCTTCGCTTTGTACGCCTTTTTTACTGGAGCTTCTTCATCCATTACATGTCCTAACCAGCGCAGCCGCTGTTGCTTTATGCGCTTGACTAAACTGATGTCCTTATAGAGCTCATACAGTTCGTGATTCATTCGAATGCGGTGTCCATCGCCAACTTTTAAAGGTCCATATATCCTCGGAAGGATTTTTCGCTCGAAAACGCCAATTGCCTCCTCATCCGCTGCTGTCATTGTCCATGCTTCTGCGCCGTATTGCAGAACTGGAATGATAAGCGACTTGTATAGCGCTATTTTTGTTCTTTGAGAAAAGGCTCTGCTCTTAAACTCCCTACTGAGCCCGTAGTAGCATCGGTTTCCAAGAGTAATTCTTCTTCGGATCTCCAGGCTGATGTTGTTGTCGCCGGTAATCATCGTCCCGAGGTAGACAAAATCCTCTACAACCTCAAAGTTGTACTCTCCCATAGTAACAAATTGTCCAAGATGCGTAGACTTCTTGTCCGTGGATACTAGGTACTTCATCTTGTCCTCGTTTACCGCTAAGCCCATCAGTTTAGACTGCTTCTCAATCTCTGAAAACGCCCTGCTTACCGCCCGTTCGTTTTTGCCGATAATGTCAATATCATCGGCGTATGCGAGTAGCATTAGATCTTTATAAAGAAATGAGCCCGATCTGTTGGCATTTGGGCACTGGCGCAGTATACACTCCATCAATAGATTAAAGAAGTCACACGATAGGGTGTCACCCTGCCTAAAACCTCTCTTGGTATCAAATGGTTCGGAGAGGTTCTTTCCTATTTTGACGGAGCTTCGAGTGCTTCTCAACGTCATCATGCAAGGTCGAACGTACTTTGCTGGTATACCAAAGGTAGACAGGGCTTCAAAGATCCTTGAACTTATCGGAGTGTCAAAGGCTGATTTATAATCAACAAAAAGATGGTTGGTTTTGATATTTCTCTCATAGGTCTTCTCCAGGGTTTGTCGTAATGTGAATATCTGGTCTGTGGTGGATTTACCAGGTCTGAAGCCACACTGATAAGGTCCAATCAGTGTGCTAATAAGCGGCTTTAGACGTTCACAAATAATGCACGACAGAATCTTATATGCGATGGGAAGGAGACTGATCCCGCGGTAGTTGGCGCAAACTGCAGGGTCTCCTCCAATCTTCAGGCATGCTCTCGTCGGACCATATTCTGCTGATGAGTTGGTGCATGCACCTTATCAACTCCTCGCCTCCAGCCTAAAACAGTTCAGCTGTCAGGTCATCTGCACCTGCTGATTTGGTGTTCTTAAGCCTTTTTATGGCTACACAGACTTCGTGATGGTCCGGTGGGTCTATCTCTATGTTGTCGATTGGTGGCGTCGCTACTACTCCAGAGGCGGTTTTGTGTTCGTTGTCGCCTCCCAGCAGGTTGGCGAAATAGCTTCTCCATTTGTCTAGCGCCACTTGCGGATCTGTGACCAGATTTCCATTTTCGTCTTTGCATTGTGTGACTCCGGGTTTGAAACCTTCGGTAAGTCGTCTAATCTTTCGATAGAATTTTCGAGTCTCACCCATGCCGAATAGCATCTCGACTTCCTCACGCATGCACCTTTCTTGCTCATTCTTTTTCCTTCTGAAAAGGCGCTTCTCCTCTCTCCTTTTCTTCCGGTATTGCTCTTTAACAGCCCGCGTTGCTCCCGACTGCCAAGTTCTCCTGTAGGCAGCGTTTTTCTTTGCAATAGCGTCGCGGCACTCCTCATCATACCAAGTCTGCTTTCGAGGGTGCTCGGCGTATCCGAGTATCTCCATGGCAGCCGTACTCATGGAGTGTGATATATGATTCCACTGTTGGCTTACACCAGAAGGGAATGGTGAGTTTTCCCTGAGCAGTTGGGTGAGTTTAGCTGTGTAGGCTTCAGAGGTCCGTTGTGATTGCAGCTTATCGACATTTAGCTTTCGACGTGTACTAGTACGTGAGGCATGTGCCACACTGAGCCGCGTCCGCACTTTGGGTGCAACAAGGTGATGATCCGAGTCTATGTTGGAACCTCGAATCGCACGCACGTCTAGAACACTCGATGAGTGCCTTCCGTCGATCACAACATGATCAATCTGATTTCGCGTTAGTTGATCAGGGGACTTCCAGGTCGCCTTAAGGATGTCGCGATGTTTAAACCTGGTACTACTTATGACCATGTTCCTGCCCGCGGCAAAATCTATTAGCCTCTCTCCATTACCGGAGGTTGTTTCATGAAGGCTAAATCGGCCGACTGTCGAGCCAAAAACTCCTTCTCTCCCAATTTTAGCATTAAAGTCGCCAAGCACGATCTTTATGTCGTGATCGGGGCAGCGCTCATATAATTGTTCGAGGCGCTCATAGAATTCGTCTTTTATCGAAGCGCCCTTGTCTTCCGTTGGGGCGTGTGCACAGATAAGACTAATATTAAAATATTTAGCCTTAAGTCTGAGTGCGGCTAGTCGCATGTCCACTGGTGTGAAACTGATGACAGCGCGACGAAGTCTTGCACTGACTGCAAAGCCGCATCCAAACTCATGCTTGGAAGCATGTCCGCTGTAGTAGATCTCCCAGGGTGCATTGGTTGTTGATGTTCTTTTCACCATGCTCCCCTGTCCAATCCATCGCATTTCCTGAAGTGCGGTAACGTCCGATGAATATTTCTCAAGGACATTCACCAACTGGATATCAGCACCTTCTCTGTTGAGGGTGCGAACATTCCAGGTGCATATCCTCAAATCGTGGTCCTTAAAACGTTTGCGTGGGTTGTCGTCAGAGGGGGTCCGTATCCGAGGCATTGTTGTCGCAGTTTTCATTGGTGGAATTTTTTTGACGGCGGTGGCTACCAAACCCGACGCACCAACCCTATATATTGTACCCTGTAGGGAGGGCTCGCCGCTCACGTTAGCCAGAAGCTTTGCGGATGCAAAGCGTTCTGTTTACAGTGGTCACCAACGAGGAGGTGTGAGTCGACTTGAGATGCAGTAAGCCAGGATCGCGCTGGGTTCGCCAAGTTGAACCGATCAGCCGCTTTACCTCACTACATACGCCCCCATTAGGTCCAGAAAAACTATGACTAGAAATTTCTGGACGACCATCATGTTTTCGAATTTACCGCCAAAAAATAACATATATGTGTTTTTTTCCACTCTTCTTGGAGGCTTTTTGGGCTTCAATTTTTTTAAACTCATAATTATTAAATACGGTCCCTGCATAAAACTGATGATTTCAGACATGATTTGATTTCATCTGCTCTTGTTCCCCTAACTACAACTGGAAGTGTCTGACGAAAATCTCTAGCTAAAACAACTGTAATGCCTCCCATCAGAAGGTCATTACCACGAATATCTTCTAGAATTATATTTAAGGCTTCAAACCCACCTTTATGAGCTGTTGTGCATTCATCCCAAAAAATGAGCTTGCAATTCTGATGAACTTTAGCTATATTACTCTGTTTAGAAATGGAACACTGAGGTAACTCTACATTTATTAAATTAAATGGAAGTTTAAATGCAGATTGTGCTGTTCTACCTCCATTAAGTGGTGTGGCAGCTATACCAGAAGAAGCCACAGCCAAAGCTATTTTCTCATCAAGCCGAACTTTAGCTAATAATGAATTAAGTAAACATGTTTTGCCTGTACCACCAGGGGCATCTAAAAAAAACAGTCTGATTTGTGCGTTCGAAGTGTACACACGTCCCACGCGCATTGTCAACTATCGAATGCTAAACCCTACCAGCAAACAGTTACCTACTCAACATTAAGAGACAAAAAGCAGACGACTAAATGTCGCGAGTTAAAAGAAAAAAACTGTATAAGCTTGACACCGGTCAGAGCGCTAGTGAGCGTAAAAACTACTTCGCACCACTTCAGACTTTGAACAACGAAGACATAGAGCGTCTATGACAAATAATCGACTATTCTTGTTAGATTGTGCTGATGAACAGGCATGATGTGCAAACATGATTGCTAATTTTCGTGATTGTGTTAGATGTGAATACATCAAAGAAATAGTTTGTTAGAATTGCTTGATTGTTATTTGTTATCGATAGCACACAGCTGTCAGTTGTAAACAAACAAGAAATTTAATGAAGACTAAATCAAAATGAATGTGGAAACTTCTTTGTTTTTAATTAATGAATTGGCAGAGGACGTGGTTTCGCAAGCCGCTCACGGAAATTCGTGCAAAGCCCTGAAGTCTTTACTGGTTATTGCGGAGGAGGAAAACTTGAAAAGCCGCCTCTTCAAAAAAAAGCAGCCCCCGCGTACTCAATTGTTGTGAATGTACAAAAATATAGAATGGATAAATTCATGGATTATGTCATGATGTGCCGTGCATCGTTAAGGACTCTCAGCTCATTGCCCATTAAATACTTTATTAAAATGAACATTTGCAGACCCTTCTTAGCGTTGCCCTGGATGAACTAATAGCGAAAGTAACTCTTAATAAAACCCAGCGTTATGTAATTTGGCTGCTGGCAAAACACAGGAGTTCTTCATATTACTAAATGACCGTCTTGAAATAGGAAAAACATCTGGCCATCAGATATTCGAGTTTGTTGTGTTCATTCTCGCCGGGATTACAACAAATTTTAAATGGCTAACAAAGTTTTGAGGACAATTCAAGGGGATTCTAAGAGCAGTTGCTGCAATTGACGGCGGTCATATGAATTAAACAGTCTTTTCTTAATTTTATTTAGCTATTAGTTGCCAAAAATTCAAAACTTCCGCCAACCAAAATATATCGATGACTCTGTTGCCTTAAAATTCTATCAAACACGTTCACCAGCAGCCAAACACTTTTTGTTAGATGATTGGTGTGTGCTGGTGAACGCGCTCATAGATAATAGCGATAGTGAAATAGAGCAAATCGTTGGAAAAGCAACAACAAAAATACAAGTACCACCAATCACAGTTATAAAATGTTCACTACAGAACTTACATGATGTGTGCTCAGTCTTAAACATCACCAAATACTCTATTAGAAAAATCTCAGTCGGCCTGAAACTCTATTGTGTCCACAAAGATGACTTCTACAAACCCTGCGATCACCTGAATAAAAGATTCCAATTTTTCTCATACGCTACTAAAGATGAGAAGCCCTACAAAGCCCCACTCATTGTGCTTGATAAAATGGAACCTACTATTATTCAATCGAAGCTCATCCACATGGGCCTTAAATGCAGAGACGTCAAGCTGGTCGAACACAAACGGCAGAACAATACCACCTTCATTCTGTATGTGGTCTATTCTGAAAATAAGTCCATCACGCTTAGCAGCCATAAGGACAACTACTCTGTTATTGATTTTGTTAAAGTCAAGTGGGACTACCAAAATAAAAATCAAACAAAATCACTCAATGCTACAACTGCCAAATGTTTGGCCACGGCTTCAGTCGCTGTGCAGTGAAAACCTACTGTGCCAAGTGTGCGGGGAGCCATAAAACCGAAAACTGTACGGAGACGGTAGTTAAATGTGCCAACTGCAGTGGGCCACACAAGTCATCCTCACCAGACTGCCCTAGTCGTCGCAGCTACTTAAGCATCAGAGAGCGTTCCAACCCGAGACGTTTAGCTCCCCTGGGCAGGACGCAACAAAGAGCACCACCACATTTCCAATCGGATGCATTTCCGAGACTTCCAAGTAACAAAGCTCCTAATCTACAGAGCGCTTGGGCTACCCCCTCTTGTTCCGAGGCCAAAAGCGGCGATCTCTTTTCCATAGAGAAAATAAAGAATTTAACGCTTGATTTAATTAAGAATCTCAAAAATTGTAAAACTAAAGCAAATCAGTTTGAGGTCATTACCTCATTAGCATGCAAATTTCTTTATTAATGTCTCAATTCATGAAAATAATTACTTGGAATGCTACAGGCATTTGCAACAAAAAAGAAGAATTATTCGACCTCTTCTCTGATGAAAGCATCGACATTTGCCTACTCACTGAAACCTGGCTAAACCATTCGCTTTCAATAAAACACCCTAATTATAAATGTTATCGGCTTGACTGATCAAATTCCAGGGGGGTGGGGTAGCGATCCTTATAAATAACACCATTCGCCACTCACTACTATCCCTCCCACACACATATATCATTGAATCATTCAAACCTTAAATGTCTGTGAATCGACTAATATTTACTCCTGCTATTTTCCTGGTAGCCCAGCGAACGCAATAAACTGCAATTTGCTGATGATATTCGGAAGCTCACGAGTATAAATGGAAATTACATCTTAGGGGGTGACTTTAATAGCAGACACCTTGATTGGGGTTGCAATCGCGCAAATTGTTGGGAAATTTTTTGCACGAAAAATTAATATCTCTCCGTATTAATATGTCCTACCCAGCAAGCCATACTTTAGTCTCAGCCAGCTCTAGGTGTCAAGGATCCACTTTGGATATTTTTCTCTCAAACTGCTCACAAGTGCTTTCTCAGGCAACAGTATTAAATCAGATAAGTTCGGACCACCTGCCAGTCAAGATTCATCTACTCAACCAGCCTATAATAGAAGAATCCTTTAGATTCGACTATAATAGAGCCAACTGGACGCTTTTCGCCGGCCATCTTTGAGAGAATATCACCCATATATATCCATCTTCAAGAGAATATCACCCAACCAGTGCAGATCGATTCCATGATCGATAAATTTACGAAAGCCATCCAAGAGGCTAAGGAACGCTATATCCCTAAAGCTAGAATCCGGTTTAACACAAAGCCCCTGCCTCCTCATATAAAATTAGTAATGACGCTCAGAAATAGCCACCGTCGTAACTGGCAAGTTTCAGGAATATAGCTCACCTTGAAGCGGTTCAACGGCTGAACCGCAGTATAAGCATAGAAATAGCTACTTTTCGTAACCAGTCTTGGAACTCCTTTCTGTCCACTCTGGACAAAGGCTCTTCTTCTTTGTAAGAAATTAGTCAAAATTATTAGGGAAAATCATTCAAGCATCCCAACTCTCACTGTCGGTGCAGTACACTGCTCGACTCCTGAGGCACTCGCCGAAACCTTCTTGGGAAATCATTCGACTACGAACCACTTAAGCTTTCCTGATACTGAAATTGATGTACAAAATTGCGTGGACCATTTAAATACCCTAGAAATAAATTCCGATGGTAACTACCTTACTAATTGTAGATCAGTCTCGGAAATAATTAAAAAGCTGAAGCACAAAAAAGCCCCCGGTCTGGACAATATTGAAAACCTATGCCTAAAAGCTCTCCCTCGTAGCGGTATACGCTTCTTGACCGCTATATTTACCGCAAGTCTTCGACTTGGCTATTTTACACAAGCTTGGAAAGCATCCAAAGTAGTCGCAATCAGAAAACCAAATAAGCCTCCTGAGACCCCTTCCTCGTACCGGCCTATTAGCCTTCTGTCTGCAGTCAGCAAAATATTAGAAAAGATCATCAAAGAAATGATTTCATCCTTTGTCGATAATACAGATCTACTCCCGAATGAACAGTTCGGATTCCGAAGGGAACACAGCTCATTTCATCCGCTAGTCCGAATCAAAAAGATTGTCAAAGAGAACTTTAATATGAAGAAGTCCACCGGGATGGTCCTGATGGACATAAAATCTGCTTTTGTCTCCGTATGGCACTACGGTCTCGTCTTCAAGATGTCAGCTCTTAACTTCCCGACCGAACTTATTAAAATATTACAAAGTTTTCTCAGCAAGCGTTCGTTTTCGGTTTACATTGGACGGGCTCATTCTACCGCTATAGATATCTCTGGTGGATGCCCCCAAGGGTCCTGCCTTTCTCCCCTTCTGTATAACATGTATACCTCCGACTTTCCGAATTTACTGCCTCAATATTTGCTGACGATACAGCAATAATTTGCTCAGGACTATTACCAGAAAATATCTCACTCAACCTACAAGAAGCTTTTGACTCCCTCCAATCCTTTTTCACTAGATTTAAAATTCTGGTCAACACAGATAAAACCCAAGCCATATACTTCTTCAGAAAAAGATTTTTATTTAATTTATTTATTTATTTTAATTGCAGCTTCGTCTAAAACACACAGCTACAATATAATAGAATATAAAATGATACAAAATAAGGGCGTAGAAAGAAAAACAAAAAGAGTAAATAGAAGAAACGCCTTCCGACCCGGTGGGGTTAATTTATTTTGTCGGTATGACCAGCTACGCGCCTGCTCGCAGCGTTGGTGATCGGAAGGAATTTCCTAGAAAAACTAGAAACTATGCAAGTGCAAGATTGTGAAGAATAAACGACCGCAGGCATTCGTCGGAAAGGTTATCACTGAGAAGAGGAAAGATATTATTGTAATCCCTACACAGAATGAGAAAAGGACAATTAGAGGAATATAAAGTAGAAGCAACAGGAAGCCTCAAGGGAATATAGTTTCGTGTTTGTCTTGAAGTTACATTAAGGTTCACGCGCCCGAGTAGGTACTCAGCGTCAATATTACCCCTTATTAGCTTGTTTATAAACATTATACACAGCATAGTACGTCTATGCTCAAGTGAAGGTAAGTCTAACAGCTTAAGCCGGGAAATATAGGGAGGAAGTCTCAACTGTGGGTCCCAACCCAGGTTGCGAAGGGCAAACAAAAGGAACTGCTTCTGGACAGATTCAATACGTTTACACAGGGTGAGTGATTGAGGGTTCCAAATACATGAATTAAACTCCAAAATAGGCCTCACTAGGGATATAAACAAAAGCTTGGTCGTGTAGGGATCATTGAACTCCTTAGACCACCGTTTAATAAAACCTAACAAACCCATGGCTTTATTCACAGAAAGTTCAATGTGAGTGCCAAAAGAAAGTTCAAGATTCAAGAAAGAGAAGAAGGTAAGGCATTGGAACGACGTTTGGTATTTACAAATTGGTAGAAGCTCTTTGGATCGTTACAAAAGTTACTCTGTACTCGAGACAGGTAGTTTTTATAGCAAATTCGATTTTGGGCTTGAAATTTTGCCCTAGCAGTTGAGTATTTGGAGAAGTCCGTTGCTTTTCCAGATCTTTTATAAATTTTGAAAAGGCGAGACTTCACATTTTTCAAGTGTCTCAGGCTTGCAGAACTCCATGGAACATTTTTATGAGCGCTTCTTACAATCTCCAGAGGAATGGAGATATCAAATAGCTCGTACAGCTTAGAATAAAACAGATTGGTGGCACTTTCAACACAATGAACTTGATTAAGAAATGACCAGTCAGTATTAAGCAACAAATTGTTCAGAATATTGTAGTCTGTCTTCCTAAGAAGCGGTTTAGTTGGCTTTACTTCCTCGGTTGTGCCTGGAAGATCCAATTGAAGTTCTATGGTAGGATGATAATTATCTTCAGGTAAAGAAATTGGAAGTGTACGACATATAGTAGCACATGGAGCATAGCAAATCCAGTATACGACCAAGCGAGTTTTTTTTATGAAATTAGCTTGAAGCAGAGATAGCCCAAACATACTGTCCAAAAAGCTATGCTGGCAAGAAGGAAGAAAAAATTCAGAGTCGGGAAAGAGACCCAAGAAACGAAGGGAAGATTAAAGTCATTCACAACGACTTGAAAATCACAGTCGCGACAGGATTTCGAAATGTACTCTATTGCTAAAGCATGCTTAAGATAAGTGGATTCATCAGAAGACGGAGGAACATAGGAACAGCTCAAGAATATGCAAGAGTCTCCGATGTGCACTGAGACACACACAAATTCAATGCCGTCAGCGTTAGGAATATGAAAAATGGATGCATGAAGATTGTGCTTAACAGCAATCAATACACCCCCTCCATTACGATTGTTAGGGTCAACCCTAAAAATGCAATAAGAGTCACACAGAGTTTCACTATTTAGTATATGAGATTGAAGCCAAGTTTCAGTCATCATTAAAATGTCAGCATCGAAAGCAAAACTATTAAGGTAAAGTGATTGGAGGTTACTTCTGATTCCCCTTACGTTCTGGTATTTGATGACAAGGGACGACTTAAGTTTTTTGAGGACATAGGAAAAGTAGAAGTAGACTTAGGGTCAAATTCACGAACAAGAGTGAATTTAGCAAAGATCAGGATGAAGAATTTGGTTTAGAAGAGAAGATGGAACGTACAGTTTAAAAGAGTATATTGATCGAGGCTTTGAAAAGATATATTTATTATTTGTAGGAACTGCACCCCCACCGACCTCAGAAGCCGATGCAGGAGCAGTTGATGGAACTGCTCAGGAACAGTGGTAGATGAAGGGACAGCAACGTTAGCTACAGTACAACAAACTGCAGAAGCTGGTGCAGGAGCAGCTAATGGAGCTGCAGCAGGAGCTATAGAAGATGAAGCGTCGTGAGCAGCAAGAGGAGGCACTGTAGGAACAGCACCACCATCGATATCAGGCACAGGCTTATTACGATAATTTGCATTATCCGTTGCAGCCATAGAGGGGCCTACAACAGAAGAATCACCAGCATCATCCTTGTTAGCCAGAGTATTAGCAGTGGTCGACAGCATTTCCTTGTCAACATGAGCAGATACCAGGCCAGGAGAGCTCGCAGCATCGGCGTCGAAGGAAGTCAGAGACGGCTCATTCCTTGTTGTGGGTGTATCAGGTGCATTAGTAGCTACTGCAAAATGAGAACGATTAGGTTGAGCAGATTAGGCGAATTAGCAAGTTTATAACCATGAAACTTTGACTGCATCTTCCGAAACTTCCCGGTGAGATTGTAAAATTCATCTTGGAGCTCCATAAAATCACCGTGAGTCTGCTTCATAAATGTATGCATTTCGAATGCCACTTCTCAGCAGGGTTCACAACTCCAAATTAAGCCAGGAACTTTGGAAAGAATGTCACTCTGGCGGGCAGGAAAGCCTGCACACTTAACATGGGCAACATTGTTACACAGAAAGCAAGCAACAAGCATATCCATGGAACCAACCATACGGGTAAACTCGCATTGCTCTAAACAACAAGAAAGCATTTTGTACCCTTCAATTGTAGGGCACGCGTAATTGCAAAAGCTTCCAAAAATTAATATAATTGTCAGCGCAGCTGCAGCAGAAACTCTTAAAAGAACAACAAATTGCAATGAGTGATAAGCGGCACTTAAAGCTTTAGCATGTGCCGAATGCGTAAGCTCAAACGATTAAGCAAAAGAAAAAGAAAGCAACAACAACACCGCACTGTTGGGGACAAAGAAAGAGCCGAATATGCAAGTGCAAAATTATGTAATTAGTTATATTGAATAACCAATTAATTAATTGCACAATATTTCTCCGACAATCTAGCGACAAATCACAGTAGCGATGAGTTGTTTCTGACCGAATTAATTTAACCAGAAACTTTAATATAAGCACAGGGAAAAAAAATACTTGTTAGCGGAGCAAAAAAAAAAGACAACCGTACGCGACGACAGCTCAGCTTCAAGCTTAGATAGTTTAGTTTGCCCAGATATCTCCCAAATAGCCACCTAGATCTGGATGGTACTGATATTTCCTGGGACAAATAGGTTCGCTACCTAGGAGTTATCTTAGACCCAATAGTAAACTTCAAGGACCACGTAGGGTACACCACTGATAAAATCAACTCTCTTACCAGAACTCTATATCCCTTCATCAATAGAAACTCAAGGTTATCCATTGAAAATAAGTTATACTTGTGCAGATTGATATTTCAGGCAGTAATGTTCTATGGAGCCCCAGTTTGGTCGGATGTTGCCAAATGTTATATTAAGAGATTACAAACTGCCCAAAACAAGCTATTAAAAATGATTTTCAAGCTCCCATGGCATCATCCTTCCTCCGATTTGCACCATAAAGCCAATGTAGAAATGATAGCAGACTGGCTAAGCCGACTGACAGATAACTTCAATGATAGATGTAGATATTCAACCTATATCCACATAAAACAAATAATTATGTAAATATAGATAGTTATAAGTAGTATTAAGTTTTTGTCTCGTGGGTTTTTTTCTTTTTATTTTTCCCTACAATGTAATATAAATTATTTAAATTTAAAACAATAATATAGTCCATTTTCACAACAAAGTAGAAAAAGTCCCTAGACTTGAACTCTTAGGAAATATGTAATATATATTAGAAGCATACACTTATCATTACAAACCGATGCAATAAATTGAATTGAATTGAAAATTTCGCCTTTTTCGGCTGCAATGCTTTCAAAATTTTTACTGTATATATTATTTTGCCCATCAGTAGGGGAAATCTTAGCACTATCAACAATTTCTCTTAAGTTATTCTTATCATAACTAATTTCTCTGAGGTAATCTCTATTCCGTAGCTCTGTATCAGATCTACTTGGCGTAGGTAGTCCATATACTGTCAAACATTGTCCACCCAAAGACATTAGAAGGCCAAGCTAACTTCGTCTGTGCCGAAGTTATTATACCCTTGCAAATGCAAATGTCACAGTTTAAGAACGCTTACATAAAAATCAAAGATTTTTGTAACTAAAACCCATTTTTCGACAGTTAAACATCTGATTTCGACCAAACTTCGCGAATCTTTTTGAAAACATATCAAATTAACAAACGTTGAGTTTAAGAACGATAAAATGGAAAACAAAGAAGTTTTTCTCACTAAGACTTAATTTCCGACCGATCGGCCCTATGGCAGCCTTAAGATATAGTTAACAGACTTCGACCCGATTTTGCGAATCTATTTGAAACCATATAAAATAAGTCATCAGCGAGATTAAGGACGCTAACAAAAAAAACAAAAAAAATTTTGTACTAAGACTCATTTTCGACCGATCTGTCCTATGGCAACCATAAGATATAGTCACCCGATGTCGATCAACATTTTCAAATTAGTTTGAAAGCGTTTAATATTAATAATCACCGAGCTTAAGAACTATTTACTTAAAAACAAAAAAGTTTTTTTTCACTAAGACCCATTTTCCTACCGATCGGTCCTATGGCAGCTATAAGATATTGTCATCCGATTTTAACCAAAATTTGCAAATCTGTTTGAAAGCATATAATATTAATAATAGCCGAGCTTGAGGACGCTAACAGTGAAATCAAAAAAGTTTTTCTCACTAAGACCCATTTTTCGACCGATGCTTCCTATGACAGCTATAAGATATAGTCATCCGATCTTGACCAAAATTTGCAAATCAATTTAAAAGCATAGAATATTAATAATGACCAAATTTAAGAACGCCAACATTCAAAACTAAAAAAGTTTTTCTCACTAAGACCCATTTTTCGACCGATTATGGTTCCTATGGCAGCTATAAGATATAGTCATCCGATCCGGTCGGTTCGACATATTAGCAGCGTGTAGTAAATAGAAGACTCTGTGCAAAATTTCAGCTCGATAGCTTTAAAACTGAGAGACTAGTTTGCGTAGAAACAGACGGACAGACAGACGGACAGACAGACGGACAGACAGACAGACGGACAGACAGACGGACGGACAAAGCTCAATCGACTCAGCTCGTCGCCCTGATCAAGAATATATATTGTTTATGGGGTCGGAAATGAATATTTCTATGCGTTGCAAACTTCTGGGCAAAATTATAATACCCTTTGCAAGGGTATAAAAATGAGATTGGTCCTCGTTAATCATGGAGTAAAAGTCTCAAGTAATAACATTCAGTGTTAGTGGGGTGAATTGTGTACACTCTACCCAAAGCTTGATCTTTCTTAATCCCAGGAAAATTTTCTACATCATTTCTTCTTTCAAATTTATTCTTATTCCATGTGAAATAAGAGGGAACTTCAACATATAGTAGAGTTTTCGCAAAATCATCTTTTTCGCATAACTCAAAAATGCTGTTAATGTTGTTTGAGGTGGGTTGGTGAGTTTTCTCTGAAGTTGGTTTTGATCGTTTGGGTTAAACAAAACTCTCTGGCCATTTTCTAAGTGCACTGCCAATTAAAAAACAGTCGGAAACCTTTCAAGTATGGAAAACGCGAGAATTCTCCATACGGCTTCTGAACTGCTAATGTATCTACCACTTTCATACATTTTAATCTCGTCGTTTTGATTTTCGAGCGCAAACAATGCTGAATCACTGCCCTTATTTGCATATTTGCAAATGTATTTGATGCTCTTTACAGAGTTGCAGTACTCTATATTTACGTGAGCTTTAAATGTTCGTGAGAGTACCCTGTTATAAGGTACAACCCACCGGTTATCTATGATTTTACCATTATTTTCAATGGAAAAACCACCATCATTTGGGGCTCTTCGCCGGTATTAAGGATAACTGTCATTTCCAGTGATAGTTTCCTTGAGAAAAGGTCGAGGAAATTTTTTTTTGCATTTACCATCTTCCATACATGGTGATCTAAAGTTCAGTGAACCGCAAGGACCGTGAATCATATTACCTTTAACAATGTCGTAAGCAATAGGATCATTTTAAGGATCAGGTATTTCTGCACAAATAATTGAATCAATTTGATCTGGCATAATTGACTTCACTAACCAAAGTAGAATATGAATATGTGGCAAATCACGCTTCTGCCTCTCTACAGAGTACATAAAGCATAGTAATTTTCCAAATAACTCACCTTTGTCTAATTATGCCATTATTGCTTTAACTTTTAGGTGAAAATCTCTAGCAATAATGTCATGGCGATCGTGAGGCTATTGCCCAGGTAATAACCCATCTGCAATATTTTTCCATTTAGGATTGCATGTAAATGTTATAAAAAGATCAGGACGACCGTAATGACGAGCATATGCATGGCATCCTGATTTTTTTCATGCATATATCGTGGCGAGCCGGTGAACGAAGTTGGAAGAATTACCATTCGGCCAAGTTGAGCAATATCGGTATCTTGTCTTCCTATGGCATCTTTAAGATGTATATATTCGTCTGCCCTAAGTTTTGCTTGGCTATTTCGAATAAAATTTTGCCTTTCTGTTTCAATCTTAGTAACATATCGAGAGGCAGTAAAATAAATAATTGATATCTGATTGCCGACTCATGATTCTGTAGCTATAAAAACTTAATGCTGATACAGTTGTTTTTAACTCTGTTTTTTTAAGATTATCAATTTGAGGTATCGTAATGCAATATCCGCCTTCTCATCGACAAAATAACAGTGGATATTGCAAAGCATCATAAGAATGGTGCAATTCAGAGCTAAGATACTTTATATTATTACGCTTTTCAATAACTATATCTCTCTTTTCAAACTGATGTCCAACTACTTCACTTACAGTGGGTGCATTAAATTTACCTCTATGAGCGATAACTGATTTTTTGTCAGCTCTAATAATCATTTTATAGTCCTTGCTATTTGCAGGAACTTTTTTAAGTGTATAACATTGATTGTAATGATTTCATTAAATCAAATTTTACATCACGTACATTTCTGCACCTCAGTTGTGCTTCTTTTTCATCTTCACCAACAAAATATATTTGAAGAAATTTTGGCTCATGGCCAGACTCTGGCAAAATACTACCAATTAAATGAAAACCCTAGCCTTGTATTTTAAATGAGGGATTTAAGCCAGCATATAAAATTTATTTACCACCAAATGAAGTCATTTGAAAGCAGCTGTTGTATTTCCTGATGCGGTCAATAAAATGAACATGGCTGGGATGATTACCTAAAAGTAGACTTTTAAGCGGCTCAGGTGGAATTTCCAGAGGTGGAAGTTGGACTTTTCCACTTTTACAACACATGTCTTTTGATTCTAGTTTCCATTTAAGAGCATTACAAAACGCACATTTGGAGTTCATAGAACCTAATGCAATGAGATTGTCATTTTCTGCATTATATTCCATTTCAGAATCATACTTAAAGCCAGACATTGCTTTTACCTTCCATGGACGCAAAACTTTGTTTTTTTGTATGTTTGGATTATCTTGTTCATGTCGTCTTACAGCTAATCTGTGCACTTCCGGATTTTGGGTCTGATATTTTGTAACTGCAGCGCGGTTGACATTAGGATTCTGAGTCTGAAATTTTTTCGCTGCATTGCGGTGGACTTTAGGATTCTAAATCCGATATTTCTTTTCTGCACGATGCCTGTATATACTTATACACTTTCGATGAGCACGCTTGTATGATTTCAATTGTACTAACCTGCTCAGTGTGAGCGAGGTACCTTTTATTCAGAATTTCTTATCCCTTATTTCTAATCTTATCTTAAGGATGTGACTGTAGTCACATCCGTTAATGTTAATATAGAAATGCATTCGTTGAAGGACTACACATTGCCTCCCACGAAGCATATTAAGTGCACCGGATGACCTTTTTAAGTGGTGTGTCTAAAACGCAACCGTAATTAAATTTAATGTTACAAATGACATATTTATGATGCTGAGTTATGATCGGCTGTGCTACATGTGGTTTGAAGTCTCGTCTCATGTTCATGTTTGAACATTTGTTCATGTTTGAACAATGCCCATCGCGATATTTTTCTGATATAAGCTTTCGCTTCCTCTTTTTGGTTAAATCAGAAAATCTAGCTCGTTTTTTAATGAACTTTTTCACATCTACTGGTTGAGCGCGTTTTCTATTGGGTATTTTCACACCACTTGACTGAGACTCAATTTGTGAAGAAGAATCTATATTATGCAAGGTGTATACATCAAAATGTATGAGCTCTATAAGGACATCAGTCTAGTCAAGCGCATAAAGCAACAGCGCCTGCGCTGGTTAGGACATGTAATCCGGATGGATGAAGAAGCTCCAGTAAAAAAGATGTACAAAGCGAAGGCGGCTGACTTTGGAGGACAAGGCAGGAGGGGTCGCCCACCACTAAGATGGGATGATCAAGTGCGGAAAGACATTTCCAACCTTGGTGTGAACAACTGGTGCCAGCTCGCACAATGCAGAAGCGAGTGGAGGGCATTCATTGCAGAGGCCAAGACCGTCAAGCGGTTGTGATGCAACATCGGGCCAATAAAGAAGAAGAAGTATACATCAAAATGACAACTTTTAACGCCAGTGAAAAGTAATCTATTCACAGGATTTTCTAGATCACCAAATGCACTGTTAAATGTTCTGTTAAGAAAGACTTCTAAACGAATTGCATATATTTCTGCAGCTGCTTTCAATTCACATGTGGTACCATAAGTATGTGGTAGCAACATGTCGTTCTGGTATAGTATTGATGTACTATAGCTGTTACCTTGTGAATTGTAGGTATATGCTTTGAAAAGATTCCAGTGTTGAACCACATGCAATACTATTTCCTGGCGAATCGCACCGGCAAACTCTTGTGTGCCGTTTAAAACATACGATATTGCTCTAAAGAGGCATGCTCCGCTGCCTATAATAGGCACCACGGAAAAAGGCTGCATTGCGCCATTAATATTTAGGTATTCAATTGCCATGGCTACAATTAGTTGTCTCTATATATTTAAGTCAGCAAATAACCCCAGAAGAAGATCACATAGCAAACGAAACGGCCTATATCAAAACCAACAAATTCTGACAATATTTACAAAAATTGCAAAATATTAATACATGTAATTTTTACAAATTGTAAAAATGTTTCGATATTTAAGGTACAGTCTTTATTATAATGTCTTTATGTACCTTTAGACTGACAGTTCAATAACTATTACTATTACTACTACTACTACAAATACTACTACTACTAAACTAACTAAATGAATATTTTCAATATTAAAAATATTGCAAAATATTTATATCGAAAATTCAAACTAAATTTTCCGATATTTATGCTCAGTCTTAAATAGACTGAATGTTGTATATGGGCATTTCCACAAAAAGGTCCACCAAGACCAAAAAATTAAAAGTGCTTAAAAACACTCTTAGGGTATTCACCAGCCCGCGTAAAAGCGTAATTGTGTAAATTTACGCGACGCAGCTGTTGGGCACCCCTTCTGTTTACCCTCGTAATTTTTGGCGTAAGTCAGCTGTTTTTGACAGACTGTAAATATTGCTGTTAATTGAGATTCAATACTTACTATTTACAACTAATTTCAGACGCCTCAGTGGCGTATAGCAGTGCATGCATAACTAACTCATGGACGGCAGGCATGTGTTCGAACCATGAGGCTGACTTTTTATTTTTTTATGTCCTCTTTTTATCGATTGTGATTGACATCTTTTTTAACCTAGGCCATAATTTTGGGCTTTTTTATAAAAATATAATATAATATTATAATAAAAAAAAAAAAGATTATAAATCCACCATCCTTTACCGGGATTCGAGTCGGAATATCAAAAAATACAAGGCGACAACCCTATCCACTCAGCCAACGGCTACACAGAAAAACATGTATCTAAATTTGTAAATTATTTGGCGACCTTTCTAATGTTTAATTAGCGAAGGCTAGCCCTAGGTTCGAAAAAGTTGCGTTTGTTCACAACTGTAAACAACTTATGCATTGTACCATCAAACAAGAGCTGGTTGCCTATACAGAACTGTTTCATCGTTATCCCTAACGACTCTTCAGTAGGCTTTTCGCTGAAGAAAGCATGATTGCCAACTGCCTCTCCATTCAGCAGTAAGCGTTTCTTGCGTTGTTTCTTGAAACTTTTGTTAGTTTCATTTACAAACAAGTAAGAGCGTTGTAGTCGAGTTTCCCGACTACAAAATACCCTGTTCAATTGAGACACACATCCAAACACACTCTCATACACAAGCGCATGCACACATACGAGCGCACACATACACACACAAGCGCGCTCACACGCGCATAAGCTAAATTGTTTAATAACTTTTATGTTTTTGCTCGTATCTTTTTTTCCTTTGGAGAGTAGTTAGATATAAGGCCTAGAATGGTATATATTAAGCCACCAGGTTCTAACTTTAAAATTGTGGCTGTGACAGTTTTTTGCGGTTTAAGAAGGGTGGGGGTAGAATTTTCCAAATCTGAAACAAACTTGAACTGGGTACGGTATACACCTATGTGCATGCCAAAATTTATGTCTCTATCTCTTATGGTCTCTGAGATCGACGCGTTCATACAGACAGACGGACATGGCTATATCGACTCGGCTGTTGATGCTGATCAAGAATATATATACTTTATAGGGTCGGAGAAGCTTCCTTCTGGCTGTTACATACATTTGCACAACTTCATGATCCCCTTTTCCCATTTTTAATGGGAACAGGGTATAAAAGAGAGCGTGCCGTCTCTTATATAGATTTGTAATTTATTTGGCGACCTTTCTAATGTTTAATTAGTGTGAGTTGGGTGGCTCTAGGTCCGAAAAAGTTGCGTTTGTTCACAACTGTAAACAACTTATGCAACTTGTCTATTTTTGCTTTCATTGCTTTTAGCAGTTCCCAACTGATCTAAGCAATGATTGTATGGAGAGTGTATTTTGTTATTGTGTCGTAAACTTTTGGAGTTTACGCTTTTTGATTTACTCTTTTACGAGAGCTGGTGAATACTGTATCTGTTTTATTAAATTTTCAAAGGGAATCAATTAAATTGAAGTAATGTAAGCCAATTTTACATTTAATCATAACCCACTTCGAAATATTCGGTTTCATGGCTGGCCTAGCGCGAATTTTCTAATTTGGACATAAATATTGCACATTTTTTTGATAAAAGTGCCTATAGACTGCACTTATTTTTGCTATCTAAAATCTTTCTGAGAGTACAAAGGGTTATAAAAGAGTGCATAAGAAACCATGAGAAACTATGTGATTGCAATTAATCGTAAGTTTTTGCTTCGCACTATACAGAAATCGCATAAATAATATGACTGAAAAAAGTGTCGCGTTCGGAATGTCAGGTATCGAATCATATTTTATTTTGAAATACAAAAAATAAACAACATTTTTCGATCAAAAAAATTCTAATATACAGATAAATTATTCAACAACATTTAAAAATTAGTCGCACTAAATGGTTTTGGCAGATCTCGCTGAGTTTTGCTTTTATATTGATGGACATAAACACCACTTCCATTTTTTGTCGAGTGCGAATCGCTTTTTGATTGGCTTTATCTTGGAACCAGCACTAGGTGTGCTCTACTTTTTTGTCACTAAATAAAGTGATTCGAAAGTGTTATAAGTTAAAGTAACAAAAGAAAACAAAATTATTTTAATTTGACTTCTATTCCACTTTAAATGCGTACGATTGTCGCGTTCGACATCATGGAAATACCCATATGCACCTAAAATATTTTAGACATGCAAATATTTTTAGCAACAAATACTTGAATTGCAAAATTGTTTTTAAACCGTATTGCAAACAATAATGGGGGTATACTAGCGATTTACAACTACAACAACACTTATTAGGGGTCAATAGCAGCATAAGGTTAATTCCGGTAATACCGCCCGCTATCGGTCACAAACAACTGTAGACTGATTGATTAGCAGGGAATGCCACTTCCAACTTGACACACACACATATTCCCAATCTAAGAGAGCACCCCTTCAGTTCGCGTCGCCTATGAATCACCAATGATTCACCGATGAATTGGCCTAGGGCATCGATGAATCATCGGTGAGCTCCCATACAAAAAAGTGGTGAATTTAACATGGGCATGTCCTAGGCGGTCATGCATGACTATTTATGGGTGAATCACTGATGAACCACGTATAAATTCATCGATGATTTCATCATGATTTCTTTGCAAAATTCATTAATGAATTCACCAATTAATTCACTTAAGGTTCACCCATGATTCCTGCATGACTTTTGCAAAGAAGTCAACACTGAATCATCGATGAATTTGTATCAGAATTCATCAATGATTTCACCTATAAATTCATATTAGATTTTCGATGAAATTGTTGCAAAAATCACAGATGAATTCAAACTAGATGTATTAAAATTCGATTCATGAATTTCATAAAATAATAAACCAATGACTTTTCCCCCGATTCCCAAACACGCAACATTTTATATTTGTTTTATTCACTCATTTTATTTATCAATATATTGAATAATAAACATAATTTACAAATAACAAATAAATATAGAAAACTAATAATAGAATTGAATGAAAAAAACTACATAAAAGAAGCAAGCCACATCACAGCAACTAGTCTGAAGACAATTAATGCACGTACGATCATTTCGGTCACAACAAAATCAAACAAATTGACAAGTTAAACGTCTCGCGCTGCCAGTAAAAACACAAATGCAACTTAGATTTTTCTACGCAAGTGACGACGGGCACGGAAACGCAAAAGACAACAGCAACGATTGATGCGCCGTTAATTTTTTTTTTACCTTCGGTTACTTTTACCTACTCAATGCAAAGGCATATCCGACTATATAAAGTATATGAATACATTTATTTATGATCCATAAATAATTGATTGCTTTTGGGAAAATAATGAAAAAATTCCATCATAAGGCTATGCCAGAAACGACCTGTCCAAGCCTCTTATTATACCCGTTACTCGTAGAGTAAAAGGGTATACTAAAGTCGTGCAAATGTATGTAACAGCCAGAAGGAATCATTTCCGACCATATAAAGTATATATATTCTTGATCAGCATCAACAGCCGATTCGATATAGCCATGTCCGTCTGTCCGTCTGTCCGTCCGTCTGTATGAACACCTAGATCTCAGAGACTAGAAGAGCTAGAGCAACCAAATTTGAAATGTAGACTCCTATTGTCTGCACGCAGATCAAGTTTATTTTCAATTTTTGCCACGCCCCCTCACGCCCCCGCAATTTGGAAAAAACGTCATATCTCCTACAGTTTTGATGATAGATGGTTCGTACTTTCTAGAGATATCTAGTACTCAAAATTATTTATCGATTTGCAGAAGGAATGATAAAGATCGGATGAACGATACTCAAGTTATGAGCAAAAAACGGTCAGTTAACACCCACCACCCACCCCACCCATAACCATTGCATTGCGTTCAGCAGCAATCTTAGTGAGAGAGAGAGAGAGAGAGAGAGAGAGAGAGAGAGAGAGAGAGACTTAGAGAGCGCACTGCGTTGTGCGTTGTGTGTTAACTGGCCGTTTGACTCGTAACCAAATTCGAGCTGCGACATTAAGGGTGCAGAGTATGTAATAGTCGGGATACATACTCTGCACCCTTAATGTCGCAGCTCGAATTTGGTTACGAGTCAAACGGCCAGTTAACACACCCGCAAATACAAACAACCCTTGAGCAAACCCGTAATAAATGCTATATATATTCGAATACTAAAACACACGCCTCATGATCATTTGTTATAAACTATTTCGCATAAAAGGTGGCAGAAATTAATGCCTCCTCGAATCTTGGTGACCCCGACGTGATTGTGAAACTTTATTTAGTATAAATAATTATTTTTTTTTAATTATTTATTTTGTTTCTAAATTTTCTGTCACCTTGTGTAAATTTGGCAACTTAATTTAATTAATTACTAAATATTGTTTTAATAATTACAAGCGTTTTTGCACAAGTCGGTGACAAAAACCATATATACACACATACACATAAACCAGCATTTTTCGGTACATCGGCGCATATACAAACAGTTGGACGTTGGTGAAGCTGGCCTATGTAAAGTGCGTGAACATATATATAGTTCGGTTTAGTTTTCGGTGGCCAAGCCGCGGTCATCGAACGCATACCGTTGTTATTCCGTTGCGTTTCTCTTCGCTTTGCTTTCCCGGTTTTCGTTGGCATTGGTGGACATTGGGCACCAAGCTCAGAATTGCAGTGAATATCAAATACTTTTTTTTTTGTTCAAAATGGTTGATCCCGATTCGAACCAATCTGCTCTTTTACCCAGTAATATTGACTTCTATAAGGCATAGGCGAATTCAGTATTACGGCAACTTGTGGCTTTAAATGAGTTGTTAGCTGCCGATCAGCTAGCAAATTTTTATGAGGCCGACGTGCAAGTGCGCTTAGATCTCGTGGAAAGTATGCAAACAGAATATAATAGCGCGCAAACCAGCATCGAGAAGCTGGATCTAAAGGAGCTGGCTAGTGATGCGCAAAACTTGATTGCGGAAATGTCTTGCGAGGTGAAATCCAAGCTCTCTCGTGAGCTGAGTAAGCGGCGTAAGGCCTCTATTATTCATTCCACAGTAATTCGAAACGGTTCGGAAGAACATTCTTCCGCATTCAGATATACTGCGCTTACTACACGGCTGCCTGAGTTCAAGCTTCCACGGTTTGGTGGCTTCTACATCGACTGGCAGGATTTCTACGCCATGTACGACACTGTTGTTGGTACAAACGAGAGCGTAAGTTAAAGTCGGCTCAAACCGACTTCGATATACCCGTTACTCATGGAAACAAATGTTTAATAGCCTTCCTGTATGCCTGAGGTGGGTCCGCCGAAAAGTATGCAACATTTTTTTAACTCGGCTATTTATTATCCGATCTTGATGAAAATTTCAGGGCTTATAGATGTTGCGAATATAAATCTACGTTTTGAATTTGAGATCGATATCTCAAAAATTGTGGGAGTTATTCAACATTTTCTATTGTGGGGGCGTGGGTGGGCGTTTTAAAAATTTGAAATAAACTTGATCTGCGTGCAAACAATAGGAGTCTACATTTCAAAATTGGTTGCTCTAGCTCTTCTAGTCTCTGAGATCTAGGTGTTCGTACAGACAGACGGACGGACGGACAGACGGACAGACGGACATGGCTATATCGACTCGGCTGTTGATACTGATCAAGAATATATATATATGGCTATGGTCGGAAATTATTCCTTCTGCCTGTTACATACATTTGCACGACTTTAGTACACCCTTTTACTCTACGAGTAACGGGTATAACAAAGACATCCACAAAGTGGAAAAATTTCAACACCTTCGTTCCTGTTTGGAAGGCACCGCTTTGGACACAATTCGTTCACTTGAGCCCAACGATGATAATTACGATAAAGCAATCGAACTTTTAATTTCGAGATTTGATAATAAATTATTGCATTTCTAGGCACACGTGCGGTCTATTTTCAGGCTTTCGGGTGTTGAGAAGGGTTCTGCACTTAGGCGATTTAACTATATTGGCATCTTCTGAGGAAATTTCTGATGGGCTGCTACTTCATCTCATTACATCAAAGTTGGACCAAAACACTCAGAATAAGTGGGTAGAGGCATTGCAGACGAGCAAGCTGCCTAGTTAGACGGACATGTCGACGACGTTAGCGTAACGAGCGATAAACAACGACTAGTCAGTGCAAGCCGAGAGAAGCATAGATAAGCTTGTATGCAGAATCTCGGCTGCCTAGTTAGACGGACATTTCTTCTTTTCTGGAAAGGAGATGCCGCATGATGGAGAATCTGGAGAATTCTATGGTAAACCAAATACCTAGCAATCAGGTGGGAAAATCAGCTACTAACAAAAATTATCGTAGTGCATTCATCGCATCATCTAACATAACTTCATCCTGTATTTTGTGTGACGCCAAAGATTACCTCCTATTTAAATGCGCAAAATTCCTAGCCTTGACCCCCAATTTGCGGTTCAAAGAAGCAAAAACCCTACATTTATGCCTGAATTGCTTACGCAAAGGCCACAGTTTGCACCAGTGCAGGTCTGGTCATTGCAAACATTGTCATCAGAAGCATCATTCGTTGCTTCATATGGATTCCAATTTTACTTCTCAGCATGCTCAAGCTGCTATCGCACTTACTTCGCAAAATTCCTCTCTCGTATCTACAGCTTCCATCACGCCTCCACCCACGCCTTGAAAGAAGCTCAGACCGATTACGTGTTGCTTGCGACTGCTATTATATACGTCAAAAATCGGTATGGCGTATTTGTACCATGCCGAGCATTGCTTGACTCCGCATCTCAAATCAACTTCGTCACCACTCGTTTCGCCAGTCAGCTGTAACTCAAAATCCATAGCGCCAACATGTCCATATCAGGCATAGGTGTCTTCATCTTCATCATCTTTTTCTTCGGATAAATCGGTTGATATTTTTGCGCAATCTCGAAATAATGAGTACAGCACATCGTTCTCAGCTGTTGTAACGCTATCACCGATTATAAACCCCATTTCGATTTGAACCCTTCAGAATGGAATTTACCAAACAACTTGTTTCTCGCTGATCCGCTTTTCTACAAAAGTCAACGAATCGATTTGCTGATTGGCGCTGGTTTATTCTTTGACCTCCTTTGCGTTGGTCAAATTCGGGTATCCGATCATCTGCCAACCCTCCAAAAAACCAGACTTGGATGGATCGTGTCTGGTGGGCTCAATTAAATTGGTCGCAAGCACTTCTCATTAGTTTCTGTAGACAAGGAAAAGGAACCCGATAGCCTGTTGGAAAAGGATTCTTTGTCCGATATTGTAGGCAGATTTTGGGAAATTGATAACTGCTGTGGCTCTACCTTCAGCATTTCTAGTGAGGATGCTCTGTGCGAGGAGCTATTTTAACAAAACTACACACGTCTTGCCTCCGGGCAATATTCTGTGCGTCTCCCAGCCAAAACTAGTTTAGACGCGCTTGGAGATTCATAGGCCACATGTCGCTATCCGTCAAACAATCTGCATCGCCTCAGTATTTTTTGCCACATCACTGCGTGCAAAGATTAGATAGGGCATCACCAAAATTTTTATGCAAGCTCTTTGGAAAGACAAGCTTGACTGGGACGAAGCTTTACGCCAATCCTTACATTCCTCATGGCTGTGGCATATGTTGCAGATATCCACCGTCACCTGCCTAAAATTTCCTCGCTTCGTAACGCAGTCTGAATCTACATGCGAGTTGCATGACGCAAGCCTAGCCGCATACGGTGCTTGCATATATCTTAGATCAGATCAAAAACGCAAAACAAGGGGACATCTCATTTACTCTGCTCTAAGTCCAGAGTCGCACCCGTAAAATCACTAACCATCCCCAAGTTGGAGCTTTCCGCAGCGCACTTGCTAGCAGAGCTTGTCGTTAATATAGCCGAAATATCTCCATCTTCCTGTCCAATTCATTGTTGGTCAGACTCAACTATTGTTTTGTCTTAGATTCGTCAAGTTCCATCCGAATTTCACATTTTTGTAACCAACAGGATCTCCCAAATCCAGGAGCGAACCAAAGGAATGACATGGCACCATATACCATCTTTCTTAAGCCCGGCTGACATATTGTCTCGAGGATGTACACCGCTCAAACTCCTGGAGTCAAATCTTTGGCGTTAAGGACCTCCCATTTAAGTTCGGATGAATCTGAATGGCCAAATAGCACGCCCGTTTTAGTGGACCTGTCTGAGCGCAGGCGTCATGCATTGGTTGTTGCACAGCAGTTAGACATTTCGTTCGGCTGCAAGTTCCAAAATTCATTTGGCAAACTATAGAGGGTCTTTGGCTACGTATATCGCTTTATGCAGCTGCGATACAAAGGTCATGTACGCCAACAGGGTCCCTTGACAGTTGATGACATCAAAGGTGATACTTATCTCCTCATTAAGACAGTCCAACAGGTCCACTTTGCTGAGGAATACGGAAGCTTGAGCACCAAGAAGAAGCTGTCGTCAAAGAGCAAGTTGGTCTCGTTGCGTCCATTTGTAGATGACACTGGATTATTGCGTGTGGGCAGGCGTCTTCAAAATTCGCTGCTAGATTATGAAGCCAGGCACCCCATGTTGTTGCCAAAGCATCATCCGGTAACGGTCGTAATCATAAATTTCTTCCACATACAATTTTTGCATGCTGGCACTATATATATAGTTCGGTTTAGTTTTCGGTTGCCAAGCCGCGGTCATCGAACGCATACCGTTGTTATTCCGTTGCGTTTCTCTTCGCTTTGCTTTCCCGGTTTTCGTTGGCATTGGTGGACATTGGGCACCAAGCTCAGAATTGC
Organism: Lordiphosa magnipectinata; assembly: GCA_037044535.1. Classification (NCBI taxonomy): domain Eukaryota; kingdom Metazoa; phylum Arthropoda; class Insecta; order Diptera; family Drosophilidae; genus Lordiphosa; species Lordiphosa magnipectinata. Next base: position 444,110 of record JBAMBO010004169.1, on the reverse strand, counting down.
AGTGAATATCAAATACTTTTTTTTTTGTTCAAAATGGTTGATCCCGATTCGAACCAATCTGCTCTTTTACCCAGTAATATTGACTTCTATAAGGCATAGGCGAATTCAGTATTACGGCAACTTGTGGCTTTAAATGAGTTGTTAGCTGCCGATCAGCTAGCAAATTTTTATGAGGCCGACGTGCAAGTGCGCTTAGATCTCGTGGAAAGTATGCAAACAGAATATAATAGCGCGCAAACCAGCATCGAGAAGCTGGATCTAAAGGAGCTGGCTAGTGATGCGCAAAACTTGATTGCGGAAATGTCTTGCGAGGTGAAATCCAAGCTCTCTCGTGAGCTGAGTAAGCGGCGTAAGGCCTCTATTATTCATTCCACAGTAATTCGAAACGGTTCGGAAGAACATTCTTCCGCATTCAGATATACTGCGCTTACTACACGGCTGCCTGAGTTCAAGCTTCCACGGTTTGGTGGCTTCTACATCGACTGGCAGGATTTCTACGCCATGTACGACACTGTTGTTGGTACAAACGAGAGCGTAAGTTAAAGTCGGCTCAAACCGACTTCGATATACCCGTTACTCATGGAAACAAATGTTTAATAGCCTTCCTGTATGCCTGAGGTGGGTCCGCCGAAAAGTATGCAACATTTTTTTAACTCGGCTATTTATTATCCGATCTTGATGAAAATTTCAGGGCTTATAGATGTTGCGAATATAAATCTACGTTTTGAATTTGAGATCGATATCTCAAAAATTGTGGGAGTTATTCAACATTTTCTATTGTGGGGGCGTGGGTGGGCGTTTTAAAAATTTGAAATAAACTTGATCTGCGTGCAAACAATAGGAGTCTACATTTCAAAATTGGTTGCTCTAGCTCTTCTAGTCTCTGAGATCTAGGTGTTCGTACAGACAGACGGACGGACGGACAGACGGACAGACGGACATGGCTATATCGACTCGGCTGTTGATACTGATCAAGAATATATATATATGGCTATGGTCCGGAAATTATTCCTTCTGCCTGTTACATACATTTGCACGACTTTAGTACACCCTTTTACTCTACGAGTAACGGGTATAACAAAGACATCCACAAAGTGGAAAAATTTCAACACCTTCGTTCCTGTTTGGAAGGCACCGCTTTGGACACAATTCGTTCACTTGAGCCCAACGATGATAATTACGATAAAGCAATCGAACTTTTAATTTCGAGATTTGATAATAAATTATTGCATTTCTAGGCACACGTGCGGTCTATTTTCAGGCTTTCGGGTGTTGAGAAGGGTTCTGCACTTAGGCGATTTAACTATATTGGCATCTTCTGAGGAAATTTCTGATGGGCTGCTACTTCATCTCATTACATCAAAGTTGGACCAAAACACTCAGAATAAGTGGGTAGAGGCATTGCAGACGAGCAAGCTGCCTAGTTAGACGGACATGTCGACGACGTTAGCGTAACGAGCGATAAACAACGACTAGTCAGTGCAAGCAGAGAGAAGCATAGATAAGCCTTGTATGCAGAATCTCGGCTGCCTAGTTAGACGGACATTTCTTCTTTTCTGGAAAGGAGATGCCGCATGATGGAGAATCTGGAGAATTCTATGGTAAACCAAATACCTAGCAATCAGGTGGGAAAATCAGCTACTAACAAAAATTATCGTAGTGCATTCATCGCATCATCTAACATAACTTCATCCTGTATTTTGTGTGACGCCAAAGATTACCTCCTATTTAAATGCGCAAAATTCCTAGCCTTGACCCCCAATTTGCGGTTCAAAGAAGCAAAAACCCTACATTTATGCCTGAATTGCTTACGCAAAGGCCACAGTTTGCACCAGTGCAGGTCTGGTCATTGCAAACATTGTCATCAGAAGCATCATTCGTTGCTTCATATGGATTCCAATTTTACTTCTCAGCATGCTCAAGCTGCTATCGCACTTACTTCGCAAAATTCCTCTCTCGTATCTACAGCTTCCATCACGCCTCCACCCACGCCTTGAAAGAAGCTCAGACCGATTTACGTGTTGCTTGCGACTGCTATTATATACGTCAAAAATCGGTATGGCGTATTTGTACCATGCCGAGCATTGCTTGACTCCGCATCTCAAATCAACTTCGTCACCACTCGTTTCGCCAGTCAGCTGTAACTCAAAATCCATAGCGCCAACATGTCCATATCAGGCATAGGTGTCTTCATCTTCATCATCTTTTTCTTCGGATAAATCGGTTGATATTTTTGCGCAATCTCGAAATAATGAGTACAGCACATCGTTCTCAGCTGTTGTAACGCTATCACCGATTATAAACCATATTTCGATTTGAACCCTTCAGAATGGAATTTACCAAACAACTTGTTTCTCGCTGATCCGCTTTTCTACAAAAGTCAACGAATCGATTTGCTGATTGGCGCTGGTTTATTCTTTGACCTCCTTTGCGTTGGTCAAATTCGGGTATCCGATCATCTGCCAACCCTCCAAAAAACCAGACTTGGATGGATCGTGTCTGGTGGGCTCAATTAAATTGGTCCGCAAGCACTTCTCATTAGTTTCTGTAGACAAGGAACCCGATAGCCTGTTGGAAAAGGATTCTTTGTCCGATATTGTAGGCAGATTTTGGGAAATTGATAACTGCTGTGGCTCTACCTTCAGCATTTCTAGTGAGGATGCTCTGTGCGAGGAGCTATTTTAACAAAACTACACACGTCTTGCCTCCGGGCAATATTCTGTGCGTCTCCCAGCCAAAACTAGTTTAGACGCGCTTGGAGATTCATAGGCCACATGTCGCTATCCGTCAAACAATCTGCATCGCCTCAGTATTTTTTGCCACATCACTGCGTGCAAAGATTAGATAGGGCATCACCAAAATTTTTATGCAAGCTCTTTGGAAAGACAAGCTTGACTGGGACGAAGCTTTACGCCAATCCTTACATTCCTCATGGCTGTGGCATATGTTGCAGATATCCACCGTCACCTGCCTAAAATTTCCTCGCTTCGTAACGCAGTCTGAATCTACATGCGAGTTGCATGACGCAAGCCCTAGCCGCATACGGTGCTTGCATATATCTTAGATCAAAAACGCAAAACAAGGGGACATCTCATTTACTCTGCTCTAAGTCCAGAGTCGCACCCGTAAAATCACTAACCATCCCCAAGTTGGAGCTTTCCGCAGCGCACTTGCTAGCAGAGCTTGTCGTTAATATAGCCGAAATATCTCCATCTTCCTGTCCAATTCATTGTTGGTCAGACTCAACTATTGTTTTGTCTTAGATTCGTCAAGTTCCATCCGAATTTCACATTTTTGTAACCAACAGGATCTCCCAAATCCAGGAGCGAACCAAAGGAATGACATGGCACCATATACCATCTTTCTTAAGCCCGGCTGACATATTGTCTCGAGGATGTACACCGCTCAAACTCCTGGAGTCAAATCTTTGGCGTTAAGGACCTCCCATTTAAGTTCGGATGAATCTGAATGGCCAAATAGCACGCCCGTTTTAGTGGACCTGTCTGAGCGCAGGCGTCATGCATTGGTTGTTGCACAGCCAGTTAGACATTTCGTTCGGCTGCAAGTTCCAAAATTCATTTGGCAAACTATAGAGGGTCTTTGGCTACGTATATCGCTTTATGCAGCTGCGATACAAAGGTCATGTACGCCAACAGGGTCCCTTGACAGTTGATGACATCAAAGGTGATACTTATCTCCTCATTAAGACAGTCCAACAGGTCCACTTTGCTGAGGAATACGGAAGCTTGAGCACCAAGAAGAAGCTGTCGTCAAAGAGCAAGTTGGTCTCGTTGCGTCCATTTGTAGATGACACTGGATTATTGCGTGTGGGCAGGCGTCTTCAAAATTCGCTGCTAGATTATGAAGCCAGGCACCCCATGTTGTTGCCAAAGCATCATCCGGTAACGGTCGTAATCATAAATTTCTTCCACATACAATTTTTGCATGCTGGCCCACAGAGTATGCTAGCTGCCCTACGGCAAAGATTTTGGCCTATTGGTGGTCGAAGAACAGTTGCAGCCGTAATCAGCAAGTGCCATTGATGCTTTCGATTAAAGCCAAAATAGATCGAGCACGTCATGGCGCCTTTGCCGGCGGATCGTGTGCAGCCAAGTCGTCCATTTTCTAGCACTGGTATTGACTTTTGTGGACCGTTTTATTCCAAGTCAAAAGTCCGAATCAGGCCCCCAGCAAAATGCTATATCGCCATTTTCGTTTGCTTCACCACTAATGCATCTCACTTGGAATTGGTAGAAGATCTCCCGGCATTATCATTCATTGCTGCCCTAAAGCGCTTCATCAGTATCAGAAGCAAGCCGAAAAACATTTGGACCGATAACGCTACAAACTTCGTTGGAGCCAAAAATGAGCTAATGGAGCTGAGGCAGCTCTTTCTCAGTGATCCTCAGAACAGCGATCTTTAAAGCACTTTCGTCTCGTTTGGCATCAATTGGAAATTTATCCCACCTCGCTCACCTCATTTTGGTGGCCTATGGTAGGCTGCTGTCAAGTCAGCCAAACATCACTTTTACAGAGTAGTGGGAAAATCTGTTCTAACCTTTAATGAGCTCCGTACCCTTGTTTGTGAAATTTCTGCTATACTGAATTCACGACCGCTCTGTCCAATTTCAGAAAATCCAGACGAATTGGAGACTCTAACGCCTGGGCACTTTCTCATTGGTGCTTCCCATGCGGCAATTGAGGAGCCCTACGTAACTCATCTCAGCATCGATCGCCTAAGTAGTTGGCAGCTTGTGTGTCAGATGCAACAGACGTTCTGGCGCAAATGGAGTACGAGCTACCTGTCGTTACTGCAAGAGCGCTCTAAATGGGGTGCATCTAAGCCCAACTTGCAGCCTGGCAGCATCGTTGTCCTTAAGGACGACAACCTTCCTCCACTCCAATGGCGTCTTGGCAGAGTAGAGAGCACCATATCTGGAGAAGACGGCGTCGCTCGTGTTGCAGTCATCCGTACCGCTGGTGGCATAGTCAAGCGGGCTGTTGCCAAGATTGCTGTTCTGCCCCTTGAGACCACTACGCTTGGAAGCGTTCCTCTTCCAACGGGGGGAGCATGTCAGGAGCAGAACTAGCTCTTATAAAACTAATTTCAAATTTAACGTAACTGCCCTTTTGGCAGCATTTGTTTGCTTTGCATATCTAACTATTGTAAATCTATTTATACGTATGCAGCTTTTATCTGGACACAGATCTTCGGCTACCGAAATTCTGCATTTGTTTACCACAGCTGTAGACGGACGCTCAAAGTGGCCATCAAAGAGAGTAAGCGCAAATGCTTCCTAGATTTTGGCGATTCAGCTGAGCACGACCCGTGGGGCAGCGCTTATAAAATCGTTGTGAAAAAACTAAACGCCCACTCGCAATCACAGCCGGAAGATCCTGACATGATGAAAGCAATAGTAGAGCAGCTATTCCCTAGCGGCAGCGACACTCACAACACAGTTCACCATCTGAGATGCCACTGGACATGGTTATTGAGGAAGTTAATGCTGAGGAAGTGCTTCAAGTCGCTGGGAGCATGAAGATCAACAAAGGCCCCTGGTCCAGACTCGATGCCGAATAGGGCATTTAGGCTAGCATTGACCTTAAAACCGGAAGTCTTCGCAGAACTGTACAGCAAATGCCTACTGTAAGGAGTATTCCCCGAAATGTGGAAGGTGCAGAAATTGGTCATGTTACCAAAGCCAGGCAACCACCAGGAGAGGTTTCGTCATACAGACCAATCTGCCTGATCAGCTCAGCTGGGAAAATCCTAGAGAAACTTGTCTGCAGACGGCTAGAGCGCGCAATAGCTGCGGCTGGTGATCTCTCACAGAGCCAGTACGGGTTCAGGAAGGCAAAGTCTACAGTCGATGCCATTAAGAAGGTAGTGGGCATAGCCGCGAAAGCTATAGAGGGAACCAGATGGAGAAACTGCGAGAAGGAATACTGCCTGGTTGTTACACTAGACATCCGTAACGCATTCAACTCTGCAAGGTGGAGCCTTATTATAGAGGCCCTAATAAACTTTGGAGTCCCCCTGTATCTCCTCCAGATGATCCGCAGTGACTTCAGTAACAGGGTGTTCAAATTCGAGATGTACAACGTAACCGGAGGTGTTCCGCAAGGATCCGTGCTAGGTCCATTACTGTGAAACGTGATGTTCGATGGCAGCCTGCGACTATCTCTTCCCCCCAGAGTGCAACTCGTTGGATTTGCGGATGACGTTGCTGTGGTGGTAGTGGCTAAACACCCAAAACAGGCAGAATCACTGTGCGACAAGGCAATCAAGCAGATAGAGGCGTGGCTTTCTTCAGTAGGCTTGGAACTAGCGCCCTACAAGACAGAAGCTGTCTTAATTAGCAGCCGGAAAAGGTGGAGACTGCACAAATTACAGTGGGCAATGTGGCGCTTACCTCAAAGAGAGCGCTGAAGTACCTGGGGGTAATGCTTGATACCAGGCTCAGTTTCCGGGAGCACATGGACTACGCAAGCGCAAAAGCAGCATCTGCTAACAGAGCGCTCACTCAGATGATGCTAAATACCCGAGGCCCGAAGCAAGGTCGAAGGTTACTCAACAGCGTTACGAGGTCGACCATGTTGTACACTGCTCCAGTCTGGCTGGGGGCACTGCAAGTTAAAAGCTACAGTCGTGGTCTGGAGGCAACACATCGGCTGGGAGCAATCCGCATATGCTGTGCATTCCGCAAAGTGTCAGATGACGCTGCGCTAGTCATTGCAGGCGTGCCGCCCCTGGATGAACTAGCCTCAGTGAACACGAAGGTGTTTAACGAGGTTCACGGCAGGAACCTTCCACCAACCCACAAAAAGACAGTGCGAACTTCTGCCCAAAAAGAAAGCTTGCTCAGGTGGCAAAGCTGGTGGGATTCATCCTCAAAGGGTCGTTGGACTCACCGCCTCATCCCCAACCTTGGATAATGGGTCAACAGGAAGCACGGACAGGTAAACTTCTACCTGACCCAGCTATTAAGAGGTCATGGCTGCTTTAGAAGCTACCTGCACCGCTTTGGGCATGAGGCAGACGAGAGCTGCAACTACTGCGAGAATCCTGTGGAGGACGCTGAGCATGCCTTCTTTGAATGCGGCAGGTTCAGCAGCGCCAGGCGGCACCTAGAGGGAGCTCTAAGCCCTGGACGCCTATCAGTGGGGAGTATAGTCCCACTCATGCTGGAAAGCAGCGAGAACTGGGAACTGATTAGCCAATATACAGCTTGTGTAATGATCGAGTTGCGTAGACTGGAGCGGACTAGAAGGAGCGCGTTGGAGTAAGGGTACTGATGGTTTTGTGAAGCATTGCTTTACGACCGTACAGCAAAATTGCAGGCACCTACCTCTTTAAGACTAGTTATAATTGTTGTAGATATAATATAAATAAATGAATTAAAAAAAAAAAAAAAACTTGACACACACACATTCACGCACACTAAAAGAGCTCTTGTGTGTGTGTGTGTACGCAAATTAACTAATCGTTATCGTTATCCTTATCGTTATCGTTACAGTTACCGCTCCATTTCACTTTATTTTGTATTCTATCCTTAAAAACCGAGTTTCATGCCAATCGGATGAAAAAAAAATTTCATGCATAGAGAATTTTCCGGGCGTTTTCCCGCCTGTGGGGCGGAAAATCACATTTCAAATTATATCGTATTCTATCCTTACAAACCGAGTTTCAACTCAATCGGATGAAAAATAGTTTCTTGCATGCAAAATTTTCCGGCCATTTTCCTCCTGGGCGAATTTTCCAAAATCGGGAAAACACGTGTCGAATTATTTCGCGTACTATGCTTACAAACCAAATTTCAAGTCTTTTCCGACGCTTTCCCGACTTTTCCGGTTAGAGTTTTCCACAACCCGCTCTTAGTACGCACTTTCACCACTAATGGAAACTCTTGTCCAAATTTCAGCCTTCTATCTCTCACTGTTTGAGATCTGCGTTGATTGCCATCAGTGAATCAGGGAATCAGTCAGTGAATCAGTGAATCAGGACAAACTGTTATATATAGAGTAGAAGTAGATTTTATATATATAGACTAGCATAAAACCCGTCGCGCTTTGCTGCGCCGCCATATATATAGCTGATATAGCCTTTATCAGCATGGAACAAATATCCCACATCCACACATCACACCCACCTCCCACCCACATACCACCCACGTCCCACCCACATCCCACCCACTACCCACCCACTACCCACCCAGCTCCCATCCACTTCCCACTAAAGCTGCAAAAATATCGATATATCGAATAACTGGTTTTGTGTCACTCAATCGATGGTAATTTTTCAATATCGATAGTGTCAAGCCATTTTATCATTCTTGTCATTTTTCGCTAGCGTTGAGAAAGCAGATGGGTTTTTAGATTTGGGTAATGAAACTAAAAATATTTTACGAAATATGATGATAAATTAATAGTTTACATTGCACTTAGATAAGGATTTTCTGGTGTTGGCCGCTATATAACTCAATGCTCATCCTCAGCATTATTTCATTAATAATACCTGCAGTCCGAGGTCTGTTGCACAATTTGAACGTCATTATCCGAGCTATTAATATTGCTGAGTGTCGGGAATCACTCTTATGCCTAACTGGAGCGATAAAAAAACTTCTGGTGTATGAGGAGCGCAACAATCCCAACTTTCCCAACTTGGGACCTCAGACTTAAGAGAGAAGGGTTTATATCTACAAGCAATTACGAGCATGCTTAAAACATACATAACAAGCCGCCACTACAGGCATTCCTTGATACAGAGCCGCCAACACCTTTTGAAAAGCCGCTTCCTTTAAACCACTGTTCAAGTTCATGGCTAGCTACAAATTCCATTCCATGGATCATGGAAGCCAGGATGAGATGCGTATGTATACACGTTTAATTTCAGTGCTTTCCAACCGATACCCCTTTTAAATCGGGTGCTACAAGTTTTCTTTGCGTGCCTGCCACATCAACAGAATCTGAAAGAAAGTTCATCAAAGCCGGAATCATTATAGAGATAGACGGGCTTTCTTAAATGCCAAATATATGGACATGCTGTTATATATTAACAAAAACTTGAATTTTCAAGATCTTAATAATTTATGAAAAGACGTCATCTTTTAAGTTTATATGTATTAAATTTTGAGTCTAAAGCCCCATACGGACATCCGACGTTCGTAATTTAGCTAGCTTCGTCATATGTTTCGTCACCGTGGAACGTAAGAGTAGCGTGACCAGACTTAAGAAAAATTTCGCCGAAAATTGAAGTTTGTGGTATTTTTAGTTTTCCTGGCGGTGGGTCACACTTCTCGATCATCTGTTTTTGTTTTGATGCCAAGTGAAATTGTTTACAATTAAAAAATGGAAATAATGGATAAAATTATTTAATAATGCTATCCCAGTAGGCTAGGCTCTTCCATTAGCCCCTTTTGGTATTCCATAATCTGGGAAATTGCACCCATCAATTTGTCGTTGCCCTCAGACTTCTCCGACATATTGCGACGCCTTTTCTATAAAATGAATAAAGTAGATGCTTTGATTTGAAATATCACTTAAAGATTCAGTTACTTACGTAGGAGTAACTGCTGGTTGTGGCCCCAACTTCGATGCTGTCTCCCACCTGAGTTGACGACAGCATGGACTCAAAAAAGCACTCTTCTATATCCACTACAGAATTGTCCAGGCACTCAGCAGGAAGCAAGGGGTCCGTTTGAAATGTCCTGTAAAATAATGAATCTTTCATTAAATTAATTTACAAAAATATTATTGATCGGCTTACCTGTGCTTTGATGAGACATTCGTCAGAAACGACATTAATGCGTTGAATTCCCAATCAATATTCACATCGTCCATAAAAGAAGGGCTATCTATTGGCTCACCACCGGCACTACCAGTCTTCATCTGCTTTGCGCTTCTGCCATGATAGCGATAGCTCTCCCGCAAAGACTTAAAGCCTTTTCGGCAATCAGCCACTGTAACATATTGGTACAAATTTTAGTCGAATTTATCAAAGTGTTAATTTTTTACATTTGTATACCTTCTTTTTGTAATATCGCGGCCACTTCTCCCCAAGCCTTGTTTACAAAGTTTAAGTCCGAATGCCGGGGTGGGAAAGATCCCAAATGACATCCCGCTCTTTCGCCGCCAAAATTACAGAAATTTTTTCATCATGTGAAAACATTTCCAAGCGACTCTTTCGTTTTTGCTTTTCTGCCGTTTTCTTTTTTATTATTATTTCTTAGTTCACTTTAGCTTAATGCACTCCAGACGATCGATGCGCAGAGTGACTTAACAAGGTGCATTCTCAATGCTGCGTCAGCTGCTCAAAGCACAATAAGGCCCACAGCCGCTTTACATAGTCTCCACAAATGTGCTGTTAAGCGTTACATTGACTGTTAAGGGTGACGTTCAAATTCTTATCTCCGTACTTGCAAAAAGTTCAAGTGGCCAAGTTGTAACTTCTGCTTCTTCTTCCCTCAATTTTTGTATGAAACTTCTCGCTACTTCGGATGTCCGTATGGGGCTTAAAGGTCTCATTAATTTATGAAAGGAAATCGTTCAATTTATATTACTCAGAAACAAATTTTGAATCTGTAAGCTCTATTTAATTAATTATTATTTATAATAATTAAAATTATTATTAATTCATAAAAATTAAATTATTATTTAATATAAGTTATTAGTAGTAGTAGTGGTTGTTTCTTATTTATAATACTGTACAAGTAAATCTTAAACTATAGCTGGCTAACCTGATTACAATTGTAAAAAGTAATTAAAGTATACAAAAAGTTTTTCAGTCTAATTTATTTTTTCTAGTTTTCAACATGGTTATATAAAAACCGTCCGTTGAAATTAGCATAATGTAGCTGCTGAATGATGCCTGTTATAGGTAGGTAGGGCCTAGAACAATTCGCATTATGATGCTGTTGCGGTATTGCAAAGCGTCTTTGATGAACGCTGCAAGGGCTATCCAATTTACTCCGTAGATGTAGACGCTGAAAGTGCAACATACGTATCTCCTTTAAGATGGGGCAGATTCCGACAATGTGAGCCACATCTTCCTTGGCACACATATTGCAGAGGGTACAATCTTGCCAAGTGTTACTCCTGTGAGGTTGAATATTGAGGCTTAGAGTTTCACATCTTGCCCTGAAAATAGCGTTTATCCTCTCCACACCTAGACTGTCATTGAAGTAATTTTTTGCTCCGAGGTTGAGATCCAGGGATTTATACAGAGTCCTCTCAGTGCTCCTTTTTGCTTGCGCAATAAATCCGTCCCTTTCTACTTCACAGATTTTGGCAATGATTTGTGCGTGGGCTTGTTGCCACAGTAGATGGTTGTCAAGGTCGATACTGACGCAGCACTCGTTAGCGATGTTAGACCATATCTCAAAGAGCTGGGATCTTTCGTCCTGAAGTTGCCTAGCTATGATCTTCGGCAATCTTGAGCTATCCATCTTCATTACTTTGTTTACGTAGCTGAAATGGGTGTGCAGAGTGTACGTGAACAGCGAGGGCAGACCAGTTTTTATAAATATTGCGTAATTTGGGGGAAGTTGAGGGGAGCCTAAATACTTTTTTGATGAAGAAGGTGAGGAGGCGCTCGACATATTCATAGGATGAGGGGCCCCATTCTTGCGATCCATAGCACAGGATTGAACGTACAGCCGCTTGGAAGACTGCGTATTTTGTGCTTGGCTTGACGTTTTTCCTACTAAGCAGAGTTTTCCATGACGCGTTTAAGACCACTTTTGCATCTTTCAGTTTCTCGCAGAGGTGAGCTTTAAATGACATATTGTGAGTCACTAGTACTCCTAGGTATTTGTAGCTCTTCACCCTTTCAAGGGTAACACTGTCTATCGTCCAGTCTTTTAATCGTGAGTAACGACCGCCGCCCTGTCTAATTATCATGATTTTTGATTTGTCCGTGTTGATTTGTAGGCACCATTCTCTACAATATTCGTGAAGCTTATCAATCATTTCCTGGAGCATTTGCGGAGAATCGGCAAAGAGAGACATGTCGTCGGCATACATTAATACTTTGAATAGTTGTCCAGCAAAGGTAGTCCCGCCTGGTAGGGCATGTGTGATGTCGCCGACATATAGGAAGAATAAAAGTGGACTTTAGAATGCACCACTGCTTGACTCCACAGTTAGTGTTAAACCAGTCAGAAAGTCTGGAGCCGTCCCAAACCGATGCTGTGTTATTGTCGTACAGCTGGACTATTGCCTTGAGCATTTTAGTAGATAGACCGATGTTGCTCAGTTTGTAGAACAGGCTTCTTCTGTTCAGTGTATCAAACGCTGCCTTAAAGTCAATAAAAAATATATATAACTTTTTTTTGGACTGGAGATAGGACTGAGCAATTGACGTTAGGACAAAGATGCTATCGACTGTAGAATATCCCTTTTAAAATCCATTCTGAAATTCACTTAGTAGATTCATCTTGTTAACCCATTCAGTCAAGTGGCACAGTAGCACTCCGGCTAGAATTTTCATAACGACATTAAGACAAGATATTCCCCTGTAGTTGCTGGCGTTAGATGGGTCTCCCTTTTTATAGATTGGGAAGATACTGCTACGCTTAAACGATTCTGGGAAGGTCCTTTCATTGTACATGTAATTGTAGGCTTGTGTTAGCAGTTCTATGAAGTTTGGCGTCGCGTTCTTAAAAAATTCAGCAGATATTCTGTCATCCCCCGGTGCTTTGTTAGTTTTCAAGTTGCCAATGGCCTCGTTAACTTCCGATGTCGAGATGCATCTGTCTAGGTCAGTTGAAACCGTGTTTGGCAAAGCATATTGTATTTGTATTTTCGAGTTTTAATCCACAGTAGTTGCTTAAAATGCTGAGCTAAGGACGGTGCGTCAACTTGAATTTTCCTGATGGTTGGGTTTCTATTTATAGACTTAAGAATTGTCCAGTAAGTTTTTGAATTGTGTGCGTTGTAGAGCTCCACTTTCAGATTTAAATAGTATTCATTTTGTTTGCTATAAAACAGGGCCTTATATTCCTTATTTGCTTGGAGGTATTTCGTTTTCGAGTCTTATGTGTTGTCCTTTCTGTAGTGTCTTAATAGATTAAAAACCAAGTCTCTAAATAGCATACATGTCGAGTCGAACCACGCTTGCTTGTTGGGCTTAGTTGCTTTCGTCTGCATAGTTTCTGCTGCTTTTACTATCATCTTTGTTAGGTCATTGGCTATGTTATCATGGTGGAAGCTTTGGTAAAGCCGTTCCACTTCATTATCAAGCTCGGTTACATAGTTGCTCCTTTTCCTTTGATTCCAGTGCAGTCTTGGCATTAATGTTGACTTGGAGGTTGCGGGAATTACGTTAGTCATCTCGAAAGTCGCAACTAGTGGCATATGATCCGAGAAGATTTGGCCGTCAACTGCCATGTCGGTGAAGGCTTCATGCCACTGCCCTTGGATTAAGCAGTAGTCGATGCTAGAACAGGCATTTCCTCTAAAAAAGGTGTATTCATCCTGGTCACTCTTAGTACGGCCATTGACGAGGGTCATTTGCATACATTCACACATTTCAATTATTTTGCGACCTCTTTTATCAGCCACCCTGTCCTTGGCGCATCTTGTATTTCTAAATCATTGGCAGATTCGTACGATTGCGTGACTACCTGTTCCGTGCCAAATCGTGCGTTGCAGTCTCCAATGATCATGATATTGTTGCAGTCGGATAGCAAGCAAAAGTCAAAAACAGCTTCAAAATCTTGGTCCCAGTGATAACAGTTTATGTACACAGGCAAAATGTGCAGTTTCTCAGAAATGCTTTTCGGGCTTATGACTTTAATAGCGACTGTGTAAGCACTTGTGACAAATATACAGATACCACCGAGAAAGAGCTCCTTTTGTTTACCGTAGAGTACCATCACTTGCTCGACCACGTTCCGCAGTTCTATTTGCCTGAATCCAGTGAAGAACGTGATTTGGGAAATATTGTTCGTAGATTTGTTCATTTTTATAGACAAAAGTTTCATACAGCAAAAAAATGCAGTGATTATTGACATATTTAAAAAATTGAGAATATATTAACTTATTTAATAAGCTAGCTATATAGTAGGACAAAATTTTTAAAACAGAAGTACATTTAGGCGTAACATATTGGCTGCAGCTTATAGTTGGGTTTTCCAAACGATCGCTTTTTAGTTTTTTGGATGCGTAACTTCAGTTCCGGTTTCATACTTCAGGTCCACTTTAAAGTCTGGGCCGTATATTTGTTTCATGGTGTTGATTGCGGGCTCCGCATTGCACATCAGTTCCTTAGAAGAGTTCCAATAGAACCAGAAACCATCAATAGCCATTCTGTCGCTGCGAACCATCACTTTTTTGGTACGGTTGGCATTCAGTAGGTCACGCCTTAGGCCAAGCATTGCCTTCTTGAGCTGCTTTCGCTCATAATTGAGATCCTGTTCGATTGAGATCCGGCAAGGTTTTTGGTGAGTTTTAGAATAAGTTGCGCATCCCTTGTTGATCTTAGCTCTACTAGCACAGCATCGTCATCGTCATCGTCATCGTCATCGTCATCGTCATCGTCATCGTCATCGTCATCGTCATCGTCATCGTCATCGTCATCGTCATCGTCATCGTCATCGTCATCGTCATCGTCATCGTCATCGTCATCGTCATCGTCATCGTCATCGTCATCGTCATCGTCATCGTCATCGTCATCGTCATCGTCATCGTCATCGTCATCGTCATCGTCATCGTCATCGTCATCGTCATCGTCATCGTCATCGTCATCGTCATCGTCATCGTCATCGTCATCGTCATCGTCATCGTCATCGTCATCGTCATCGTCATCGTCATCGTCATCGTCATCGTCATCGTCATCGTCATCGTCATCGTCATCGTCATCGTCATCGTCATCGTCATCGTCATCGTCATCGTCATCGTCATCGTCATCGTCATCGTCATCGTCATCGTCATCGTCATCGTCATCGTCATCGTCATCGTCATCGTCATCGTCATCGTCATCGTCATCGTCATCGTCATCGTCATCGTCATCGTCATCGTCATCGTCATCGTCATCGTCATCGTCATCGTCATCGTCATCGTCATCGTCATCGTCATCGTCATCGTCATCGTCATCGTCATCGTCATCGTCATCGTCATCGTCATCGTCATCGTCATCGTCATCGTCATCGTCATCGTCATCGTCATCGTCATCGTCATCGTCATCGTCATCGTCATCGTCATCGTCATCGTCATCGTCATCGTCATCGTCATCGTCATCGTCATCGTCATCGTCATCGTCATCGTCATCGTCATCGTCATCGTCATCGTCATCGTCATCGTCATCGTCATCGTCATCGTCATCGTCATCGTCATCGTCATCGTCATCGTCATCGTCATCGTCATCGTCATCGTCATCGTCATCGTCATCGTCATCGTCATCGTCATCGTCATCGTCATCGTCATCGTCATCGTCATCGTCATCGTCATCGTCATCGTCATCGTCATCGTCATCGGTAAGCGGTTTCAAATTTCGTTTTGCCTCGATCACTCTCTTTCGTCCACTGGCCGTTTCTCTATTTAACAAAAAGGGCAAAATTCAAAATGACAACGTTAAATTTCAATTATCGATTTCTGTTACAATTCAAATTACTGATATTCTTTGCAGTCGTTATTATTTAAATTTGTTCGAATTCCATACATTCCCCCACCAGGTGACACTGGGCGTCGTAATATTGTGCAACTTGTGTTAATATCTACGCTACGTATCTGATTATGCTTTGCGGCATACAGTTTGATTACTCTTCGTCGAAGAGAACTAAGAGAACTTAGAACTAAATAATCCAGCTGAATAGGTTCTGTGAATTCATGCCATTTGCTGCGACAAACAAGTTGTGGAAGATACTCAGTAATCCAGCGTTTCCATAGACGATCCTCCAACGATTGCGCAGTTCGCCATTGTTTCCGCAGGCATATTGTATTTTCAGGAGGATGTGGGGTTTGAGTCGAATTGGCACATCCGAGCAAAAAGTGATTCGGCGTCAAGGGCTTATCGTCTTCATGTGCGAGTGGCAGTTCAGTTAGCGGCCGTGAATTTAAAATGTTTTCAGCTTCAATTAATGCAGATTGCAAAGTCTCCACGCGAGGAGCAATATCGCGCAATATCGTGCAAGCAAACGTTTGATGATTCTTATTAGGCGTTCCCAGCAGCCTCCAGCACTGGGATTTAATGGACAGTTAAATATCCATTCAATTCTATGACGTGAAGTTTCATTTACCAGGGCATCTGTATTCAGCAATTTTTCATGTGCCTCGAGCTCCCTTTGCGCACCTATGAACTTAGATCCGTTATCACATAGTATTACCAATGGCACTCCTCGACGATTAACAAAATTGCGCAGGCAAACTATAAAGGCATCAGTCAACAAATTTTCGGCTATTTCCAAGTGTGTTGCTCGAATTGTTAAGCACGTAAATATTACTGCCCAACGTTTTTCCCGCCGGCGGCCAACAAATACATTTACAAGACCAAACAAATCGACTCCACAGTAGGTGAATGGTCTGACGTAGGGTATTAGTCTGTCAACTGGCAGTTGATCCATGATCGGATTTGCAGGTTTACTTCGATCGATGATACATTGTGAGCAACTTCGCTCTATACGTTTCAATAAAGACTTCGCATCAGGAATCCGAAATCTTTGTCGACACTCGTTTATAATGACATTCACATTTTGATGATGAAATTTTGTATGGAAATATTGCAAAACCAAAGTTGACAGTGGATGGTTCTTGGGTAAAAGGATCGGTCTTCGTGCGCTAAATGGTAAACAATATGCTTCATCGGTTCGTCCAGACAAATGCAATAATAGATCTTCCTCTATAGACTGAGACAATTTATATATGTTACTTGATTTTTCGATTGGTTCGCCTTTCTTCAATTTGGAAATCTCTTCTAAAAATGTTTCTTGCTGTACACCTAGGTATAACACAGCTTCCGCTTCTGCTATCTCTGTTGATGATATTGGACCATGCATCTTGCTTCCAACTTTTCTTATAAGGTGTAGAAAGGTTATTTTGCGCGAATCACCCAGGCAACCACTCTTGTAAGCTTTAATAGGGACGAAAATCTGGTAATATCTATAAACAGCTTGCTCACCTGGCACTTAAGGATGACTTTTGTAACAATCTCTTCTTCAAGAGGTTCAGGAGGGATTTCTGGAGTCACTTGTGGCCACTCTTCTTGAGGCGTCTTCAAGAACGATGGTCCGCACAACCAAGGACTTTCATGACTGATCTTCAAATCTTTTACTTGAAGCGTTGCTGCATCCGCTGTGTTCTCTTCGGACGATATCCATTTCCATTGCTGTGGGCTTGTCGTGGCTAAAATCTCTGCTATTCTGTGACCGACAAATGGTTTAAAATTCCGTTTATTGGAATTAATCCATTGTAATACTGTTTTCGAATCACTTCAATATATTGTCCCTTGTATCTTCTTCTTCTTCTGATGTTTTCTGATCAAATAATTTATGCGAGCTTCGAGAACTGCGGCTTGTAACTCGAGACGCGGTATTGACAGCAGCTTTTTAGGCTTTTTAGGCTTTCAGAAGAGTTGGGTTTTCCAAGTGTTGACTACAATTGGCAGATGATAAAAAGGCTACCACACAACGTACCTTTGTGGACAAGTTGATCACTTGATGAAGTTTGTTATAGGCAATCTTTGGAAATTCTCTTATTTTGGCAAGCTGTGAACGAATTAATATTTCCGGACGAGCAAATCGAAATTAAAGCTCATCGATGATTTGTGGTACGTCATCTGGGTAGATGAGCATGGCTTCCACTGCTTCCTTTGCCTCTCCATTAAGGCATTTGTGCTGACGAATTAGGTTCTGCCGGTTGTTGTACTTAAACTCTTTTGTGGTATCGTTATAGTTTGATAGGAATAACGGCCACTCCTCAGGTGTTCCCGAAAACGATGGCAGGTCATAAATCTTTGCAGGAACTTGAAAATATCGTATTTCTGGTTCCGAAGTTTGACCTGTAGCATTCTCATTATTAGTCGACTCACCGACTGTCGCATCTGCATTTGGTTTTTTAACTTCTTGTCCAGGATTTCTGGGAGCTTCATCTTGGACTTCTTGGCGATCAATTGCGACCACATTGCAAATGTTTACAATATCTTTCTGGTTCTGCTTGACAGCAGCTGTTAGTTCTTGCAAACTCAATAAAATAGCTTGCATTGTGTTTATTTTTTTACTGTCTTCACCCTCTTGCAGATTCAAGGCATTTATAAACTCAAGTTCACCATCACTCATCTCGTCACCATTGCTTCTCAAATTATATTTTTTAACCATTTTTCTTTCTTTTGTTTCACTCTATGATCTAGTTCATTTGAACTGTAGCGTTCAGTCCTGGTGACCCGATGGGAGTGGTTTATTTGGCCTCGCGCCTAGCTATGCTCCTTCTCACAGCTGTCTTTGGTCAACCGAAAGAACACAACGTGTTGTTTAAATACAATTATTCTTTTTGTCATACATTTCCCATTGAAATGATATGCCCCACCACCTATAAGTTTACATATTCAACTTTCTGGCAACTCTGCCATTCACATTCACTTGTACACACATACATATACAAATGCACACAACTTGGCAATATTTGTGTACATGAGAGCGACGAGTCCCAACAAAACGGTAAAATAGCGCTGTATGTAAGATTTTTACTGCGTAGTACGACACTTGGCTACTGATTCTTGGAAATCCTGACTTAATTTGCAAACCATACAAAACTATACACACTGAGTGATCGACGGTTTAAAATTGAGAACGCACACAATATTGAAAAGCTGAGCTGACTGCTCAACTCGCGACGAAATTTGAAAAATGCAATTGATCCAAGCAAACTGAACACAAACTATTGTTAAAAATGAAATATGTATGATTTGTTATGTATTTAGATGAGATTTATGATTATTACGGTATTACAAACTATAAGCAAGCCGTAAGCGGTTTCAAATTTCGTTTTGCCTCGATCACTCTCTTTCGACCGCTGACGCTCCATCATATCAGTGTGGCCGTTTCTCTATTTAACAAAAAGGGCAAAAATCAAAATGACTTAAGGTTAAATTTCAATTATCGATTTCTGTTACAATTCAAACTACTGATATTCTTTGCAGTCGTTATTATTTAAATTAATTCGAACTCCTTACAGTTATCGTTATCGTTATCGTTATCGTCATCGTCATCGTCATCGTCATCGTTATCGTTATCGTTATCATTATCGTTATCGTTATCGTTATCGTTATCGTTATCGTTATCGTTATCGTTATCGTTATCGTTATCGTTATCGTTATCGTTATCGTTATCGTTATCGTTATCGTTATCGTTATCGTTATCGTTATCGTTATCGTTATCGTTATCGTTATCGTTATCGTTATCGTTATCGTTATCGTTATCGTTATCGTTATCGTTATCGTTATCGTTATCGTTATCGTTATCGTTATCGTTATCGTTATCGTTATCGTTATCGTTATCGTTATCGTTATCGTTATCGTTATCGTTATCGTTATCGTTATCGTTATCGTTATCGTTATCGTTATCGTTATCGTTATCGTTATCGTTATCGTTATCGTTATCGTTATCGTTATCGTTATCGTTATCGTTATCGTTATCGTTATCGTTATCGTTATCGTTATCGTTATCGTTATCGTTATCGTTATCGTTATCGTTATCGTTATCGTTATCGTTATCGTTATCGTTATCGTTATCGTTATCGTTATCGTTATCGTTATCGTTATCGTTATCGTTATCGTTATCGTTATCGTTATCGTTATCGTTATCGTTATCGTTATCGTTATCGTTATCGTTATCGTTATCGTTATCGTTATCGTTATCGTTATCGTTATCGTTATCGTTATCGTTATCGTTATCGTTATCGTTATCGTTATCGTTATCGTTATCGTTATCGTTATCGTTATCGTTATCGTTATCGTTATCGTTATCGTTATCGTTATCGTTATCGTTATCGTTATCGTTATCGTTATCGTTATCGTTATCGTTATCGTTATCGTTATCGTTATCGTTATCGTTATCGTTATCGTTATCGTTATCGTTATCGTTATCGTTATCGTTATCGTTATCGTTATCGTTATCGTTATCGTTATCGTTATCGTTATCGTTATCGTTATCGTTATCGTTATCGTTATCGTTATCGTTATCGTTATCGTTATCGTTATCGTTATCGTTATCGTTATCGTTATCGTTATCGTTGTCGTTGTCGTTGTCGTTATCGTCGTCGTCATCATCGTGAATTTTTGCAGCAGTCTATTAATAGAATGAATTCAATTGCTTACACGCACACACACATATTTGTGAGGTGAGAGATGCACAGCAAAGTCACCACTGACGTAGCACGCAGGGTTGAGCGATCAGTTGCAAATCGAATTTGCCGACGGGAGGAGAGCAGCCTCAGCCACTTTTCCATATGACGAGAACTTTGTTGGGGAGCACTGGGGCTCCAGCAGCAAAATAAGAATTTGCAATTACAAATTCAGTGCCCAATGATGTTCCGCTATAACAAAAACCAAAGCTACAACTCGAACAACAACAACAAGAGCAGCTGAGGCAACAACAAAAACAACTTAAAAAACAACAAGTACTTTAGCAACAACGACAGCAATTACAAGAAATGCAGCAGAATAACAACAAAAATAATATTAATGAAACAACTACAACAAAAGTTTAATCTATGTTAATAGTAGTGTTAGTAATATAGTTAAACATATGTACATTTGTGTTCCTTAAAAAAATCGGTAATATTAGGTTTCCTTTT
Organism: Lordiphosa magnipectinata; assembly: GCA_037044535.1. NCBI lineage: Eukaryota > Metazoa > Arthropoda > Insecta > Diptera > Drosophilidae > Lordiphosa > Lordiphosa magnipectinata. The sequence continues at coordinate 423,326 of JBAMBO010004169.1, read as the reverse complement.
GTTCAAGTGTAGAGAGAAAGAGCGAGTTTGCTAAGACACGCACACACACATATTTGTGTTTGCGTAACTAAAAAAGAAATTTGAGTATTGCCGGCTCTAGGTCAAGTGAAACACACAAAAATGTATGATGTTTTCCTAGTTGATAATTGGTCTAGAGTTGTTATAGCTGGATTTGATGTTTGCATATCCAATTTTTTGTGGTGGTTAATGCTTACGGCGGGCCTACCGTTATTTTTAAAGTTGATAGTTAGCGACCTTTCTAAGTTGTAGAAATTTGAGTATTGCCGGCTCTAGGTCAAGTGAAACACACAAAAATGTATGATGTTTTCCGCTTGTTGATAATTGGTCTAGAGTTGTTATAGCTGGATTTGATGTTTGCATATCCCATTTTTTGTGGTGGTTAATGCTTACGGCGGGCCTACCGTTATTTGTAAAGTTGATAGTTAGCGACCTTTTTAAATTGTAGAAATTTGAGTATTGCCGGCTCTAGGTCAAGTGAAACACACAAAAATGTATGATGTTTTCTAAACTAAAAAATTTGTAAGCAGAGAGTGAGAGCAAGAGAGAGAGAGTGCAGGAGAGTGCCAAACCAAAACTACAATCCGAAGAACAACAACAAGAGCAGCTAAAGCAACAACAAAACCAGCTTGAACAAGAAAGAAAGTCGGTCAAGCCCGACTATAACATACTCTGTACCCTTACACTCGCATTTGCTCAGGAGTCAAACGGCCAGTTAACACCCCGCGCACAACGCGGTGCGCTCTCTTAGTTTCTCTCTCTATCTCTCTTTCTCTCTCGCACTAAGATTGTCTGTGTTGAACGGTTAGGGTATGTTGCTGTGGTTGTTGGTGGGAGTGTGGGTGGTGTTAACTGGCCGTTTTTTTCCCATAACTTGAGTATCGTTCATCCGATCTTTATCATTCCTTCAGCAAATCGATAAATAATTTTGTTTACAAGGTATCTCTAGAAGAAACGAACGATCTATCTCCAAAACTGTAGGAGATATTTTTTCCAAATTGCGGGGGCGGGAGGGGGCGTGGCTAAAATTGAAAATAAACTTGATCTGCCTGCAAGTATAAGAAATATATGTCCCATACATGTCAACCCTCTATCTCTTACCATCTCCGAGATCTCTTCGTTCATACGGACGGTCAGACGGACAGACAGACAGACGGACAGACGGACATGGCTATATCGAATCGGCTGTTGATGCTGATCAAGAATATATATACTTTATAGGGTCGGAAATGATTCCTTCTCCCTGTTACATACTTTTGCACAAACTTATTATAATCTATGTACCTTCGGTACAGACTATAAAAACAAAAACAAAAACTTCAGCAGATCAAGAACAAAAATAGTATTAATGAAACAACTACAAAAAATGTTTAATCTAAGTTAATAGTAATGTTATTAATATAGTTAAGCATATGTACATATGTAAGTACTCTTTATAATAATCAACATACACTAAATGAAATAAAATAAAAAAATTTGTGTTCGTTCAAAAAATCAGCAATGTATGGTGTCATTTTGTTGCGCATATACACACACACGCGGGCACAAAAAAACAGTTAATTCGTTTGTGTGCAGAATGCATAGGTGTGCTGCGTGTTTCTTTCTCTCTCTCTCTCTCTCTTTGTAGTTTCTTCTAAATCAGACCCGGCCCGCGATAGCTACCACGAGCCGAAGTCAGTCGTGCTTTTACGCAAACGCGAGCCGAACTCATGATTGTGTGTATCGGTGAACATTGAATTGCAAGTAAAAGGGCTGTAGTCTGGAGAGTGCTCTCTTGCTCACCAACACAAGCACACTTTTTTGTCCTCTCCATTTGGCCGGCACTGTTCTAAATGTTTGTTAAAAAAAACAAGAAAGAAAGTCGGTCAAGCCCGACTATAACATACTCTGTACCCTTAACGTCGCAGCTCGCATTTGCTCACGAGTTATACGCGCTCATCTCTAAGTTTCACTGTCTCTCTCTCTATCTCTCTCTCTCTCACTAAGATTGCCGTTCAATAGAAAGCTGTGTTGATGGGTGGGCGGGTGGGGGGTGTTTACTGGCCGTTTTTTGCTCATAACTTGAGTATCGTTCATCCGATCTTTATCATTCCTTTAGCAAATCGATAAATAATTGTGTACAAGGTATCTCTAGAAGGTATGAACGATCTATCTTCAAAACTGTAGACGTTTTTTCGAAATTGCGGGGGCTGGAGGGGGCGTGGAAAAAATTTAAAATAAACTTGATCTGCCTGCAAGTATAAGAAAGTATGTATGGGGCACATGTCAAACCTCTATCTCTTACGACGGACAGACGGACAGACAGACAGACAGACAGACAGACAGACGGGCAGACGGACATGGCTATATCGAACCGGCTGTTGATGCTGATCAAGAATATATATACTTTATAGGGTCGAAACGATTCCTTCTCCCTGTTACATACTTTTGCACAAACTTAATATACTCTATGTACCTTCGGTACAGAGTATTAAAAAAACAAACAAAAATCCAGCCTAATTTGCTTACACACACACAAGAGCTCTTTTACTGTGCGTGTATCTGTGGGTGGGTAAGTGGGTGGTAGGTGGTTGGGAAGTGGATGGGAACTGGGTCGGAAGTTGGTGGTTAGTGGGTGGGATGTATGAGGGATGTGGGGGGAAGTGGATTTTAAGTGGAAAATAATTCGACACATGTTTTCCCGATTTTGGAAAATCCGCCCAGGAGGAAAATGGCCGGAAAATTTTGCATGCAAAAAACTATTTTTTATCCGATTGGCTTGAAACTCGGTTTGTAATGATAGAACACGAAATAATTTGAAATGTGATTTTCCAAAGACGGAAAATCCGCCCCAGGCGTGAAAATTCCCGGAAAACTCTGTAGGCAAAAAGTTATTTTTCATCCGATCGGCTTGAAACTCGGTTTGTAAGGATAGAATACGAAATAAAGTGAAATGGGGATAACGATAACGGTAACGGTAACGGTAACGGTAACGGTAACGGTAACGGTAACGGTAACGGTAACGGTAACGGTAACGGTAACGGTAACGGTAACGGTAACGGTAACGGTAACGGTAACGGTAACGGTAACGGTAACGGTAACGGTAACGGTAACGGTAACGGTAACGGTAACGGTAACGGTAACGGTAACGGTAACGGTAACGGTAACGGTAACGGTAACGGTAACGGTAACGGTAACGGTAACGGTAACGGTAACGGTAACGGTAACGGTAACGGTAACGGTAACGGTAACGGTAACGGTAACGGTAACGGTAACGGTAACGGTAACGGTAACGGTAACGGTAACGGTAACGGTAACGGTAACGGTAACGGTAACGGTAACGGTAACGGTAACGGTAACGGTAACGGTAACGGTAACGGTAACGGTAACGGTAACGGTAACGGTAACGGTAACGGTAACGGTAACGGTAACGGTAACGGTAACGGTAACGGTAACGGTAACGGTAACGGTAACGGTAACGGTAACGGTAACGGTAACGGTAACGGTAACGGTAACGGTAACGGTAACGGTAACGGTAACGGTAACGGTAACGGTAACGGTAACGGTAACGGTAACGGTAACGGTAACGGTAACGGTAACGGTAACGGTAACGGTAACGGTAACGGTAACGGTAACGGTAACGGTAACGGTAACGGTAACGGTAACGGTAACGGTAACGGTAACGGTAACGGTAACGGTAACGGTAACGGTAACGGTAACGGTAACGGTAACGGTAACGGTAACGGTAACGGTAACGGTAACGGTAACGGTAACGGTAACGGTAACGGTAACGGTAACGGTAACGGTAACGGTAACGGTAACGGTAACGGTAACGGTAACGGTAACGGTAACGGTAACGGTAACGGTAACGGTAACGGTAACGGTAACGGTAACGGTAACGGTAACGGTAACGGTAACGGTAACGGTAACGGTAACGGTAACGGTAACGGTAACGGTAACGGTAACGGTAACGGTAACGGTAACGGTAACGGTAACGGTAACGGTAACGGTAACGGTAACGGTAACGGTAACGGTAACGGTAACGGTAACGGTAACGGTAACGGTAACGGTAACGGTAACGGTAACGGTAACGGTAACGGTAACGGTAACGGTAACGGTAACGGTAACGGTAACGGTAACGGTAACGGTAACGGTAACGGTAACGGTAACGGTAACGGTAACGGTAACGGTAACGGTAACGGTAACGGTAACGGTAACGGTAACGGTAACGGTAACGGTAACGGTAACGGTAACGGTAACGGTAACGGTAACGGTAACGGTAACGGTAACGGTAACGGTAACGGTAACGGTAACGGTAACGGTAACGGTAACGGTAACGGTAACGGTAACGGTAACGGTAACGGTAACGGTAACGGTAACGGTAACGGTAACGGTAACGGTAACGGTAACGACAACGAAAAATAGTAAATTTAAGAAAATTGCATACAACAAAGAAAATCAAAATCTTAGTAGTAAGTTGCACACAAATTAGAAACAAAATTGCGAAACTAAATTTAAATTACCCAATCGACATATCATACACTGCTACAAAATAAAATTTTTTTTAATTAATAAAAAACACAAATACAAAAAAAAAGTGAAAAACCAACAAAACAAAAATTATTAAAACCATTATTAAAGCTATCTTTTTTCTTCGTCAGAATCTTCGAACTGTAAGGAGACACCTATAAAAGGCAGACCAAGGGACGAGGTCCCTAGCACAGGAAGGCTGTTACCGCGGGTAAGTGAAACGTTTCAAGTCCTGCGAAATAAAATTTTTTTTCCCAACCAAATACCCTTAAGAAATTAAAACAAGTATCAAATTAAAACTTTAAAACCGAATTAAAAATATTAAAAGGTAAAAATTTTTTTCTTTCTTAATTTTTGTTGAAATCTTCATTTACGTTCCTACGTCCGGGGAAGTAAATATCCCCTTTCCTTCTTCACACCCGACTTCTTAAGAATCCGAACACCCCTCAGCAAATTGCCCTATTCTCTTTCAGAAATGGAAGAAATTAAGGAAACTTTAAACAGGTTTAACGACTCTCTGAACACTTTGATTGTTCAGGTGGCAGGGGTTAAAGATGATGTTAAAAAGGTTAGTGATAGGGTGGTCACCTTGGAAGGAGACCTAGAAAGTCGCAATCCTGTTGGGGTCCAATTCGCGCCTTTGACCCGTGCTCGCAACGAGTATGAGTTGAAGGAAACCTCGACCCTTCCGGATTGCGTCAAGGAGTTGCAACCCTTTGAGGGGCAACATGGGGGGTATGTTTCATGGGTCAACAGGGCACAGGCCATTTTGAATGATTATGAAATCATCAAAAATAAGCCCTTGTATAGATCAATAGTGTTGCATATAAGGTCGAAGATAAGAGGGAACGCCGATGTGACTTTGGTTTCTCATAATGTCCAGGACGACGATTGGCAAGAGGTCAAGCGTGTCCTCGCACTCTACTATGCGGATAAGAGAGACGTACGCACCTTAGAGCACCAGCTTAATCGTATGACTCAGGGGAATAGGCCTTTAGACGAATACTATATGGAAGTGAACAACCACTTCTCGCTCATCTTGAACGCTCTGAAGAGTGGAAATCGCGCCCCTGACGTCGTTAGTGCTCTCATTGAGACATATAGGGACAAGGCTTTGGACGTCTTTAGTCAAGGCGTTAATGGAGAATTCTCCAAATTATTAGTGGTTCGTAACCCTAAGGATTTGCCGGAAGCATATTCCTTTTGCTTGGAATTACAAAACGTCGACTCGAGGGCTAGCTATAGCCAGGCACCCTATGTCAACAGGTCCTCACAACCTTCTCAATTTTACCGGCCCGCTTATCAGCCCGCAAATGCCCCTAGATTTCATAACGTGTTCCAGCCTCAAGCCGGACCACCTATAAGGCCCGCGTACAACCCAGGTCCTAATAGGAGTCCCCAGTACGCACCTAGATTCCAGGGCCCAAGACCGGCTATCAAGATGGAGTCAAACCAATCAGGGCAATCGTACCGTTCTGGGTTTAGTGCCCAACAGGGCGACGGCTCTGGTGCCAAGAGAGCCTCGAATGGTCCACCCAACCCTTTCCGAAAGGCTCAGAGGTTGTATCACCTCGAGTCAACTGTGCCTTCTCTAACTTCGGGTTCGGAGGGGTTCAGTCAAGAGCCTCTACACGAATCCGCCTATGAGCAAGGTAGTCACGATGACGAGGGAGCAGTCGGACTGCCGCCGCAGGGCGAAGGCGGGGATAGCTCACACGAGGTACCCACTCGCATAGAAGGGGAAGGGGCGAATTTTATGACAGATGCCTCTCCAGTGTACCATACCTAGAGTATGGAACCAAGGACGGGGCTAAACTTCAATTCCACGTTTTCGGAAATCTACCGTTGTTTAAAAAGCGAGCACCCAACATTTAAAATTACTGAGTTGGTCCCCATAGCAGTGGACAGATACAACAACTCTGTTCATTCTGTAACGCAGAAAAAACCAGTCGATCTTTTTTTCGATCGCACGTCTCGGATAAACTACCAAGGATTGTCGGACTTCAGACGACAAACCTTGGAAAACGTTAAAGGGTTAATTGAACACAACCAGGCTTTGGCGATTGCTAGCCATAATAAAACCAGATCTCAACCTGTTGCTTACAACCAGGGAGACACGGTATTCGTGGCCAACAAACAAATTAAGACAAAAGAAAAACCGCGATTTAGAGCTGAGGTGGTGCAGGATGACAGGGAAGTCACACTTAAGACCAGATCGGGGAAAGTTTTCCATAAATCGGACGTAAGGAACTAATTTGTTAAAATTAATAAGAAAAAGGGGTCTGGGAAAAATAAGGACAACGTTTCACTTTCCCAGGTAGACGACTGAGTGCATTTAACTATTTTTTTTTTTTTTTTAAACAAAAATACAAAATAAAACACAGGTTACCCTTTCACAACCTCACATTTTGAAAGTCCGTTAAAGATTTCTTTTTTTACGAACCACAATACACAAAACACACAGACAAAAAAACACAATCGCACACCAATGTACACACGAAAACACTTAGAATTAATATACAAATTCTGTTCTTAAACACATAAAAGTCATATAAGTCAAAGACAAATTTTACTATAATATCTCCTCGTTCTTCCGCATTTCTCCCCTGATTTCGCAAGCGTGGCTCTGTCCCACATTGCGAGTTCCGTGCATATTTTCAAATATGATTCACCAGTCATCCCCCTGCAACAAGGCGTGATCTGGAGGATCAACGGAGTGTTTAAGCTCGCCCATATCATCGACCTGGAAAAAATGCAACAACTTATCGGCAACCTAATGGAGGAAACGGCCGTGATGACGGATCGGAGAATCGGAGCCTTGGCGACGCACTACTTGGAGGATGCGGCCGAAGGCATCAACAGAATAACCAGCGCTCCACATCGAAGGCCACGGTCCATAGACTGGATAGGATCCGCTTGGAAATGGGTCGCTGGATCACCCGATGCGGCGGACTGGAACGCCATTCTGGATTCGCAAGATGTGGTCGCTAAGAACAATGACCAACAGATAAGGATCAATTCGAGACTCTTCGACTCCACGCATGAGTCGATCCAGAAACTTAATAACGTCGTTGCAAGGATGAACGCAATAGACGAGGATCTTCATGCCACTACAACGCTCTTGCACAAAGCCATCATCTTAGCCAACCAGGTCGCCGAGGTCACTAGAGCTTGTCAGCTGGCTAAAACCGGGATAATTAACTCCAACCTTCTGGACCATGGGGAGATCGAGGCCATTCTGGCTGAAGTCGACAGCCTCCCGTACCAAAACGCCATCGAAGCTGTGGAATTCTCCCGACCTTCCATTTTGACCAACGGAACATTGCTACTATACATCCTGGCACTGCCCAAGGTGACGCAGAAACAGTACCGGCTGATGTTCCTCTACCCGACGGTCATCGACGGGAAACAAGTAGTGCTGGAGCACAATAAACTGGCAATGGATGCCAGCGAGACTTACGCCTTCATAGGCGCTTGTTCCTCGATAGGCAATACCACTATTTGCCGGGAAAGGGACCTACTAAAATTGGAGGAGCGATCCTGCATTCCCCGGTTGTTGAAGGGAGGTCCAGCCGCTTGTACTTACTTAAGGAACGAGCAGGAAATAATCAAGCTCATCGAAGACGGGACGATACTGCTATCCAACTTCAATGGAACCAACTGACAGGGTCATTTGTCGTGCAATTCGACAATGAAACTGTAGTAATTGGTGATCGGAACTATAGCAGCTACACGGCAAATCATCTAATGGCCATGCCGGCCGTCTTGTCACATGTGACAGCCGCTAATTACCAATTGTCGCTGGAATACGTCCACGACTTTAGCTTGCAGAATCTACGCAAGATGTCGAGCATGACCGGCAGACTACTCCTCTTCTTCGTCTCGGAAATGTTGTTGACCTTGGTCGCGCTCTCCCTCATATAATGTATATGTATATGTATGTAGGAATAGGAATATAGGTGCTAAGGGCAATGTTCATTTAAGTTAAGTCCATTTTGCATTTCATTGGCTATTTGTATGTACACTTAAGTAAGAGAGTCGATTGCAGCCAGCCGAAGAAGTCGGACGTACATTCTAAGCTCAACATATGTAATTCACTTTTAAGTTTAATATTCGTTAAAATAAACAATCATATTATTATTTGTGAAATCTGGAGAGTGTCTAAATGGAACAACATCCCCCATCGCATTCACCATCCCACAAATTGGGGGCTCGTCCAAACGTGAAGTGAAATTACTAAGAACTTAGAGGGCGTCAGCCAGACGCAGGGGAAGAGAAAAAAAAAGTGCGCAGCAGAATTGAAAATCAATGCGCGTCGGCGTTAATTAACAGTTAATTTTGCACGTGGAAGCGACAAAATAGATGGAAGGCGATCGACCAAGAGTTGGACAGAAGGTGAAAGTGCGCGCTGGTTGACATAGGTGGTCAATGGCTAAGCAATAGAAGCAGAACGTCGGCATCAGGGAGCTGAGTGGCATCGTCATTGAAAGTTGGCAGGCGCTGAAATTCGACATAGACGGTTGAAGGGCGCAGAGTCAAAAGGCAACGAGATCTACAGAAGCATTGAGGAGTCGGAATTCTGGGCAGGAGTTGATATTGGTGGTCAGCAGGAGTGCAGAAGAAGCATAATCGGCGGCAAACAGAAGTTGGCATTGGTGGTCAACAGAGGCGCGGGCAAAAGCAGACTACAAGGTGGTATTCGGCAAAGGCGAAAAAAGGTGGCAATTCAGAGCGCCCAAAGAAGGAGAAGAAAAAACACCAAGAGAGCAGAGAGAGCAGCGTGTTTGCGGTGCAGTAGAAAGAGATAAATTGGCGAAAAAAGGCGACAACTCAGAACGTCACAAGAAGGAGAGGAAAATACATCAAGAGAGCAGAGAGAGCAGCGTGTTGGCGGTGCAGCAGAAACAACTAAGTTGGTGAGAAAAATGCTAAGCCTACAAAACAGCTAAGTTGGTGAGAAAAAGGCTAAGTCTACAAAATAGCTAAGTTGGTGGGAAAAGGCCAAGTTGGCGGAAAAGCTAATAAATCGAAATACGCAAACAGCTAAAAGAGTACGGGTTTGTTTAAGAATAGTTGAAGAAAAAACTGAAATATTTGAAGATCAATATTGATTAAGATTAAATTACTGATTTTGTCAATTAAGAGTATATTTAAGAAATATTTAAGATGGATTTTGAGACTGTTATGAAACAATCAGTCGATGACTTGAAAGAAATATTGTTAGAAGCAGATTTGTGTATAGAAGGTAAAAAATCAGATTTACAGCAGAGGGTACTACAACACCTCAATTTATTAAAAGTATCTGAAAAGCAAAGTCTTGATGAAAAGGAAAGCGATAATGAATCTGTAAATTCAAGCTACGACGATGCACAGGGAATAGTTTCTAGAGGTAATACACATTTTACGTTAAGAGATATAAAAGAAAGTTTGTCTCCATTTTCGGGCTCTAATTCCGAAGACATTAATCACTGGATATCAGAATTTGAAGATGTAGCAGATACAGTTGGTTGGAATCAATTGCAGAAATTTGTGTATGCAAAGCAGTTGCTAGTAGGAGCAGCTAAGTTATTTGTCAGAGGTTTGACTGGTGTGCGTAAATGAAAAAAGCTTAAGTCAGAACTAGTTTCGGAATTTGGGAAACAATTATGCTCAGCTGATGTACATAATATTTTGAAGAACCGTCGAAAACAAGGCAAAGAAACTTTAACAGAGTATCTTTACAATTTAATTCATATTGGAAGGCAAATTCAATTGGAAGATAGAAGCATAATCTCATATTTTATAGAGGGAATACCAGACGCCAGACTGAATAAGGCATGCCTGTATTCAGCAACAAATTTAAAAGAGTTGAAAATTCAAATTAAGATCTATGAAAAGATCAGAGGTCTAGAAAGCAGTAAAGATGATGAAGAAAAGTACAGAAAGAGAAAAGACGAACCTTCGGTGAAAAAATGTTTTAAGTGTGGAAGCGAAGAGCATTTAGCAGCAGATTGTAGAAAAGCAGTTACTTGCTACAATTGTCAACAAGAAGGGCATATTGCTAGTGGCTGTAAGAACTTGAAAGTAAACAGTAAGACAAACAATGGTAATATTGGATGCCAAAAGGATCATTTTCAGAAAGGAATATTTAAGAAGATAAGCTACAAAGAAAGTTCGATAAATGTTCTGGTAGATACTGGGTGTGATCTGTGCCTCATAAGGGAGGATAGTTGGAAGAAGTTTGGTAGCGTAAAGATAAACAAAGGAGATATTCGTGGCTTATACGGAATCGGAGATGGACAAATTTCAACTATGGGCAGTTTGGAGTTGAATATTGGGCAGACATGGTGGAATTCTCAGTGGTCTTTCATGTAGGGTCAGCTTGTATCTTCAGAACATAACAGGGATAACTTGTTGTCTAATCTCCTGTTATTTTTAGGCAGACCTTTTCTACTACGTCGAGCACTCTGTTTTGTCTGTCCCGGTTTCACCTTGCCATCTGAGTTTGTTGGGCTTTTGTAATCTTGTCTCTGACCGCCTGCTTAAAATCGTCAGTGACGGCGTGTATTATGTCAATTGGCCTTTGTCCTGTGACTGAGTGAAGTGATTTGTTGTGCTCCACTGTTGCTCGTATGATTAGTTGAACTGTGTTACTAATTCCCTTATCAATTTTAAGTACCTGGCAATCTCTACTAATGTATTGTGGAAACGTTCCACTTGTCCATTTGACTGCTATGCGGTGGAGGCGCATTGACAATATCTATGTCAAACTGATTTTTTAATAGTGAAGTAATCGACTAGGAGTTAAACAATGCTTCATTATCGCAATATATCACTTTTGTCTTTGGGAATGAGTTTACGAGCTGGAGCATGGGGATTGTTATGTCGGTTATCGCTCGAGATGCAATTGGTTGCACAATGGCGAATTCGAGAACTTGTCGACGCAGGTTAAAAATTGTCTTTTGTCAGTAGAGAATATGTCAATATGTCAAATTTCACCGGCATACGATGGTATTGGCGTTCCTCCAAGTTGCTTGCTACTTTGCCTTAGTGCAGACTAAACAGTTTAAGACAACCTCAATAGCCAACTTAGCCATTTTTGGAAAATAATAATCGCCAAGGACTTGTTTGACGCTTTCCTGGGCTGCTCTATGAGCCCCATTTCGTTCGGTGGTGATTATCTCTACTTGCTCAGTTTTGTCTGTAATGTCTGACACGCGATTTTGCAGTGCCAGAAGTTAGTTGCTGGGAAGCATAGTACCAACTCATGTTGGAGTCTGGCCAAAGTTGGAAGGTCACAGTGGAAAGCATTTACAACATTTGGATTTACCACCAGCCTTATCGTCCCCATGAGAGTGCTTTTGTCTGTGAAGTATATTATATGTCGTGTTTTGTTGCCAAACAGTACGAGATTTCGCTTTAGAGGATAACGCACCTCTTCTAGAATTACTTGATTCCTGAAACAGTTTAGAGGCTTCTCGGTTGTTTTGACGGTGTAGGAGAACGAAATCTCACTGTGGTAAAGCATTCACCTTCTGTCGGGATAGGGCATATGCCACGAAATTTTCTTTTCCCGGCTTATAGTGGATCTTCACGTTATGTTCATCAATATATGCCTTCCATCTTTTAATTTTCGCGTTTGGGTTTCTATCTGATACAGCAAATGTCAAAGGTTGGTGGTTTGTGTAAATGTTTATATCACGTGTGCCGTATAGATAATGCTGTAGCTTCCCCGTACTATGGCCAATATATCTCTTTTATTGGTAGCATAGTGCGTTTCACTTTCTTTCAATGTTCTTGAAATTATCGTTATGGGCCGATCGCCTTGTGATAGCACCGCCCCAATACCGTATACAGAAGCATCCGTCGTTAGATCAAATGGTTTCCTGAAATCTGGGTATCTGAGTATGACATCTTCTGAAGCTAAGATATTTCTCAACTTCTCAAACGCATCCCGTTGTAGGACCCCAAAGTCAATGGGAGTCTTTATTGACATATGTTTGCTGATGAAGCCATTTTTTCCTTTTAACAGGTTTGTCAATGGCCTTGCGATCGCTGCAAAGTCTTTAACAAAACACCTGTAGTAACTGGCCAAGCCCAATAATGGCCTGAGCTCGAACAGATTGTTCGGCTCTGGATATTCTTGTATGGCCTTTACTTTTCCGGGTCGGTCTTCGCGCCGCCCATGGTTACTACAAAACCAAGGTACTCTACTCTTTGTTTGAAATACTGAGTCTTTTCTCTGGAAACTTTCATGTTAGCATCACACGGGCTCTTTAGAACCCAGTCCCAAAAAAGTTTTTTCGCGGTCCTGCTCGGCCAAAAAAATTTGATGATAACCGGACTTTAAGACCAGTGTCGTGAAGTATTTGGCTTAACCCAAATTGGCCAAAATCATAGGAATGTTGGGCATTGGGTATTTGTCGGCAATAATCCGCTCATTTAGCTTCCTAAAGCGACGACAAATCGCTTATTCTTGTTGCCTTCCTCGTCGCAACCCTTTTTATCAACAACCCAAGTTGGGTTATTGTACGGTGACCTTGAGGGCCTAATGATACCGTTTCGCAGTAAATGCTTGATTTCTTTCCTTACGGAATCAGCCACTCCCATGGGGTGCGGGTACAATTTCGGTTGCCGTCTACCGTGCGGATCGTGGCCACAGCAGACGTATTAAACGGCAGTACCTCGCTAGGGGTCGAAAATGCCTTTGCTCTTTTAAGGATCATGCTCTTAAATTCGGACTTTACGGACTCTGGCACGACAATAACATCAACCTTAGTAAAAATTACCTTTTCGCAATAGTGGTGCTGTAGCTTTTCGGACACCGCCCCATAGTTTATGGTGCCATTGTCAGTATCTAAGGTAGCTCTCACCTGCGCTAACAAGTCGATTCCTATGATACCATCGAACGGAGTCAGGGACTCTAATAAGAAGAAAGGGGCTGTTTTACAAAAGATGTTCATCAAACACTTCTGGTGGAACTTGTTAGAACCATGTATGGAACTAACGGTAAAAGGGGAATTGACCGGAATTACATTCCTTAGCTCCTTTACGGGCCTAATATAATTCTTGGCCGCCCCTGTGTATCATAATTTTTTGTTTTCTCCTAGCCAGCTGTCGTTCGATAAACGGTAGCCGGGATCGCTCTCTAAAAAATTTCACAAATCGTTACTACATGCTGAGTCAGAGTCATCTTGAGTCTCGGCTACCGCGGCCATGGCCGCGTTTTTGTAGTCTTGGTCTTGGTCCTCAGAGGCCTGCTGTATAGTGTTATGCAACCGCTGACGCCTCTGGCATGTCATACGTTCGGATGTGTTTTGCCTTTTTTGACCCTGTTCATTCTTGACTTGCGCGTTAATTGCTGAACCTTTCCCAAAATGCGTACGCTGCCTGATTCGCGAGATTGAGGGCTCGACTTCCATGGATTCTGGCGGGTGACCTTGATCCCCTTTGGTATTTTGCGTTTGACTGGCATTGTTTTGCTGCTACCTTGTTTTTTAAAAAAATGGGGATTTCTTTCTCGGCCCCGTTATTCTTTTCCTGTCTGTCCTGTGAACGCATTTGGTTTCTGTTATGCTCATTTGTTTGAACTCGATCTTCGCCTCCCTAGCCAAAGCCAAGGCAGATGTCAGGTCTTTCGGCTGAGCCGGAAACACAATATATTTCAGAGACTTCTTAAGTCCTGAGACAAAAGCGAGCAATGCATCAGCTCTGACTTCTTCATTGAGTAGCGTTGCCCTATCAGGTTAATGCGTCATGACTACCTTATTTGTGAAGAGAGTCAACCTTCGTTCGACCTCGTCATAGTACTGCATGAGGCTGGAGTCGCCGTGCCTGACCATCTCTAGCCTCTGTCGCAGGAGCCGTAGCGATGTCATGTCGGCATAAGTGCAGTCCATTCTAACTATGATAGCGGTAAAGTTGAGCACCGTGTTATGCGATACCAACACTGCTCTTGCTGCCCCCCTGATTTTGTTTCTAATGATAGTAACAGCTTGATAATGTGTGCTGCTGCCTACATACGGCTTAAAACGCTCGTATGCATCGATGGCTGACTGCCTCCAAGCTACGTATTCGGCTTGAGCGCCGTTGAACTCAGGGACTGACTTTATTATGACCAACGGAATTTCGCACCTTGTATTCGAGTCTACAGATATTCTTTGATATATTTTCCTACGTCGTTTCCAAACGCAGACTGTTCATTTGTTCTTTCATTATATTAGCCTTGCCTGGGTAAATGCTTGGTTGATAGCACCAGCTACCAAAGCTTGCATCTTTGCAGCGTCCATGTCTGTTGTTGTACTGTTCGCGCCAGAGAAATATATTCCATCGTATTCTACTTTGACCTCTGTATACTGATCTGACCAGCTCATCAGCGCTAAAAAAAAAACGAAATAACTGACACTTCACATACAAGTTTGTTGTCTTATGGCCGTGTACAAAATAATCGGCAAGAGGCATACATTTTGTGTTTGTTATTTATATTGAGTAACCGGCAGAATAAACTCAATCGGCGTAAGACATGAATTTGTATTCAAGTAAGATAGAAAAATTTACAACACACTCGACAGTTCAATTTGGAATAGGAATTTTATTTTTTTTAATCTCTCTTTTTTTTTCACTGCACAAATCCCATGTTTGTAACTGAACCTTAGGCTAAAGGGTTCTTGGTGGTTGGACGTCAATTATACTAATCCGCTACTGCTGCAGAAATCCTATTGTAGATTCTCGAACTTATGCAGGCCGGGACGGGGTCCTTCAGGTGTCCAGGCCCGAAATTATGATGGCTGGATCTGGTGATAGGTTATGGTGTACCTATAGGATAGATGTACAACGTGTTACCACTTACCGATGGTGTCCAAGAGGCGTTATAACATGTCACTATGGCTGTCACTTGTCTAGTCTACACGTAGAATACTTAAGCCAAAGTGAATTCTTATTCTTTTAATCTGCTTCACCAAGCCTGTTATTTCCCTTTTTAATTTCGGCAGCGCTGCAACGCATGCAATTCGCACACGTTTGCCCGCGACCGCGCTGCTGCTGCTGCACTCTGTCTCGAAGGAGCGAGATGGAGGGGGAGAGACTGTTACATTCTCGAAGTCGTAGTTTGGCGGCTCTGCCTCTGTCACGCTCTGTAGCATGGGAGAGCGAAGGAGAGTGTTAGGCATTCGATGTCGATCAGGTAGAGCGCGTGTCGAAGACTGTTATGGCGCCTTACTTTGGCTGTATTGCCTCTGCTCCACTTTGACACATAGTGGCGAAAGGGAGGGGGAGAGAACGATGGATTACCGCGCTTGTTGTGTCAATCCGTCGGTGTGTGTGTCTTCGTCAGTTACTACGCACAGTTTAGCGATGCTGCGTTTGATTTACCGCTATTCTCTTTCTCTCTCTCCGACTTAACGCGAGAAGGGCGCCTGGCGTCTCGCCACAGCTATGTGGCTGCCGTTGTCATTTTACTGTTTGTTTGCATTCTGATTTTGCCCGCCAAAGCTTTTGGTACGTGCCTACCTGCACTGGTGGGCCGGAAAAACGGCAAATCGCGTAACGACCTGTTGGCTCCCAAACGACGGGTGACCTGATACTCCTTGTCACCGTGGCGAGATTTATAACGTACTTTCTATGCCTGTTGAACTTGCAAACCCTGGACAATTTCCTGCTGTAAAACGTTTGGAATCAGCTGATCCGGTGTATCGATTTCCCAACCGTGTAAAGCTTGGACACAGGAGGATTCATGGGACTCGGTTGTTGCTCCCTCGCTACCGTGAATCCAGTCCAAATCATCGCAGATTCGGTCCAAGTTCCACTCTTTAAAAATTTCCCTGGGTTCCCTTGAACTGCACTCTGGTGATCTGATTCCTTCCGGTAAAATTAGGAAAGGGTGTCGTACGTCGGTTGGTTCGAAAGGACTAGTTGACTCGCTTTGGGTGTTCTCATCGTCCGCTGATGGTTTGGTTTTGAAACGCTTACTCGTTGGTCCACACATACCTTATTTCATGCTGTGTTTGGGGGGTTTCTGCTGATCGTTCTTGAAATTCTGGCATGTTTCACAATTTCGGACATACCGCGGGATATCACGAAATATATCAGGCCAACAGAAACGTTGAGTGACTCGCGTGGTACTTTTACAAACGCCCTGGTGTCCCGTGGTCGGAGTGTCGTGATATCGGGCTAGAACTCTTTATCGATGGTTACCAGGCACGCACAGCTTCCAAGGCATTCCAAGGCATCTCCGTCGGGTCTTCGAGCAATATAGTATTCAACGTCACCGCGGTTACGGAATCGTCTACGCCTTGGATTCCGTTAATCCCTGCGTTCACCACGGGGTCACTCTGCGCTCTCACTTCTTTCGTGAGAGGTATCTTCTCAACGGCTCGTATTAGGGGAGGACACGTCGAAATGGTCTCTTCAATCGCTGTTTGTTGAATCTCCGTTAGAACTCTGGTTGGCTGCGTTTCGATGGGTGAATAACTCGGAGGAGTTTTTTGTAGGGCTAGGCGTAAATTTCCACATTGGATGACGGATCCAAGTGTACACAAGAAATCTATTCCTAGGATCACATTATCCACCATGGAGGGCATCACCAATAACGGGACATGGGTTTGCTGAGATCCTAAGCTTATGTCTGTCAATAATACTCGTGTGATGTCCCGTGGAGTAACGTCCGCGAGACGTATACCCGTACAAGTTTCTCGTATGCTGCCTATCTTCTACCATCCGTCCGATACAATCTTCACTCACGAAGCTGCGCGTCGCCCCCGTGTCTAATGTATCGTCGACCTGAACACCGCAGATTGTGTTTCCAATTCAAAACTGTGGTACCAAGATTCAGCTGCTGTTATCTTTCCAGAGTAAAACGAAACCGGGTGCATCTTACCATCATCCTGTCGTAATAATATGGCTCCGAATCAGTGCGAACTGACATCAGTGTGCAATTCAGTTTCTATATCCGGATTGAAAATGGCCAAAACTGGTGGGTTTGCTAAAGCGGTCTTTAGGGTTTTAAAAGCGAGTAATTGCTCTTCGTCAAATGAGAATGGTCCGCCCTGCTTTAATAATTCGGTACGGGCAAAGGATAGCACAAATCGACGAAAATACGAGAAAAATCACAGGCATGCGTAAAGTGTCTGAGTAGATTGAGGCACCGGAAATTTTTTAAATGCTTCCAAGTGGGAATAACTAGGTTCTATCCCATATTGGTCCACTTTGTAACCCAGAAACACAGTCTCTTTTCAAAAATGCACATTTCTTCATGCTGATCTCTAAGTAATGCCCACTTTTACGGTCTAACAGCTTCCTCAACCTTTTCATGTGCTCCTCTGCGCTCTTAGTTGCCACTACTATATCGTCCATGTATAACTTTATGCTCTTATGTATATGCTCCTATGTCTTGATAAAGTCTGGAATATTGCAGCACCATTTTTAAGTCCAAAGGGCATTCTTTAATATACATACTGTCCTTGAGGGGCCACGAATGCAGTGTATTGTACACTATTCTCATCAACTTCTATCTGAAGGAAACCGCTCTTAAAATCAATTATAAAAAACAGTATTTTTCTGTATTTTTGGCCGCTGAATTCAAATCCATTGTCCTTTTTTTCCCAGGACTACGAGATATTTGTATAAACGTGTGTTGAGCGAGGTTTGCTTACATTTGTAGGTCCTGTGGCCACATAAAGTAAGCTCTTGCAACCAAATTTATTTTAATATAAGCTGAATTGAAATACAGAAAAACAAAACGCGAAGTTTTGATTTTGTTCATAAAATACAAATTGTTGGATTTTAAAATTGAAAACATGGTAATATTTTGATAATCTCGGTTTTTCCCCAAGTTTAAACTATTCTGATAAAGAAAAAAATTCTCAAAAATTACTTGTCCTACTTGATAGTCATTTCTCTACTCTAATTTATTAAACTCTCAATTTTTTCGATGTCACCGTTCTTTTTATAGTTTAGAAGTTATAGACCAAAACCTTTTTTTTGAGCTTTTTTTTAGTATCATATTTTAAATCTTCTTTTAATGAGACTAACAATAATTTTTCAAATCTTAATCTAGAAGTTATTGGACAACCATCCCCTATTGGAGGTAGCTTATGTTCTGCAGCCCTTTAATTCAGGCGCTGGGTTGGTAGGTCTTTTCTTCGGAGGCGAGAATGCGTTGCTTGCAGGGTGAGAGATTTGGCAAGTTCATTGGGGTGGGCTTCTTAGAATATTTGCGTTTAAGTTGCTGTATTTCAGTTTCGACCAATGGGATCCTCAGGTCGTTGTGGATACACTCATTGCGAATGTACCATGGCGCTCCAGTAAGTTGGAGCATTCAACGCTGTGGGAGATCAGGAATGCATATTTGCCAAAGCACATTAAAGTTCCAAAGCGCAGTCGAACCAAACAGTCGAAAAGTTATGTGCTCCGAACTAAATTTAAAATTACAACCAAATTAATAAATTAAATAGTTTTCTTGCGCTGGATTCCCAATAAGTGCCGTGGCAACGGTTTTATTTGTGCAAAGCTTCATAGCAATTGGAATTAATAATTAACAAACAAACAATAAAGCAAACAAAACATTGTTTGGGTGCTTGTGCAAGCGCAACTTCGACCTTTGGTCATCAAACAGTTTGTCGTTCTCTCCCCCCTTTCGGTGAATCTCGAGAGAGTGCATCGAACTCCATCAAACCAACAAAAATCCTATCACAACCAAGGCAACGTCAAAGCAACGGATTATGACTAAACCATCGACTTATTCTGCAAAGCGAGTACGAAGCGATTCGTCCAATGATCTGAAGGCGGGTCGCACCTCTGAAACCCCTTAGCCCCAATTGATTGAGCTGCTTAATCAACGTTTTGCGGAGCAGACGCTGCGTATCAGCAACAGCATGCGGGAGGCTGAGGAGCTCATCTTGGAAAAAATGGAGTCTAAGATGAGTGGACTTGTTGGAGAGCTGGAGCAACTGGCCCAGCGTGCTCAAGCTCTAGAAGCGGTAAATGTTCAGACATTACGGGCTAAGGTAGGAGAGCTAGAGGCAAAACTGGATGCCAGGATTGTAGATGAAGACCCTATTTTTCAACCTCTTTTTTTCACTTGGTCTCAGCCCTCCACCGAAAATCAACAAGATATTTCGCATAAAGCCCCGTGGACCAACACACCCCGTCCTTGGCCCGTAATAATAATATTCGATAGCGTGCGGGAAAAAGTAAAGCTATTGCGAGCGGCCGGAGCTTACAGGCAAAGCTCCAATCAAGCATTGACCCTAAAACTACTAGGAATAGATTCTGACGCTGCATTCTACATTAATGAGCAGCTGTCTAAAAGCAACTATGAGCTGTTCAAAGAGGCTATGAGGTTGAAAAAGCACAAAGCGCTGACGGCAGTCTTTACGCGTAATGCAGCTGTTCACGTCAAGAAGAGGGGAGGCAGCGAATATGTATGTATAAATAGTACGCAAGAGCTTACAGCATTATAAGTCGAGTTACCAGCGGTACAATCTCCTCTTGATCCAGCCTCTCCGGAGTGAGACTTATTTCGCTCTTAAAGTCGTTAGGTTCAACAACTTCATACCCATTATGTTAAATTTAAAGAGTTAATGTAAATTTATGAATGATTATTATTTCTGTGTGCATCTTAGATTGCCAAACCTTTTGTTACCTTTTTATTTTTATTAAGAGTGCGCTTTTAGTAGGTTATCAACACTTGCAGTGCAATACCGTGTGATAGACCCCAGTACGAACAGCTATTCCATGACTAGAGTCTTAGGCAGACAACACAATGGTCTAAATATGTGCCATATCAATGCTCAGGGTCTGGTAAAAAAAATAGTCGAATTTAGATGTTTGTTTGCTAAGTCAAATGTTGATGTTATTTGTATTTCCGAAACGTGGTTTCTGTCTGATATGTGTGATACGGTTGTTTCATGTAATGGTTTCAGGGCCGTTTCTCATGTTGGTGTTTTTGCAAATCTAGGTGGATTTGCTGCATTTGCTTTGCTCATGTTTAATGCTAACCATCTAGATCAATTTCGTAGCAATCTACTTCACCCTCATTGATTTCAAAACCATCTACATGCTAATGCAAATTAAGTATTTTTATGAATCCGCGCATATGGTCACACTGAAAAAAATTTGAAAACAAAAAACAACTGCTGCTAAAAACAGTAAAGTCTGAATTGTTATTAAGTAATCCAAAAATGGAAAATATTAGATTATTATACAAGAACATCTGCAGACATTTTTGAAATTACTGATGTACATTCTGATTCCCCCAGTTCATTGCTTAAGCTAAGTTTACTCATCCAAAAAATTTGGCTAAATTTTTATAAAAAAATAGCCATGATTACAGATTTTACAGGACTAAAAACTTAAACTGTGGTTCTATACGCAAATAATTTGATCAAATATGGCCGGAGAGTTCCACAATTTGGCATATATAGCCCAATTTTCATGAAAATGTATCCAAATTATTTGCCTGTGTGAACATAGCTTTCGACCTACTGCTTAATCTCCCATCATAGTAACAAGTCGTTCTAAAAGAAAAACCTTCTCCTCATCTGTAAAATTCTTGCTTTAATTTTTAAAATTGGCGCGCAATAAAAAGCATAATCAGGGAAGTGCAATCGAGTACCTCTTTTTGGAAATTAGTGGTTCTAAATATGAGCACAAATTAATCCTAGGCTGCGTCTATCGTCCTCATCTTTATGTGCGATCCAAATTGCAATATTCTAACTGAAAACCACCTAAGCAACTCCATGATATCGCTTGGCTTAGAATTAGCTAATAAACCACTGCAACACATTTTTCTAGTACCTGCGGCAGCTTACTTGACGTACTATTTGTAAATAACACATTGAAAACCCAGGCACAGTGAGCTGGTCATATAATAGGTTATATGACCAGCTCACTGTGCCTGGGTTTTCAAAGCATGACCTCCTTTTTATGACCTATGATATATATTTGAATGTTAGTGAATGTACTATAACTTATAGAGACTACAGAAATTTGAACGATGACCAATTCATGTGTTCCGAATAAATCTAAAGTTATTAGACCTCGGGAGAAACCTTTGCTTAACAATGAGATAAAATTGGCAATAAATCGACGGAATATTGCTTTCAAAAAATGGAAATGGAAACTACACGCCTATACTCAGAGTTCAAGCATATGAGAACAAATGTGGTGAAGCAGATTAGAAACTTCAAATGCTAATTCTACAGGGACAAGTTTATGAAAGCAGTATCTACCGGCGAAAGATGGAGAGACCTTAAAGGACTTTGGATAGGGAAATAAAAGACTTCACCACATTTTGTGACTGATGTACATAAGCTAAATGAAAAATTTGTGCAATGCCAAGTACCTGAAGCTACGTCTAATACCTATATTGATTGTGTACTTTACATCTGTGATAGTAGTTTTAATTTTGCATGTGTGAGTCAATGTGATGTTCTTGAGTTTATTTTAAATGTCAAATCTAACGCACCTCACACAGCACTTTCTCCCTATGTCTATTCGACTCATAATAGATAAAACTTGTTTAGCACTTGTGTCTCTTCTATGGAGTGGAAATCTTTGGCAACAGTGATGCAGCTAGCAAACATAAACTTAATGTAGCCTTTAACAATATAGCTAGATACGTTTTAGACCTAAAGCCAACTGACCACATTTCAAATTACTATAAAAAGCTTTTCGACCTTAATTTAGATAGTTGGATCCAGTATAGAGCATTGATATTTCTACATAAGCTTATAAGCACCAAAGAACCAAAGTATCTTTATGAAAAACTTGATCTCGACGTACTAATAATATAGTCTGCATAAGACATCGATTATCCTTATCCGAAAAACATTTCAACATATATGCCGTTCGCACACTTTCCAAATCAACTCAATAGACATTAAAAGCTTAGCACATTAGAATAGTTTACTTTCAATATTATTTTGTCCCAATGTTAATGTTAATTTATTTAGATTTAAGGATTAAATAGAATTCTTGTGAATTTTTTATTTTTGTGACTAATGCCCTAATCATAAGTTTTCATCAACTTGTAGCACTAGGAAGTAAGTAAGAAATAATAAATAATTAAATAAAAGTGTTTTAAGAATTCTTGATTGTGATCTTTAACGGCTCGCACAGGCATTTCCCCATAGCAGCGAGCCATAAGTCCAGATGGGCTCTATGATGCTTTTGTACAGTAAGACTTTGTATTCCAGTTTTAGAGAGGAACGGGAGTTAATTAGCCAGAGAAGGCTGTTGGCCTTTAGCCTTATTTGAAGTTTTTTCGAATCTATGTGTTTGCGCCAAGTGAGCCTTCTGTCGAGGTGTACACCAAGTTTACCTTGGTGTTGTTTACCAACATCGTTTGATTGTGGTATCATAGTCGCGTTTAGGGATATCTGGTGACAGGTGCTTCTGTTGAGCGTGAACGTCACGTGTTTACACTTTTGCTCGTTAATTTTTATGCGCCAGTTGGTCAGCCACTCCTCCAAGTGAGCTAGGTGGCTTGCCAAAAAATCTTGATGCGATAATTGGACATCGTGGTCTGCTTAGAATTGCCTTATCACCGCAAAAGTGGATATTGTTAGTCGGGGTTCTGTTGGGATGTCGGCAGTGTACAATACGTACAGAAAAGGACCGAGAACGCTACCCTGTGGCGCTCCGGCTCCAATGGTGAGCTCTTTCGTAGTGTGCGAAGGGGAGGGTGAGAGAACGAGGGATCACCGCGCCTGTCGTGTCGATCTGTCGGTGTGTGTGTCGTCGTCAGTTACTACGCACAGTTTAGCGATGCTGCGTTTCATTTACCGCTTTTTTGTCTCTCTCTCTCCGACTTAACGAGAGAAGGGAGCCTGGCGCCTCGCCACAGCTATGTGACTGCCGTTGTCATTTTACTGTTGTTTGTTTGCATTCTGATTTTGCCCGCCAAAACTTTGGGCGTGTGCCTACCTGCACTGGTGGGCCGGATAAGACGGCGTACCCCAACGGCCACAGTCGTGGGGTGTCTATTACGAAAAAGGGCATATCCATTATGTTGGCGAAGGGCGATCCTATCGCTATGTTTCTTCTCATATTATGACAATATAAATTCCTATCGATTGTGACACTACGTCATACACTCTCCTTACTTCGCCGGACGGAAAGTAACTAAAACGCGTTGCGACCTGTTGGCTCCCAAACGACGTGTGACCTGATACTCCTTGTCACCGTGGCGATATTTATAACGTACTTTCTTTGCCTGTTGAGCTTGCTAACCTTGGACAACTACTTGCTCTAAAACGTTTGGAATCAGCTGATCCGGTGTATCGATTTCCCAACCGTGTAAAGCTTGGACACAGGAGGATTCATGGGACAGCTCCCTCGCTACCGTGAATCCAGTCCAAATCATCGCACATTCGGTCAAGTCCCAGTCGTTGAAAATTTTCCTGGGTTCGCTTGAACTGCACACTGGTGATCCGATTCCTTTCGGTAAAGTTAGGAAAGGGTGTCATCGTCCGCTGATGGCTTGGTTTTGAAACGCTTACTCGTTGGTCCACACGTACCTTATTTCATGATGTGTTTGGGGGGTTTCTGCTGATCGTTCTTGAAATTCTGGCACGTCTCACAATTCCGGACATACCGTTTTTATACAACTTCGTCTATCGAAGTTGACGCGCAAATTTAAGCTCCCCACAAATTTTATTGTTTTAAATTAATAAACACAAAAATAGTATTACAAAAATTTCAAAACACTTCCGACTGACTGCCTAAGATAATGGCTATATAGGAAGAGTCCGTGCAGTGCATTTGTGACATCTACACAACATAAAATAAATACTTAAAACTGCGAGCACGCAAACTGGTAGAAGTCCCTCAAAACACCCACTATTCAGCACGCAAGTTGAGTGAAAGGCAATATGGCACCAATTCCAAAGCGCCAGAGTGAAAACTCCTCTGGTGAACTGAAAACAGGAAGATCATCGGATGTACCGTCGCCACAGCTGCTCATGCTGTTTGATCAACGTTTCGCAGAGCAAGTCCAGCTAATATCGTCCAAGATTAGTGAAGCTGAGGAGAGAATACTCTCCGTGCTACACGAGCGGCTTGACGGCATAACGGAAGATATGCGGCACCTCCTCCAACGCGTGGAACACATTGAACGCGAACGGGCCGACCTGGATGAATTGAAGCGGCAGGTCGGTAACTTGGAGGAGAAGCTGGCTGTCCAGGAGAACGCGAATGTGGTTTGTGATCTCAGGCTGCATGGAGTGCCTTTCGGTGATGACGAAATGCTGAAAAAGATGTTCAACTCTCTTTCGTTTGCTCTTGGTGTTACACCTGCACCAAAACTGAGGGAGAAAATATCTAACCTGACCCTAAATAGGGTCAAGGTGCGAAATCCAACACACACCGTTGTTGACCCGGTCATTATTGTTAAATTTGAGCATTTGCGGGAGAAAATTTCATTGCAGCGGGCGGCCGCTGAGTACAGGAAGGTCCACAAATAACAACTAAGCCTGCAAATGCTAGGCGTGGACTCGAATGCTCCGATCTACCTCAACGAACAACTGTCCAAAGAGAACTATGAAATTTTTAAAGAGGCCATGCGGATGAAGATGCAAAGGCTTTTAACGGCAGTGTATTCTCGGCGTGGCCTTGTGCACGTCCGAGTGAGCGGAAGAGAAGACATTGCGTGTATGGTGAGCATGAAAAAGCTTTTACAACTCCAGCAAGAATGTTAGCCTGCCCAGCTGACCACTGATGGAAATGGAATAAATGTCAACAATGGAAATAGCTTTCGCAAGTAGACCAAACACAAAGAATAGTGTAAGTAATAATAAGTAATAATTTAAGTTTTTATCAAGATTTACAAATCCAGATTATAGTGTTAGTGTTCCAAGCATAATATTTTACATATTTGTTATTTGTGTGTGCCTTTATCAAATTTTTCCACTTCATATTAGATTAAAATACTTAATAATATAGTTTCTTCCAGAGAGAATAGTCACTCCATCCTAAGAATACTAAGTACTCAAAAAATTGGCCTGCAGATTTGCCATATCAATGCACAAAGTTTGGCAAAGAAAATAGATGAGCTTAGGTATCTTATTGTGAACTCCAAAATTGACATTGTTTGTGTGTCTGAAACATGGTTTGGTTAATTATATGTGACGGATTTAATGTTTTTCGTTCGGATCGACTAGGCCATGCAGGAGGAGTAGCAATCTATGTAAACAAAAAAATTAAGTGTAGAGTAGTATGTAAGCAACCAACAAATAGTTCAAGTGAATATTAATTCCAATGACAACATTTTACTTGGCTGCTTATACCGATCTCACAGAAATACTGACTTTTCAAAAGTTATTAATGAACTTTCTACTCTTATATTGACTTATACAGACGTAATACTAACGGGTGACTTAAACAGCAATATGCTCCAGGAGCAGCCACTGTGCAATGAAATGCAAGCCTTAGGATTACATCTAGTAAATTCTAGCGTTCCCACTCACTATACTAAAACAAATGACACCCTTCTGGATGTGTTTTTGTAAGCCGATAAAATTTTATTATATGACCAGGGTCTCAGTACCGAATTTCTCAAAGCATGATTTAATATATCTAACATATGACGTATTAATTGAAAAAAATGACCAAGTGATTAGTTATAGGAACTTTAGAGACATTGACTATGTAAGATTAAACAATGAACTTGAACTTTGTGTCTGGAACAGCATTTACTTGACTCCATCAGTGGATGAACAACTAAATCGTCTAAACATGAATATTAACTATTTATATAATAAGTTCGTACCAATTAGAAGTAAGATATTTAGACCCAAGGATAAGCCCTGGTTTAATAAGCGCATACAAGATGAAATACTAAAACGAAATAAGGCATATATAAAATTGAAGAGGTACAAGACTGAACAACTATATACTCAATTTTCAAACTACAGACGCATAGTCAACAACCTGATCTGCAATACAAAAAGTAAATACTACACACTTAAGCTATTTATTTATTTAAGTTTGACAAAGTTCTGTCAACATTGCAGGGGTCGCTTAAAAAATGACAGTAAATTATTTCTTACATCTAACACAGAAGAGTGAGCAGAGAAAAGATGGTAATACATTTTATAGTTAAGACACAAATTTCGGAAAGGTTCATAGCTAGCATATTTTGTTAGGCAAGGCTGTAGATAGATCGGAGAGAAATTTCTGGTAAGACGCAAAGGAACAGCAAGATTTATTTGGCTTAGCAGAGCGCAAGAGTCAATATCACCTGATAAGAGTTTGTGAATGAAAAGCACAAAATGGCACGTACGGCGGTTCTTAAGAGATGGAAGATCGATTAAGAGTAGTCGATGCTCGTAAGATGGAAGATGGATGGTGGGATCCCAGTTGAGGCCACGGAGGGCAAAAATGTAAAACTGTTTTTTAACCGATTTAAGTTGGTCCTGATATTTTTGGTAATGCGGTGACCAAGTATTGGTCGAACTAGAGAGACGTATAAATGTTTAGTGAGATACGTATCGTTAAATTCCTTGGACCATCTTTTGATAAATCCAAGAAAACCCATAGCTTTATTAGAGATGATAGAGACATGTCTATTAAAGCTTAACTTGGGGACAAAGCGGACGCCTAATTCATCAACCTCGTAAATGCGTTCAAGAGGATTGTCATCAATCGAAAAGTCGTATAAATACGGCTGTGTTCGATGGAAAGTCATACATTTACACTTTTCAGCGTTAAGTGGGAGGGAATTAACCGAACACCATGTATGCAGAGAATTTAAGTCCAATTGAAGAAAGAGAGGTGACAACGGGTCCTTATAGGACAAGCAGAGTTTTAGGTCATCAGCGTATATCAAAGCATGCGAATGAAGCAGGAGGTGAGGGATGTCGTTAATGAACAGATTAAAAAGTAGAGGTCCAAGATGACTACCCTGAGGTACCCCAGAGAGTACGCTGATGGATTCAGAAAGCGACGAATTAAAACGGACACGCTGGGAACGGTGTGTCAAATAAGCCTTTATCCAGTTAAGAAGGTTTAGAGGAAAACCAAGCAGATACAGTTTGTGAAGGAGGAGATCATGATTGACAGAGTCAAAACCCTTGCTTTTTTTTTTTTTTTTTTTGTAGCTTTTTTTTGGAATTTATTGAATCTTCTCTTAATGAGACTAACAATAATTTTTCAAATCTTAATCTAGAAACTATTGTACAACCATCCCCTATTGGAGCTAGTTTATGTTCTGCGGCCCTTTAAATCAGTCGCTGGGTTGGTAGGTCTTTTCTTCGGAGGCGAGAATGCGTTGCTTGCAGGGTGAGAGATTGTGCAAGTTCATTAGGGTAGGCTAGAAGCTTTTCAGAATATTTGCGCTTTAGTTGCTGTATTTCAGTTTCGACCAATGGGATCCTCAGGTCGTTGTGGATACACTCGTTGCGAATGTACCATGGCGCTCCAGTGAGTGTTCTAAGAATTCTTGATTGTGATCTTTGAAGGATGTCCACACTACTCGCACAGGCATTTCCCCATAGCTGTAAGCCATAAGTCCAGACAGGCTTTATGATGCTTTTATACAGTAAGACTTTATATTCCAGTTTTTGAGGGGAACGGGAGTTACCTAGCCAGTGAAGGCTGTTGGCCTTTAGCCTTATTTGAAGTTTTTTCTTCTCTATGTGTTTGCGCCAAGTGAGCCTTCTGTCGACGTGGCCACCAAGGTAAGCAGCATCGTTTGATTGTGGTATCATAGTCGCGTTTAGGGATATCTGGGGACAGGTGCTTCTGTTTAGTGTGAACGTCACGTGTTTACACTTTTGCTCGTTAATTTTTATGCGCCAGTTGGCCAGCCACTCCTCCACGTGAGATAGGTGGCTTGCCAAAAGTCTGGATGCGATAATTGGACATCGTGATCTGCTTAGAATTGCCGTATCATCCGTAAAATTGGATATTGTTAGTCGAGGGTCTGTTGGGATGTCGGCAGTGTACAATACATACAGAAAAGGACCGAGAACGCTACCCTGTGGCACTCCGGCTCCAATGGTGAAGTCTTCCGTTGTGTACTCATTTTGACGAACAGAAAAAACTCTGTTGCTGACATAGCATTCTAAGGGCCGTTTTCTCATGTTGGTGTTTTTGCAAATCTAGGTGAATTTGCTGCATTTGCTTTGCTCATGTTCAATGCTAACCATCTAGATGAACTTCGTAGCAATCTACTTCAACCTTATTGATTTCAAATCCATGTACATTCTTATGCAAATTTAGTATTTTTGTGTATCCGCGCATATGGTCACACTGGAAAATATTTGAAAACAAAAAACAACTGCTGCTAAAAACAGTAAAGTCTGAATTGTTATTAAGTAAACCAAAAATGGAAAATATTGGATGTGCCTTTAATATATAAGAACACCTGCAGACATTGCTGAAATTACAAATGCACATTCTAATTCCCCTAGTTCATTGCTTAAGCTAAGTTTACACATCCAATTAATTTGGCTAAATTTTGATTAAAAAGCCATGATTACAGATTTTACAGGACTAAAAACTTAAACTGTAGTTCCATACGCAAATAATTTGATCAAATATTGCCGGAAAGTTCCACAATTTGGCATATTTAGCCCAATTATCGTGAAAATTTGTCCAAATTATTTGCCTGTGTGAACATGGCTTTCGACCTACTGCTTAATCTTCCATCATAGTAACAAGTCGTTCCAAAAGAAAAACCTTCTCCTCCTCTGTAAAATTCTTGCTTTAATTTTTAAAATTTGGCGCGCAATAAAAAAAACATAATTCAGCCGAGTGCAGAGGTGCTGCCAACCTAGTATTTGACCATTCCAGCCGTCCCGGTGTGACCGTGGCGTAAATGCCCGAATTTATAATCAACCTACATGAGACAACCAATTGCACAAAAACCATCTAGATGCAAATTCTAGATGGATTTCGATTTGAACAAAAACATGAACATGAGAAAACGGCCCTAAGAGCTTGTGTGTATTTGGAGGAAGCAGTGTCCTAATTTTATATATAAGCCCGTCCAACCAAACGCAGTCAAACGCTTGGGCAACATCTAGGAAAATGGCAGAGCAGTATTTGTGGTGCTCATACGCAGTCCGAATATCTGAAGTTAAACGGTTGACTTGCTCAATGGTCCCGTGTTTTGCTCGGAACCCAAATTGATGTGAAGGAATTAAATTTTGTGCATGGGTATCAATTTTGCGAAGTAAGATCTTCTCAAATACTTTTGATAAGCAAGGTAGCAGGCTAATGGGTCTATATGATGACGCTTGTGTTTTATTCTTTCCTGGTTTCTGAATCATTATGATTGTCGATTTCTTCCACTGAATTGGAAAGTATCCACTTCGCAGTACGGCATTGAAGATTCTCGAGATATATGTAATGGCAGGACTTGGAAGTTCCATAATCATTTTAGGCGTAATAAGATCTTGTCCTGGTGCTTTTTTGGGACTAAGTTCTGTCATAACGTTTTTTATTTCAAGCGAATGAACTTTGATTGGGTAAGTCTGTGCGACAGTGGGAATCAGTGGCAGTATATGCATTGGTTGGTGGATTCGGCTGGAAAACATTTCTTAAGTGAAGTGCAAAGACATTTGCCTTTTCTTCGTCGCTGCGGGCCCATTTTCCTCTCTGATCCCTCAAAGGCGTATCTACCTTTGCAGGTGGCTTTATGCTTGTGTGTGCTCTCCATAGGGGGAATTTGGTGCTTTTAGGCGATAGTTTTTCGATGTAACGGCTATGGGCTAGCTGCTCCTCAGCTTCGAGTGCTTTGTGAAGTACGCGTTCTGCATGTCTCAGGCGAGTCCTTGCAGCAGGCGACCGATTGCTCTGCCATTCTCTTCTTGCACGCCACTCAGTGACCAGCCGGTCTATAAAGCTGTTCGTTAATCTACGATCTTGCTTAGGTGTTGTTGTTGATGCTGTTAGTGGGCTCGAGTGATGAGCTGCAGCAGTAATGATTGAGCTCAGGGCTCGGACTGAATTTTCAATGTCTACTTCGCTGTTTATGGTTGGGCTCAGTTCAATGTGACTGCTAATATATTTTTTGTATTTGAGCCAGTTTGTCTTATGTGATGTCAGTCTCCGAGGATACTCTCTGATCTGAGGACACTCCAGAAGGGTAAAAATAATCGGAGAATGGTCTGACGACAAATCTGCGAGTGCTTCTGCAGTTACCAAATTTTGTGGAACTTTTCTTGTTATGGCAAAGTCTATAAGGTCGGGTATTTTCTTGGGATCTGCTGGCCAATATGTACCCGGAGATACAAAGTTGAGTTTGTTTGATGCGCGCATAAGTACGCTATACAGTTGCTTTCCTTTTGGATTAGTCAGTCTAGAGCCCCAGTGCGGATGTTTCGAGTTATAGTCACCCGCGGCTAAAAAGCGCTGACCTAATGTATTAAAGAAATCTAGAAATTGATTTTCTGATATTGCGAAGCGTGGCGGACAATAAACCGCCGACAAGGTGATATTGCCTCTTTTAGATTCTACACATATTGATGTGGCTTGTAGGTAGTTTTCCGAAAATCCCGATAGTGGGTTAAAAGCCTTGCTAAAATCAGAATAAATTACATCAGTCTGCAGTTAATTAATAAAACCCCTATTTACAATAGAAGTAAACTCAAGCAGGTTTGTAGAAACAGAACGCTTTTTCATAAAGCCGTGCTGAGATTGCGAAATAATTGAGCGACAAAAGTACTGTATTTGAGATGTTATGAGCATTTCAAAAAGTTTAGGAATGTCAGATAGTTTTGAGATAAAACCTGTAATTTGTTACTGACGATTTAGATCCTTTTTTATGAATAGGAATGACAAAAGATTCCTTCCAATCCTTGAGAAACTCACCTAGCTCAAGAGATAAGTTAAACTACCTTAAAAGCGGGAAGCATAAAGAACTTGCACAATTTTTAAGCACACAGCTTGGTACATTGTCAGGTCCAGGAGTATATGATGTTTTAATCGAACGAATACCCGAAAGCAGACTCTCTAAATCCAAAACAGGTGGATGGATGCTGTTAGAGTGGGTAATAGGATAGGGATACGGATTAATGGTACCAAAACTAGTCGATGAAGCGGATTAGCAACGCTGAAAAAATGCTGCGAATAAAATGGCGATGTCAGCATCCTTACTAGCAGTCACGTTATTGAGCGAAAGCGATGGAGGAAACAGAAGATTTGCGTTTGGAGTTAACGAAGTTATAGAACTTTTTGGGGTTTTGCTGAAAACTTATCTTGCAGCTAAGCAGATAATTATTGTAGCATTCTGAATTATGCAGCAAAAACTTTGAACGGGCCACTGAATATCTAGAGAAATCTAACTGAGAACCGGGTTTCTTAAATTTTTTATACAGGCGAGATTTTATATTTTTCAAATTAGACAAGCTTTTCGTAAACCATGGGGAAGAGCGCGTGCGAGAGGTAGTGTATGAAACTGGTACATGAATTTTTAATACAATTAATAGCCTCATAGAATGACTTGGTGGCTTCCGCGGTATGTCGACATGTATCAAGGAAGGACCAATCGCACGTTGACAGTGCATCGTTCAGGGATGTAAAATTTACATTACGAAAGCAATAAGATTGACTTCGTTGGGTTGAGATCTCAGCGCAGTTAGGCGTTTCAAGTTCAAAACTAAGCTCAATAGTAGGGTGATAAACATCCTCCGGTTGAGAAAATGGTGGTACCCTCGATACAGCAGAGTTGGAGATTTCACTGACAAATACAAGATCAAGTATCCTGCTCATGCTATTCATGATAGAATTTTTCTGTCCAAGAGACAACTCGGACATTAAATCGGCAAATTCGTGTTGGATAGATGGAAAAAGTTCGTCGGAATTATCAAAAGATGACCAGGATATGTGAGGAATATTAAAGTCCCCAACGACAACGTTTAGATCGTTTAGATCACGGTCATTTAATAGAGATGCGATATGTCGAATTCGTTCAGCGTGAGTTAGATAAACCGCGAGCTCAGATGCGGGAGGGATTTACGAACATGTGATAAATAATTTTGAGTCGTGTGTTTGAATTTCAACAGCAACAAATTCAATGTCAAGAGATGATTCACAGGGAATTAGCTGAGATGGCCAGATTGCATCAACAGCGACAAGAACCCCACCTCCACGACGAGTTGGGCGATCGCACCTATATATAAGATACTTGTCACTAAGGATCTCAAAATTGGAAATACCAGCAAAGGCGCAAGTCTCACAGAAAGCTATGACATCTTGTACAAAAGATGCACTATTAATAAACAGCGGTCTCAGCTTACCGCGCAAGCTGTGTACATTTTGGTAGTCAAGTGAGAAGGATGATTTTAGTTTTTTGAGACCGGAACAAAAGATTGTGGGTCAGCACGAGCCGAAGGATTGACGCGAATAGAGAAAGGATGCGCGAATGTAAACTCAGGACTCAGGTGTCCGACTGAAGTGCGCTGTCAACATATAAATCGGGCAGCGTGATTTTAAAAGTCGATATATCTCGTATTTTATTAAATCGGAATTTCCTGACTTCGACTTGAGATAGATCGAGAATATTTAGCTTTGAACAAAGATGATGTCTCACAAGATCTTCCGTAGCCGATGCCACAAGACGAAAAACGAAAATAGATTTTTTAGGAGGTACAGCACCTAAAGTGCCATATGTGGGTATTGCGGGAGCGGATTCCTTTGATGGTCTCGGCGGTACACTTGCTAGAACAGTGCCTACAGGTGCTGTGATGTCAGGTGCCGTGACGATAGGTGCAGGAGCTGAGGCAGCGACAGCGGCCGTAGTAGTTGCGACAGCGGATTGATTGGTTACCTCAGCCGGAGGGGCAAAAGCAGAGGGAGCGCCAACCGGAGCAGCAACTAAAGGCGCAGGAGCAGAGGCCACAACGGCGGCCATAGTTGGGGCAACAGCAGATTGATCGGTTACCATAGCCAGAGAGGCGATGGCAGAGGAGGCGCCAACAGGTGCGGCGATACAGGAGGCAGCAACGCATTGGTCAGAGGAAGCTCCCACTGCCGGAAAGGCGAAGACAGAGGCAGCACCAACCGGAGCGGCAGCCCATGTGCCGACAGGTGCCGGAGCGGATGCCGCAAAGGCGGCCATAGCTGGGGCGGCAGCAGAATAATCCGTTACAACAACCGTGGGTAAAGCAACAGGAGCCTCACCATGGATAATGGTGCCCATGGTGGATGTATCCATAGCAGCAGCAGCGGTGGACGCCTCGGGTTGAGAGTTTACGACACCCGCAGAGGTCCCGGAAAATACATCCGGCTCCATAGCCTGAGTATAACCCACAGTTGGTGAGAACAGCAAAGATGGGGTGACAGCGGTGGAGGGAGACGGGGGAGTATTGTGCAAGAAGGCAGAGTTCTGAGGATCATATTTTTTAAGTTTGGGCGATTCATTCATAATTTTTAGTCCAAGGTGCAATATCCACTAGTCAAAAATGGATAAATCTTAAGGATATTGGGATAGGAAAACACAACCCTGTTATCACAGACAGTATTGACGTAAATACCCTTAATAGGAAGTTTGTGCAATTAAATATACCAGAAACTCCATGCAATCTGTACCTGAACACACCTCCAATTAACTGTGATAATTATTTTAGCTTTGTATGTGTGAATCAATGTGATGTCCTAGAGTCTCTCCTTAATATTAAGTCAAGTGCAATCGGACTGGACAGACTGGATCCAAAATTTCATTCAATGCTGCTCCCCAAAATATTACACCATATAACTCATATAATAAATACAGCGCTCACAACGTCTACATTCCCAGTCAACTGGAAAATTGCGAAAATTATCCCAATACCAAAGACTTCGAATGAGTTCAGGCCCATATTCATACTGCCATTTCTTTCAAAAGTGTTTGAGAAGTTGATGGCCAAACAAATTAACAGCTTTCTTAAAGAAAATAAGTTACTCGATAACAGGCAATCTGGTTTTCGCAAACATAGACGCTGTACAACAGCAATATTAAAAGTAGTTGAGGATATACGAGAAAAATTGGATGACAGTTATGTGACTTTTCTAACCCTTCTTGACTATAGTAAGGCCTTTGACACGGTAAACCTCGAAATACTTTTAACTAAGCTTAGATACCTAAATAATTTTTCTGAGACTGCTCTGAAGTTAATAAAATCATATCTAAGCGGCAGAAAACAAGCTGTAGTAGCGAATGGATGTGAATCAGAACTTGTTTCAATCACGCGGGGTGTCCCACAAGGATCAGTGTTAGGGCCAATACTATTTGCCGCTTATGCAAATGACCTTCCCAAATCTTTATTAACGAGTGACGTCCATATGTATGCAGATGACGTCCAAATGAATGTTAGTCGACCGTTAAGTAAAATCTATGATTGTATTGGGATTGTAATGGGCAATTAAGAATGGACTGTCTATAAACCCGAGAAAATCAAAATGTATTGTTATCTATAAACGAAAGATCATTACATAAAACTTGCAAAAACTTAAGATAGATAATCAGACCATTGAATATGTAGAAAGAGCCGAAAACTTGGGACTGACTTTTAATAATACTCTAACATGGAATGATCAAATTAATAAAGCCGCTGGAAAAATGTATGGTCTGTTGAGGCAGCTAAATTACACAAAAACACTTCTGCCTACTAAATTTAGGTATCTAATCGCAAAAGCTTTCCTAATTCCAACACTGACATATGGAATAGAAATACTTTCCAGCAGTGAGATGACTAGTCAGAACAGAATAAAAGTAGCATTTAATAACATTTCTAGGTATATTTATAATCTCGGACGGACTGACCATGTCACTATCCACACAAACAACCTACTTAATACTAGCTTAAACAATTGGATTCACGGCAAAGTTTTGAAACTACTACACAAAATTATATTTACTAAGGAACCCGCATATTTATTTGATTTGCTAAACTTTGTGTCGTCAAGACGAACAAACAACTTGGTATCCTTAAGATGCAACCTGGAGAGCTGTAAAAAACAATTTTATTATTATG
Organism: Lordiphosa magnipectinata; assembly: GCA_037044535.1. NCBI lineage: Eukaryota > Metazoa > Arthropoda > Insecta > Diptera > Drosophilidae > Lordiphosa > Lordiphosa magnipectinata. The sequence continues at coordinate 387,864 of JBAMBO010004169.1, read as the reverse complement.
CTATTCAGCTCTGGAACAACCTACCCCATTCTCTAAAAACAATTACAAGCACTAACAAATTTACTAATACTTTAATGGAACATTTTAAAAACAAGAAAGAAAGTCGGTCAAGCCCGACTATAACATACTCTGCACCCATAATGTCGCTGCTCGCATTTGGTCACGAGTCAAACGGCCAGTTAACACACAACGCACAACGCGGTGCACTCTCTAAGTCTCTCTCTCTCTCTTTCTCTCTCTCTCTCACTAAGATTGCTTCTGTTGAACGGTATGCTGTGGTTATTGATGGGGTGAATGGGGTGCGTTAACTGGCCGTTATTTGCTCATAACTTAAGTATCGTTCATCCGATCTTTATCATTCCTTCAGCAAATCAATAAATAATTTTGATTACTAGATATCTCCAAAAGGTACGATACCATCTATCATCAAAACTGCGGCAGATACACGTTTTTTCCAAATTGCGGGGGCGGGAGGGTGCGTGTCGAAAATTGAAAATAAACTTGATCTGCTTGCAAGTATAAGAAATATATGTCCCATACATGTCAAAACTCTATCTCTTACCATCTCTGAGATCTCTTCGTTAATACGGACGGACGGACGGACGGACAGACGGACGGACGGACAGACGGACATGGCTATATCGACTCGGCTGTTGATGCTGATCAAGAATATATATACTTTATAGGGTCGGAAACGATTCATTCTCCCTGTTACATACTTTTGCACAAACTTAATATACTCTATGTACCTTCGGTACAGAGTATAATAATAGTAACATATAATTAGACTTTTCAATATAAAAACAAAACCAAAAAGAAAAATAAACAAAAATTATTTATGTTAAAATTAGTGATATATATGTTTAATGTAAATTAATTTTGAGTCAGTTTTTTATTATTCTGTAAAGAAATTGTCCATTTGTGAAATTAATTTTAGTGAAATCTACTGGTGTGACTAGTGCATTAACTTAAGGAACTCCTTGTAGCACTACGATGAAGAAAATAAAATAAATCGAAATCTACCGCACGATATGTGCGGTACGCGAATGACTGGCGTGGTACTTTTACAAACGCCCTGGTGTCCCGTGGTCGGAGTGTCGTGATATCGGGCTAGAACTCTTTGTCGATGGTTACCAGGCACACACAGCTTCTAAGGCATATAGTCGCCCTTGAGCCGACTCAATCGCCTATAAAGCTGTAAGTTTTCAACAACGTAGTCGGAGAACTTCTCAGGTTCGTACTTAATCTGCTGGCACCAACAAGCAATCCATTTACATTCCGTGTTGTCGTCAGCCGTTTGGAGTAACGTATTCTGGGGCCGCCGTGATAGCGCGTCTGCCACGACGTTTGAGCTCTCTCGCGGGTAACACACGTCAAACTGGTATTGCTGGACCTCAGGGTCCATTGTGCGTCTTGTAGTCACTTCCGTGTTTTTGTTGCGGTTTGCTACCATCTCCGTCGGGTCTTCGAGCAATAAAGTATTCAACGTCACCGCGGTTACGGAACCGTCTACGCTTTGGATTCCGTTAATCCCTGCGTTTACCACGGGGTCACTCTGCCTTCTCACTTCTTTCGTGAGAGGTATCTTCTTAACGGCTCGTATTCGGGGAGGACACGTCGAAATGGTCTCTTCAATCGCTGTTTGTTGAATCTCCGTTAGAACTCTGGTTGGCTGCGTTTCGATGGGCGAATTACTCGGAGGAGTTTTTTGTAAGGCTAGGCGTAAATTTCCACATTGGATGACGGATCCAAGTGTACACAAGAAATCTATCCCTAGGATCACATTATCCACCATGGAGGGCATCACCAATTACGGGACATGGGTTTGCTGAGATCCAAAGCTTATGTCTGTCAATAATGCTCGTGTGATGTCCCGTGGAGTACCGTCCGCGAGACGTATACCCGTACAAGTTTCTCGTATGCTGCCTACCTTCTACCATCCATCCGATACAATCTTCACTCACGAAACTGCGCGTCGCCCCCGTGTCTAATGTCGCGTCGACCTGAACACCGCAGATTGTGTTTCCAATTCAAAACTGTGGTAACAAGATTCGGCTGCTGTTGTCTTTCCAGAGTAAAACGAAACCGGGTGCATCTTACCATCATCCTGTCGTAATAATATGGCTCCGAATCAGTGCGAACTAGCATCAGTGTGCAATTCAGTTTCTCTATCCAGATTGAAAATGGCCAAAACTGGTGGGTTCGCTAAAGCGGTCTTTGAGGTTTTAAAAGCCAGTAATTGCTCTTCGTCAAATGAGAATGGTCCGCCCTGCTTTAATAATTCGGTTAGGGGCCTCGCTATAGCACAAATCGACGAAAATACGAGAAAAATCACAGGCATGAGTGAAGTGTTTGAATTGATTGAGGCACTCACTTACAATTGGGAATCACTAGGTTCTATCCCATATTGGTCCACTTTGTAACCCAAAAACAGTCTTTTTTTTTCAAAAATACACATTTTTCATGTTGATCTCTAAGTTATGCCCACTACGGTCTAGCAGCTTCCTCAATGCTCCTCTTCGCTCTCTGTTGCCACCACTATATCGTCCATGTATACCTTTATGCTGTTATGTATATTCTCCTATGTCTTGATAAAGTCTGCCAGTATTTCTGAAACTAATCTCTGGAATATTGCAGCACCATTTTTAAGTTCAAAGGGCATTCTTTAATATTTATACTGTCCTTGAGGGGTCACGAATGCAGTGTATTGTACACTACTCTCATCAACTTCTATCTGATGGAAACCGGTCTTAAAATAAATTATTGAAAACAGTATTTTCCTTCCAAATACTATAGGCAATCCTCTATAAGGGGTAATGGGAAATTATCTCTGATAACACAGGTTTACAAGCTTTTGCACCAGAGAAGATAGCCAACTTTCCATATGTATTTTTGGCCGCTGAATTCAAATCCATTGTCCGCTTTTCCCCAGCATGTCAGGTTTACGAGATATTTGCATCAACGTGTGTTGAGCGAGGTTTGCTTACATATGTAGTTCCTGTGGCCACATAAAGTAACCTTTTCCAACCAAATTTATTTTAACATAAGCTGAATTAATATACAGAAAAACAAAATGCGAAGTTTTGATTTTGTTCATAAAAAACAAATTGTTGGATTTAAGAATTGAAAAGATGATAATATTTGGATAAACTCGGGTTTTCCCAAGTTTAAACTATTTTGAAAAATGTTCTGATAATGAAAAAAATTCTCCAAAATTACTAGTCCAACTTGATAGTCCTTTTTCTACTCTAATTTATTAAATTCTCAATTTTTTCAATATCACCGCTCTTTTGAAAGTTATAGATCAAAAACTTGTAACAAAGTTTTTCGGCCGAGGTGGTTCAGTCAGGCCGAAGGTCATTTACAAGAATATTTGTAAGTCGCGGGGACACCAATAGAGTAGAGGTAGCACATGTAGATAGTTGCCGGAAGTGTGCTTATAATAAATTGCCTTCAACTACTCCTTTATTCTGAAGTAGAATTCTCCAATGTTCGTCAGACTGAGCTCAATAGCATTCGAATAGGACCACTGCTACTACGAGATGCGTATGGTTCACGATAGTCAAAGGTCAGAACGACCGTGGTTAATACCCACGGGAGGAAGGGCAGGGTTGGGATGAGCACGGGTAATACCCATGTCAAAGGGGGTCAGAAGGGGAGTAGGAAGCGACACCCGGTTAATACCTGAACGTCGGATGGGGGAATCTTCAGAAGGGTTAGAATTAGGTCTCCTGGAGGTAATTTTCCTCTACCGGCAAAATTATTTAAAACGTGGGTGCGAATGCGGGTCTAGAGAAGTCGATATAACGAGTGGGGCTGGGGTCTACGAGACGCACTTGCTCGATACCACGAGTTCGTAGCGGGCCCAGAATTCCTAATGTCACTAGAGAGAAAATATATATTCGGGGAGGGGGAGGTCTTAAAGGTATAACAAGGAAGGTCGAAAAGCGATTGGAACGGCTAAGAACTACAAACGCGGTGGCCACGGCTGGGTAATGTCCACACGGGGTGAGTAAGAGCGTTGGGGCAAATAGGAAAGGAAAGTGTGGTTATACCCTCATGAGCTAGGTAGGAAAGTAAGGACAGGTAGGAGCAGTGTTAATACCCATGTAAGGGTTAATTGGAAGGTAAGGACAGGTAAGAGCCCACACGGGGTAAATAGAAAGATAAGGACAGGTAATAAGAACAAGGGTAATACCCACGTAGGGAAATAGAGAATAATAGAGAAATGAAGATGGGTAGGAACATGGTTAATACCCACGTAGGGTTAAATATGAAAATAAGGATGAGAGCGTGGATAATACCCACGTAAGGGATAACAGGAAAATGAGAAAGTGAGGATAGGAATATGGTTAATAGGAATATGGTTACAAGATAAAGTTTGATTAAAGGCACCTTAAATATTAATACCAAGCGTAACTATGATAAATTGTACAACGTGTTACCACTTACCGAAGGTGTCCAAGAGACGCTGATTTATAACACGACGTGTCACTACCTTCCGCCGTAGTTTGGCGGCTATGCCTCTGCCACGCTCTGTCACGCTCATGGGGAAAGAGAAGGAGAGTGTTATGCATTCGATGTCGAACAGGCAGAGCGCGTGTCGAAGACTGTTATGGCGCCTTACTTTGGCGGCGCTGCCTCTGCAACGCTTTGACGGTTACTAAGCAGCGGCTTAGCGATGCTGCGATTAATTTACAGCTATTCTCTCTCTCTCTCTCTGTGACTGCCGTTGTCATTTTACTGTTGTTTGTTTGCATTTATGTTGGCCAAGGGCGATCCTATCGCTATGTTTATTCTCATATTATGACAATACGTCACAAACTATAAAATTTTTATATTTTTTTGCATAATATTTATTAAAATTAGTAGTAGAAAATAAGCAGCTATTGTGAAACAAAAGAGTGGATATTTAAAACTTATTTTACATTGATTTTGGTTGATTTAAATACATTTTTGTGGTTAATTTAATTTAAACAAGAAAGAAAATTGGTCAAGCCCGACAATAACATACTCTGTACCCTTACCCTCGCATTTGCCCTCGCATTGCATCTCTAAGTTTCTCTCTCTCTCTCTCACTAAGATTGCCTCTGTTGAACGGAATGTTGTGGTCGTGGGTGGGGGAGTGGGTGGAGTTAACTGGCCGTTTTTTGCTCATAGCTTGTGTACCGTTCATCCGATCTTTATCATTCCTTCAGCAAATCGATAAATTATTTTGATTACTATAGAAGGTATTTTGATATCTCTAGAAGGCACGAACAATCTACCATCAAGTCTGTGGTAGATATGACGTTTTTTCCAAACTGTGGGGGCGGGAAAAATAAACTTGATCTGAAAAGGTTACTTTGTGTACACACACGATTATGAAAATATCTCGTAAACCTGACGTGCTCGGGGAAAACGGACAATGGATTTGAATTCAGCCAAAAATTCATTTGAAAAGTTTGCTATCTTCTCTGGTGAAAAAGTTGGCCTTTTTTTGTAGACCTGTGTAATACGCTTATTCATTCTATAATCTATAATCGACACACATACGAACTTCTCCTAACTTTTTCAACACAAGGACCACTGGGGATGAATATGGGGACTTACTAAGCCGTATATGTGTTTATTTGTTTTTGTTTGTATATATATTTTTTTTTTGCAAGTCCTCAATAATTTCTGCTACTTTTTATCTGTCAAAGTATGACAATCGTCTTGGAGAACAATGAAAATGAGTTATATCAGTAAACCTGAAAGTCATTTGATTTTTAGGCTTGTAAAAACATATATGTAACGAACCAGTTTTAATGATATCAATAAACTAGTCATTTGCACCCTAACAATAATCCTGAACTAGTTTTTAAGGTATTCTTTAAGTCGCGATAGGCTGGGAACACTAATCCATGGTTAAAAGTTAATCTTAAAATATTATGGACATCCTTGGCCGTTTTATTGTTTTCAACAATGCAGCTTACAGGCTTAACTGTATAATCGCCCTCTTTGTTCAAATACTGCAGTCTGACTAATGTACGACATTCCTCTGTGTAGGAGAAGGCGGCGCTGCTGCGTGCGGCTGGTGCATACCATAGGGAAACTAAGCAACCACTGACATTACAATTAGTACGTATTGACTCTCAGACTCTTTACATAAATGAGCAGTTGGCCAAAGAAATGTATGCAATATGTAAAGAGACAATGCTTATGAAAAAGCGTAAGGTTCTCTTTGCGGAGGGCCGTAGTGCACGTAAAGCAAAGAGAGGGAGGCGATGCAAAGTGTGTGGAGAGCATGCAAGATCTTCTTGCGCTGCATCCCTCTCATGATCTTGATCGCTCTTCAGATAATACTCTTTTTCGCCAGGAATCTTTCGACTACATTAGGTGTTTCTCTTTAGTTTAAACTAATTCTGTGAACAGTAGGGATACAAAATTATTTTTTATTTGAACATTGCGTGCACAACTAATACTTCATAATTTTAAATCATGTACAACTTAATAAATAGTACCACAACCAACAGTAAAGGTTAGGTTAGGTAGTTCCGGTTGGCCCTTTGTAGGGGCCACACATAGACCTTACGGTCCTTAGTGAGGCCGGGTGGTTTTTCTGGTTACCATTAGAAATCCAAGAAGATCTTTGACGTTTTGGCAAACGCCAATAGTTGTTTGGGAGACTTCCTTGCCGCCTCTTTAAGAGAAATGAAAATTGGGGAGTGCAGATGGGGGGAATCTTGTCTTAGTGATCGCTGGGCAGCTGTAGATGACATGTTTCAGAGTTTCTACTACTCCAGGTTCTTTATATTTCCTGCAGGTGTCCGCTGTCGTGATGCCTAGATTTTTCGAGTGAGCAGCTGCTAGGCAGTGGCCAGCTAATATGCCTAAAAGCTGTCTACAGTCTCTTTGTCTTGCACATAATTTTTCAGACTCTGCACCCGGTTGTGTTCTTCCACTTTTTCTCTGCTTCTTTCTCCGCTATCTCTTCCATCTTGCTGTATAGCGTCTGTATGGAGATAGATATGTTTAGTGTTGCTTCTTGGCTTGGCGCCGTTCCGGCTTTTGCAAGACTGTCAGCCATTTCGTTTCCATCAATGCCTCGGTGGCTGGGAATCCAATAGATTTGCACCTTTCTAGAGATGCTGAGGGAATCTATTGCCTCCCTGCTTGCCAGATCATTTTTGAAGTTAATGGTGTGTCTCAGCATTGCTTTGATTGCCGCTTGACTGTCAACGTAAATGTTTATTTGGTGCGTATTGTTCTGCCAATTCCGCTGCTTTCCTTATTCGGAAGACTTCCGCCTGGAATATGGTGCAGTGGTCTGGCAGTTTATAGGAGAGCCTCAAGTCCGACTCATCGCAGTATACGGCGGCTCCGACTCCTCAGGCAATCTTTGAGCCGTCTGTGAATAGGGGCATTGCTTCCTGGGCCAGTCCCGTACGCCAGTCTTCTGCTGATGCCCCTGTGAAGTTGGATTTTGGGATCATGTAGTCTGTGCTACTGTTGATCACTCTACGCAACATGCTGTGACCATAGCTTTGTAGCACCATGGTGCCTGCCGCACAAGGACGTTGGGCCGTCTTTTGTGCAAGGAGGCGTGCTTGGATGTCCAGGGGGTTGACTCCTAGGATGAGGTTGAGTGCTTTTGTTGGAGTGGACCTCAGCGCCCCGTTATGCAGACTAATGCCTGCCGCTGGGCCTTTTCCATCAGCTTTAGATATGTGGACTTCTCCGTGGCTTGCCACCATACCAATATGCCATGTAGTAGTATCGGTCGTATTATTGAGATGAAGAGCCAGTGCGTTAGACTTGGTGATAGGCCCCAAGTGTTGCTTAGCATCTTCTGGGATGCATATAGCGCATTGGTTGCCTTTTTCACCCTTTCCTCCACATTGAGTCTCCATGAAAGTTTACTGTCAATTACTACTCCAAGGTATTTTACGTTGTTCTTTGGCGTGAGCGGTGCTCCATTTATCGTAGGTGGAGTTCATTGCGGTACCTTCTATCTCTTGGTGAAGAGAATCAGGTCCGTCTTCTCCGCATTGATACTGAGTCCGGCTTCTGTGGCCCACTTTGGTACTCTCTTAGAGAGTAGAGTCCAAGATTGAGCTGAGAGTCGATGGGCATTTCCCCATGATAATTATGCTTATGTCGTCAGCATATGCGGTTATCTTGGGTGCTTTCCTGCGGAATTTTCGTAATAGTTCGTTGACCACAAGGTTCCATAGAAGGTGCGACAGGACTCCGCCCTGAGGCGTTCCTCCATGTGCCTCTTTCGTCATGGTTGTAGTACCCCACTCGGCTTGTACTCTTCTGCAGCTCAGCAGGTTGTATATCCAGGAGTCCAATGCCCTGTGTATAGCTAGTGCCCTTAGGCTTCGCATTATCGCTTCTGTGGTGACGTTGTTAAATGCCCCAGATACATCTAGTAGGAATGCTCCCAGGACAAATTCCTGATGGTACAGTGCCTTCTCGATGGTGGCTACTAGGGAGTGTAGCGTCGTTTCCACCGATTTCCCTTTCGTGTGGGCGTGCTGATTATTTTCCAAGGTCAGGTTCAAGCCTTCTCTTATGTGGAGATCTAGCAGTTTTTCCATTGTTTTGAGCAGGAATGATGTGAGGCTTCTGGGTCTGTAGTCCTTTGGTTGCACATGACTGCATTTTCCCGCTTTTGGCAAGAATACAACGCGTGCTGTTCTCCAGACCACAGGTACATAGCTCCATCTCAAGCAAGCTTCAAAAATGGATTGCAGCCATGGGACGATTGCGCATTTGATCGTCTTTAGCATGGCTGGGAATATTCCATCCAGTCCCACCTGGGGATTTGTAACTCGCGAACGAGTCGATCGCCCAACGGATTTTCTCTGGAGTGATGATGTTATGTAGGATAACTCATGGCAGCCACTATGCATTAGAACAAAACTCACTATTTAACTAACAAAGCTTCATTTATCAAAGCTCAAGCTTAAAAGCTTCAATCCAAAAGCTCTACTCGAAAGCCAAACTTCTTATCTAAGCTTTGGCCCATATAAGTAAAAGCAAGTAAGATATATTCCTAAGTACCGTAATTAAGCCTAGCATAAGATTAGCATTAAGATCTCTTCTGACACATGTAAGCATACCTAGTCCATAAGAATCAATGTAAACAGATTGGTATAAATACTGGGGCATCGCGCCCTTAATAAACATTTACACCAATCTGTTTACATTGATTCTTATGGACTAGGTATGCTTACATGTGTTAGAAGAGATCTTAATGCTAATCTTATGCTAGGCTTAATTACGGTACTTAGGAATATATCTTACTTGCTTTTACTTATATGGGCCAAAGCTTAGATAAGAAGTTTGGCTTTAGAGTAAAGCTTTTGGATTGAAGCTTTTAAGCTTGAGCTTTGATAATGAAGCTTTGTTAGTTAAATAGTGAGCTTTGTTCTAATGCATAGTGGCTGCCATAAGTTATCCTACATCTCCTTTTTTCGCAAAAAAAGAATAATTTATTGTTCTTTTTTTTCAAATGTATTCTTTAATTTATACAGAATTAGACATCTCAGCATATGCTGGGATTCACGTACCCAAAGGGTTCTGCTCTGTTGTCCTAAATATATCTTCATTTCTTTTTTTTTGATAAGAGATCTTAATATTATTAAAATTTTGTTCCTAGTCTAAAAATTTTACTCTGTCTAGGCTTACAATTTGTGTTTTATTTTTATTATCACTTATAGTTATATTGTTATTTTTCCCTATTCCTACTACCTTATATTTTCCTAAGTATTGATTGTCTAATTTGTGGCCTGTCTCATTCTTGATCAGAACTAATTGTCCTATTTTGATTGCTACTTCATTTGTTTTTCTATCATAATTTTTCTTTTGTTTTTCCTTGTATCTCTCTAGCATGAGCCTTGCTTTATTTTGTGCTATTTGTAGCTTATATTTAATTTCTTTATTATAATCTTCTAAATTATAAAATGGGTCAACTGTTGTGGATGAAAATGGAAGATCGCTTGGTTGTTTACCAAAGATCAACTCAAAAGGACAATAGCCATGTACTGTAGATGGAGTAGTATTAAAACAATATGTAAAGTATTGAAGATACTCATCCCAATCATATTTGTTTATTGATATGTACGATCTTAAATACTCGTTGAATGTTCTGTGGCTTCGCTCGATTGTTCCTAGTGTTTGATGATGATGGGCAGTTGAATTAATTTTGTCAATTTTGAAGTTTTTACATATTTCCGTTAGTATTGAGTTCATGTATTCTGTCCCCATGTCTGTGATAAAAGTCTTCATCGGACCAAATGTCAAAATACATTTTTCAAATATTGCTCTTGCAACGGTTTTTGTGCTTTTGTTCGGTATTGGTGCAGTAATAAGGTATTTAGTCAAATCACATATCATTGTGACCGCGTATTCGTTTCCTTTTTCTGTTTTTGGTAATGGACCAATAGTGTCTATTATAACAATGTCAAAAGCTGTTGCAGGCGTTGGTGTCAATGTCATAGGGGTTTTATTATGTTTGGTAATTTTAGCTAGCTTGCATTTTTCACACGATTTTACGTAAGTTGTTACCTGTCTTGTCATATTTTTCCAATAATATTTTCTTTTAATCTTTCTTAACATTCTTGATATTCCACAGTGTCCTCCTGATATTGGATTATCATGGTACCTTTTTAATATATTTTTAATTTCAACATCGTTTTCTTTTATTAATAATGGCAGAATAGTAATTTTTAATCTCTTCAAGTTTTTATTCCCTTTGCTCTTAAATTCGCTTACTGAAACTGTACTGAATAATTCATCTAATGGAGCTATTTGCAATATGTCAATGTTTCGTTCACCAGCTTCTTGTTCAAGCCTTGGAAAGAATCGATCTAGATCGAGTATTCCATTAATGAATAAATCATTAACTGCAAAAGCTGTTATCCCTGATTTTCCTTTTACTAATGAGCATTTTTGATCATTCAATTTTATTTTAATATGTTTGTTGGCATCACAAAATTTGATTGCCTCGTAAATCATTGGTGTCTTTTCTTTTGTCAGTTCTTTGTTTTGTTTGTCAGTGATTGTATCTTTCTTTTTCGCGTCTGATCTTGTAGTTACTTTTAATATATTATTATTCGATAATTCTTTGATGTCTTTAAATTCAATTCTCGATAAATCGTCTGCTGTATAATTTTCACGTCCTCTGATTATGGGAATTGTTAAATTTTGGTGGAGATAGTTTGGTCGTAATGTGAATAGATTTTGATTTTGGGCATAATCAAGTTTACCATTAAAAGTTTTGATGAAGTCAAGTCCAATTATTCCATCACATGGAATCGGAAAGTTATCTTTGACTACTTGGAACTTATGCTGTATGGAAATGTTTTCGATTTCTAAGTTTAATGAAATTTCTCCTATTGATTGAACACTTTCCTGACATATCCCATTTAAGCTAGTGTATTTTGCTGTGTTTATTTCTGTTGGATTAATCAGTTTACTCTCTTTTATCAAGCAGATATCTGCACCTGTGTCTAGAAGAAATTTAAGTAATTTTGTTTTGAGGATTAAGAAAATGAAACTATTGTTGTTTAGACTTAGGGAGTATATTTTGTGTGTACTTAATTTGAATTCAGAGGACGTTCGGAGTTTTCCTGTTGATTATTTTCAGTTGCAACTCTTATATTGTTATTTCTGTTTTGGTTATTATTGTTTCTATTATTATATCCGTTGGTTTGGTTATATCTGGTATTGTTATTATTGTTGTTATATAAGTTGTTGTTATTATTGTTGTTATAATTGTTGTATCTGTAATTTTCATTGTTTCTGTTATAACTATTGTTATTCCAGTTTCTGTGACCATTATTGTTGTACCGCCATTGATTATATTGCCTGTTGGGGTTGTTGAAGTCTTGTCTCGTAAAGAGGATTGTGTTGTTTTGGCCAGTTGCGTCTGTGCAACTACTGACAAATTTAGAAACAACTTCATTCATGTTACTAAATTGTCCCGCTTCCATTATTGTTTTGACTTTTTCTATTGTGCAATTATGCGTAATTGCTTTTACAGCAGTCTGAGTAGCGTATTTAGTTGCTATTTCAGGTTTTAGCTCGTCTAGAATATATGCTCGAGTGAGTGCTTTTGTTAAATTTTCAAGCTCTGTCGCATATGCAGTAGCTGATTTTCCGTTCTGTCTCATGTTCATCATCTTAGCTTCTAAAACTCCTACTGATTCTCCCTTAATATTATTTTTAAGCTTTAATATTATTTCGCTAATTGTCTTTTCGTTTGTAATCAATATTCTTGAGTCTCCCTTTAATTTTGTCTTAATGGGATGTTGCTTTGATGCGTGTGTAGGTCAAGAGGCTTGTCTGACTCAGTGACTACAGTACAGCCTGGGAAGTGCGCATCAAGAAGAGCGCATGTCGCTTCCCTGCTGCTTTCCGTCCAGTGGCCGTCGTTCGTTTTCAGCTGACTCTGCATGGGTGGCTGCTTTGACAGCAGTTTCCTGAGTCTAGCTGTTTCGGAGACCTTCTCTATACTGGAGCAGAAGGTTCTCCACGCATTTTGCTTTATTTTTCGTACTTCTTTTTTGAAGAAGCGAAGTCTTATCTTGTATTCTTCCCAAATTATTTGCTCATCCGCTTCTTTGGCGAGTTTGAAGCATTCTTGCACGTCCTTCCTCTGCTCTTTCAGCGCTGGGGTCCACCAGGGGGGTCTGGTTCTCCGTTTGCTAACTGTGAGTTTGCATGAGGATTTGTATGCTTCGGTTAGGTTGGACGTGAGCGTCTTCACGGACATCTCAATATCGTCTACCGAGCTGATGTTCACTGGCGTAGGTAGTTTTGATTCTACCGTTTTAAGGTACTTCACCCAGTTGGTGTTCCGGGGGTTCCTGTAGGTTTTTCTGGTTTGGTTGTGGTTGAGCTCGATCTTAAAATGGATGTACTTGTGGTCTGAGAAGGAGTGTCTTTCGAGGACTCTCCATTCTGATGCCAGAGTACTGTTCCCTAAGGTCAGAGTTAGGTCTAGGACGTTGGCCGATGTTGGTCCCACATATGTGGGCACATCTCCAACGTTTTCTACTTTTATGTTAGTTTGTAGTATAAAGCTTAGTAGAGACTCACCTCTGTCGTTTATGTCCGGACTGCCCCACACTGTGTGATGTGCGTTGGCGTCCGTTCCGATGACAAGTGGCTGGGTTTTCATACTCGCCTCGGCCGTTAGACGTACGAGCTCGGATGGTGGTGACTCTCGCTCGTGTGCCATGTAGCAGGACGCCATTATTATTGGCTCATCATCGTGGCCTTCCAGGGCCACAACTGTGAGGTCGTCAGTGCTGTAATTTGACATAAGGTAAGCATAGATGCCTTTTCTTACCAGAATGGCTGTCCGTGCCTTACTTACCGCGGTGGGGTGGAAAGTGTTGTAATTTGGTGACCTTAGCCCTGAGACCTTGTTCCCTGCCGCAATCCAAGGTTCCTGAACTAAGGCCACATCGGCGGGCCCTTCCTCAAGGGTTATCAGGAGCTCCGCCGACGCAAGCTTGCTTTTATGCAAGTTGACCTGGAGGACCTTCAACTGCATGATCGTTGTCGGCGTCCCCCGGCCCGGATGGGTCAACTACCATGGTTGAATCCTCATCCTCGTCGTTCTCCAGGCTGGATGGGTCAACTACCATGGCTAAGACACCATCCCTATCGCCCCCAGCAGACTGCACTGCCTCTTTAATGTAAAGGCTGCTGGCTCTTTCGACCATCTCGTCGATGCCAAGGTCCTTCTCGACCTCCCCAGCCTCCTGCGTGTGCTCATTCTTGTCTTCTGGGTGGCGCTTTTTGAGTCGTAGGTGCACGCTGCCTACTCCCCACGCCATCTTCCCGAACCTTGGGTACAGCAAATCATCTGCCTCATTGTTGATCTGGAGGACCATGTGCTGTCCGTTCTTGTCGGGCTTAGCAACATTTAGCACCTTCCAGTCGCTTGTTGGCACGTCCGGGTTTTGCCACCGGAAAAACTCCAGCACCTGCTCCTTTGGTACTACTCTTGGAAAGAGCACTATCGCCTTCGGAACTGACGGAATACGTGTTCTGTCAACAAAATCCAGCTGTGCACCCTCCCACGGGCTTCCCATGTCTGCAACGACGCGTGTGACCCACTTGAGGGTGAGATCGTCCATACATTTCAGGATATTGACTCCAAACAGTCAGACTGCTCCGTCAAGCGTTACCGGTTGCACTGCTGGGTCGTCCATCCTCTTAAAACTCTTCTCGAACAGCTTCCCCTCCATTTGGTTTCACTGTCCCTGAGTCATCTTACAGAAAGTGTCGCTTCTATCAACGAGGGCTACGGTGAGATGCCGTTTTGCCACGTCACTGGCTGATTCACTTTCGGGTTTTTGTGTGGTTGGTGTTAAGGCATTTCCCTTTGTTATGAATTTATTAGTGTTTTGTAAATATACCTGAAGTTTGTTACCTCTTAAGTCAGTTCTTATCTGAATTCTCTCTTATGCTCTTAGTTGCTTTCTCGTTTGATCGGTGTATTTATCTTCTCAATCATCTGCACACGCATACATGCATGCATGCAGACGAGCGAGATAGCTATAAGCAATGAATTTGGCAAATTAAAGGGCACTCCAAATTTTGTATTGAAAGCGACAAGACGTGTGTATATTTTTGTGTCCTTGTGTCCGGCCAACCCCCTTTGATTTCTTTTCTTTGGAACCGAGTTGCATTGTGTCTTTTGCTGTGGCACGTTCGAAGTTAAGGTTACTAATTACCCCTACATTTTTGGCGCCTCCACGTGGACTTTGGACTGGACAAGGATTTTGTTTGGAATTTGGATATTGTGAAATTTTATTTGATTGCCTAGAAGTGCCTGGATGTGCCTGCATCATCATCAAAACCAAATGGATTGTCAGTCTCATCAGGGCAGTACACAACAGGTAACGAAGGCTAAATAAATGTGCAACCATTCTTGTGCAGAGTGCAGTGAAAATAATTAAATAAAGGAAATACATATGTATGAATGTGAGAGCATATTGATGTACGCGCACATACACATGTACAACTACATGTAATCACCTCACATAAGCACGCGCCAAAGAAATATTAGAGTGGCCCAAAATTTATTTAGCATTCGGCACATATCAAAACTTTACAGTAATACATGTCCATTTGCATAGATTTATTCGTACATCATATACATGCAATTTTGTGCGCTTAACCTAAAAATTTATGGTCCAGCCTAATTTGGCAGTTGCTATTCATAACCGTTATATTTTCGGCGTCATCCTTTGCTGTCATTCTTCGTTCGGCGAACTTGATCGCTGCTTCCAACTGCGTCGTGTTGGTGTTGATTTATTCTTCTTGCTCTGTGCATACAGTTAGATTTTTTTGCATTTTCATTTTCTGCTAGCATGAGGGCCTGTTGCTAGGGTTTTGCTAGCGCCCTTTGGATCTCTCTTCGTGCTCGATCGAAGTAACGGACTTCTCGCTACCTGCTGTGACGCAGCGTACTGCGCCCCATTAAACATATTTAATTTCGATTTTTCATAAGTCCCTCGGTAGTAACACGTGAACGAGAACGAGGCAACGAGGACCACAGCACGGACGCCAGGATGAAGCTGAACTACTGTACAGACGCCACACAATAACTACAACCACTCAGACACATCGGGCAAACGGTGGCAATACATGCGCAACAAGAAGCGGCAACGGCACGTGAGCAGCAGTTGTGTGTGTGTGTGTGAGGGCAAGTATCGATCAAGAAACACGTGGAACATCGGGTAAGCTGACCAGCTTAGAGTGAACATGTAGGTGTGCGGTATAGGTTACTGTAAACCAATATAGTCGATGTTACAACTTGCTAGCTCAAGGTCTTTAGGTTGATTATTAGTCTTTATAACCAACACAAACCAACAGATATTAATTACAACATTTTGGAATAGCAATTGGGTATATCCGTACAACGATCGCTGTTTCGAGAATAACGAAATTCACTCATCAGCGGACTTGTTTTTGCTGTTCACACTTCAAACAAACATCCAGTTAGTATTTAAACTCTGGAGGGGGCGAATAAAGACATAGGAATTACACTATTGTAAATTCGCAGCCCGATTTTCGGCTATGGTTTTTTTTGTTTGAAGGTGTTTGTTTACCAATTTGTTGTAATTTATTCTGTTGCTTATGGCTGCTGCTAGGTGGTTAGGCTATCCGTCCAACGATCCTCCTTAGCAGTGCCACGAGTTTTTTGTAAATACACAAGGTATTTTTTTGCTTGTTTTATAATAGGGAAACCGTTTTTTTGGTTTTTATTACAAACATTATGGCGTACTGAACATTATTTATATGTATATGGGGTTTAGTGACCTGTTTTTGATTTTAGTCAATGTTACAACTGGCTAGCTCAAGGTCTTTTGGTTGATTATAAGTCTTTATAACCAACACAAACCAACAGATATTAATTACAACATTCTTATTTTCTGCCATAGGTCACAAACCTCAGATATAGTGTACTACTGTTTTCTGCTTTAGGTGCTAACCTCGGGTATGGTCTAGCACTATTTCTGCTCTAGGTGTTAACCTCAGGTGTTGTCGGACACAATTTCTGCCCTAGGTGATAAACCTCAGATATAGTTTGCCAATATTTCCGTTTAAGGTGTTAACCTCGGATCTGGTGGGGTGCAGTCTCTGCCACAGGTGATAAACCTCAGATATAGCGGACTACTTTTTCCGTTCTAGGTGTTAACCTCGGATACGGCTGAGCACTATTTCTGATCTAGGTGATACACCTCAGATATTCGTCCATTTCCGCTCTAGGTGATAAACTCGGGCATAGTCTGCCATCCTGACACGTGTTCACTGCCCCGTATTTTTCCTTACGTCGACCTCTTGTACCAGCTTTAGGTGACCCACCTCTGGTGCGATTTGGTCACACATTTGTTCCGACCACATGTGGCCAACTCCCGTGCAAATAGAGTTTCTTTTCTACACGTAGATTCTCGACGTGACTCAGACCCACGTCTAAACTGAGCGCGATCCCTTTAGTCCTTGTTAGCCCCAGCTCTTATAAATTTTTCTGTAAGTGACCTTGGCCAGACTGAGTTATACCTCAGCCTTAGACACTACCTTACACTGCACAGTGTATTGTGCACTTGTATGAATATTGTTGGCTTTTCGTTTTGCATTGGCGTATCTTCTTGTTTCATAGCTTCTCATATACACTTAAATTGGTTTTGTGTATGTGTGTCAACTAAGAGGAGCTGCACAATGGGCCAGAACAAGCATTATTTCTCATTCGTATTTACGCACGGTGGGTTAATTCGAAAATACTGAACTCGGTTTTGATTTTAATTGAGTAGTTCTGAATGGAGCAATATAAAGATTTATTTACATACAAATTTAGTCGCTTGCTCAGATTGCGCAGCAATATGGTTGGAAAAAAGGGAAAGAATAATTCCTATGTTGAACGAGTCAGATTGTGTAAAGTTGGAGCTTGTTGCAGGCTCATGCAAATATTTCGAAGGATATCCTGCGCATTAAAAAGTCAGTTCAAGATAAATCAGTTAAGTTAGATTCAATTGAAGCTGAAAGAAGGCTAGAAATATTAAATCGATACATGGCATTCGACATACAAAAAGAATTGGATAGCATCGATCCTGCTCTTGTCTCCAGAGCTGAGTTGGAAAGCTTGTGCTTCTCAACCAAGGCCTTGCTCATTAGTAAGAGCAAGCGAGTGCAACGGGAAAATATTGCTAATTCCACTCTTATTGGGTCTACGTCGCATAATAAGCAACTTCCCAGTATGTCAATTGGGTGGAGAGTACAGCGAGTACAAAAACTTTATCAGCTTGTTTGAAAATCCAATAGATAATGACCTCTCACTTCCAAACATTGAAAAATTCAATAATTTACTCTCTTGTTTGGATCGAGAAGCATGAGGCACTGTAAAAGCATATCAGGTGACTGATGATAATTACCAAAAGGCTTTAGCAGCGTTGAAACAGGTTTACGACAATGATTGTCTTATCGTGTTCAATTGCATCTCTAAATTATTTGACCTTCCAAAAATGCAAGGACCATCGTCGTCGTCTTTGCGCACTATTACAGATTCTGTCAGAGCGATACGGCTGAGCACTATTTCTGATCTAGGTGATACACCTCAGATATTCGTCCATTTCCGCTCTAGGTGATAAACTCGGGCATAGTCTGCCATCATGACACGTGTTCACTGCCCCGTATTTTTCCTTACGTCGACCTCTTGTACCAGCTTTAGAAGAAATGGAAAAGTATAAAGATGAATGTGAGGAATATCACAAGCGTTTGCAGCTTGAAGTTGTTCGACGCGAAGAAGCCGAATCTGAGGTTGCTGCCTTGAATCGTCGCATTCAATTGCTCGAAGAAGACTTGGAACGTTCTGAGGAGCGTTTGGGTTCCGCCACAGCCAAGCTGTCGGAAGCTTCTCAAGCCGCTGATGAGAGCGAACGGATACGAAAAGCGCTTGAAAATCGCACAAATATGGAAGATGACAAAGTAGCTCTGTTGGAGAATCAATTAGCGCAAGCAAAATTAATTGCAGAAGAGCCGATAAGAAATATGAAGAGGTTGCCAGAAAATTAGTACTCATGGAACAGGATCTGGAACGTTCCGAGGAAAAAGTTGAGCTCAGCGAAAGCAAAATTGTGGAGCTTGAGGAGGAACTCCGCGTTGTGGGCAACAGCTTGAAATCCCTGGAAGTGTCTGAGGAGAAGGCCACACACAAAGAGGAGACCCTTGAAACGCAACTCAAAGTGTTGGATCATTCTTTGAAAGAGGCTGATGCACGCGCTGAATTCGCTGAACGTTCCGTTCAGAAATTGCAGAAGGAAGTCGACCGGCTCGAAGATGACTTGTTGAATGAACGCGGAAAGAACAAACTGCTGTCGGAGGAGATGGAAGCCACCTTACATGACCTACAGAACATGTAAAATAATTTGCATAAATTGGTTTTATGTAAAAAAATTAACTAAACTGCCTGCTTTGACGTCAAAAACAAAAAACTGGCGCTTTCCACATATACACACATACAACCACACATTCACACACACACACACACAAACACACTCACACACTGAGGCAACAGGGCAGGCAGAGTTAATCCCTTTCAACTCTGTAGAAATCGCTTAGCCCTACACTCAAAGAAAAAAGCAGTTAAGAAAAAAAAGAAATAACGAAGCATTCCAAAATTTTTTTTTTCCAAAAACGACTGGCAGCTGCTCTTCCTTCCTAAACGTACCTACTACAAACTGTTGCAATATATAATTTATATATACATATTTATCACAATTTGTTTTTCTTTCTTTCTTTTGCTTTTTTACTTTACACACACGTATTGACGCCCTTTTTTTCTAGTTTATGTGTAATAATTTTAAATGAAAATATATAGAAAGACAAGAAATCGCTGTTATTTATATGTATTTTAAAGTAAAAATCGCCAGCTTAACTATATTAATAATGCTAATGTTTTTACCCAATTTGTTTATAATAATTTTGTCGTGTTTTTGCAAAACGTTGTGTAATATTTGTCTACTTTTAAGTTGCCAAGCCGCCGTCAAACCCCCCACCACCCCCTTTCCTAAAGCAAACAAACAGACATACATACATACAAACAAACAACAACACACAGAGCGCACATCATTCCAAGCCTTCTTTTTATTTTAAAAATAAAACAAAAACATATACGAATCATTGCTTTCGTTAAGTTCTGAACAACACATCTCGAATGCCATGCTTATTCATTTGATTATGAGCAAGGTAGGCACCAGAACTCGATAAAAGTGGGAGGAAAGTCTTGACTTTAGCAAGCTTCCATTATGGAATAACTGTGAACTTGCTTTAAACAAGCGATATCAGCATCTTTCGGCTGAGGAGTCATCGTCCGGGCATTCAGGCAATCGAAAGTCGAACTCCGAAATGACTAGAAAACCTGGCCATCATTGGCTGTATAGCAGCCCAGTCAACCTCGTGATCCCAAATGTTCATTCTGTAAATCAGATGATCATTTCATTCAATCTTGTTCCTCGTTTGCAGCAATTTCATGCGATAAGCGGTTTAAATTTGTTAAAACCTGTCATAAGCTGCCTGCATAAAGGCCATAAGGCAAGAAGTGACATGATACTCTTAAATGGAAACAGATTCATTACAGGACCAACTAGTAAATGCGAATTGTGCAACACAAATGAGGTAGAGGACATAAATCATTTTCTGGGTAGATGTCCAATACTACGAGAGCACAGAATTTTATGTTTTAGCCAACCTGTCTTAAGCCCAACTCAGATTAGAGACATTTTAAATGATGCGAGCGACACTAATTGGAAGGGCTTAGTAGAGTTTCTGCAACAGGCCACCCAGTATAGGAAACGGATTTTGGCGGAATATTTTTAAAACACAACAACACAAATAATATAAACTAAAGAAATTTGGTGGGCCCCTAATCCGACACTAGGTCCCAACGATCCTGTATCTCGCGACGAGCGGGGAAGCAGGGTGTAGTAAGACTTTTTGTATGGTATCTAGGGAACCCTCAAATAAAATAAAACAAAACTCAACAAAGTAATTGAAGCGAATTCTCCGACTGACGACATATAGTCATAGTCGAGTACTATTTAAAACCTCTAGCAATTAGATATGTTATATTTTCTTTTGAAGTTTTTTGTATGTTATATTTTCTTTTGAAATTTTTTGTATAAAGCATGTGTATAATTGGTTTTAAATAAATTTATTATTATTTTTATTATTATTAAAGGCCATTCAGTCTCAGCGTGTAAATTCAGCACGTGTAGAGTCTGTTCGAAGCCTCACCATACCATGCTGCATCGATATGCTGCAGAATCTACACAAGTAACCACATCTAATCATCCTCCAGTACCTCTGACTTCTGCTCCCATCCAAGGATCGTCAGTCAATTTGGCTAGCAATGTGTCTGATCAGGTGATTCTGGCAACAGCTGTTGCTAAAATAAAAAATCAACATGGATCATATCAGATGGCCAGAGCGCTTTTAGATTCGGGGTCGCAAGTCAACTTCATGTCGATGTCGAGCCGATAGTTCAACTGAGCCCATTTCTGCTTCGCTTATTAGCGCAATAGAAGATCCCTGCTCTGTGGATCAACTTGTTCGAAAGTTCTGGGAGTTGGAAGAAAATCGCCTTAGCGGTTCGTTGCCATTTAAATCAAGTTCACAGTGTCTAGGAACCTCCTACGACACAGCAAAGCGTCGGTTTTTAGCGTTGCAAAGATAAATTTCCAAGCAACCTGATGTATATCGCATGTATATTGACTTCATGAAAGAGTACATTGCGCTAGGACATATGAATGCAACCAATAACGTTATCTCGAGAGAGCCGCATTATGTTATCCCACATCAATGCGTTCTAAGACCACAAAGCACATATACTCAGCTGCGTGTCGTTTTTGATGCGTCTAGCAAAACTTCCTCTCAAATGTCACTCAACGACGTGCTCATGGTTGGTCCAACCATTCAGCCACCAATATATTCGACATTGCTGCTTCCGCCTTCGCCCATGCGCAGTAACTGCCAACATCGCCAAAATGTACCGTCAAGTCAAAGTTGACGAGACCCAGCGTAGTTTCCAATTAATCGTCTGGAGAGAACACCCCACTGACCCACTTCAAATGTTTCGGTTAAACACAGTAACGTATGGGACAGCTTCCGCGCCGGTTTTGGCTATTCGGTGCTTGAAGTATCTCAGCGATCTGTGTGCAAATACTTATCCTTTGGCTTCCAAGTCATTAACTTTTGATTTTTACGTTGACAATCTACCATCTGGTGCAGATACTGCTGAAGAGCTGCGTTTATTACGGCAAGAGCTAGTCGCTGTTTTAAAATCCTTTGAATTTACCCTTACAAAGTGGTCGTCAAATTGTGAGCCGCTTGGAAATCAACCAGCTGATGACGCGATCCCGATTGGTCACCAAGAAAAAACCAAAACGCCTGCGTTTGGTTAATCTGGAATCCAAAAGAGGATGTTTTTAAGTACTCCATGACGGAGATGACATTGGATGTAGTGCCATCGAAGCGGTCAATTTTGTCGTTTGTGTGTAGGCTCTATGATCCGTTGGTTTTATTAAGCCCCATAATTAGGTAGGTAGCTAGTTCCGGCTGGCCCTTTGTAGGGGCCACACATAGACCTTACGGTCCTTAGTGAGGCCAGGTGGTTTTTTCTGGGTACCATTAGAAATCCAAGAGGATGTTTGACGTTTTGGCAAATGCCAATAGTTGTTTGGGAGACTTCCTTGTCGCCTCTTTAAGAGAGGTGAGACTTGGGGAGTGCAGATGTCTTAATCTTGTCTTATCGATCGCTGGGCAGCTGCCGATGAGGTGTTCAAGAGTTTCGACGACTCCAGGTTCCTTACATTTCCTGCAGATGTCCGTTGTCGTGATTCCTAGCTTTTGCGCGTGAGCAGTTGCTAGGCAGTGACCAGTTAGTATGCCTAAAAGCTGTATACAGTCTCTTTGTCTTGCACAAAATTTTTCAGACTTTGCAGCCGGTTGTGTTCTTCCACTTTTCCTCTGCTTCTTTCTCCGCTATCTCCTCCATCTAGCTGTGTAGCGTTTGTACAGAGATAGATATGTTTAGTGTTGCTTCTTGGCTTAGATCGGTTCCCGCTTTTGCAAGACTGTCAGCCATTTCGTTTCCATCAATGCCCCGGTGGCTGGGAATCCAGTAGATTTGCACCTTTCTAGAGATGCTAAGGGAATCTATTGCCTCCCTGCTTGCCAGAACATATTTGGAGTTAATGGTGTGTCTCTGCATTGCTTTGATTGCCGCTTGGCTGTCAACGTATATGTTTATTTGGTTGTTTGGTGCGTATTGTTCTGCAAATTCCGCTGCTTTCCTTATTCGGAAGACTTCCGCCTGGAATATGGTGCAGTGGTCTGGCAGTTTATAGGAGAGCCTCAAGTCCGACTCATCGCAGTATACGGCGGCTCCGACTCCTGAGGCCATCTTGGCGCCGTCTGTGAATAGGTGCATTGCTTCCTGGGCCAGTCCTGTACGCCAGTCTTCTGGTTGGGCCGTCTTTTGTGCAAGGAGGCGTGCTTGGATGTCTGGGGGGTTGACTCCTAGGATGTGTTTGAGTGCTTTCGTTGGAGTGGACCTCAGCCCCCCCGTTATGCAGACTAATGCCTGCCGCTGGGTCTTTTCCATCAGCTTTAGATATGTGGACTTCTCCGTGGCTGGCCACCATACCAATATGCCATGTAGTAGTATCGGTCGTATTATTGAGATGAAGAGCCAGTGCGTTAGACTTGGTGACAGGCCCCAAGTGCTGCTTAGCATCTTCTGGTAAGCATATGGCGCATTGGTTGCCTTTTCACCCTTTCCTCCACATTGAGTCTCCATGACAGTTTACTGTCGATTACTACTCCAAGGTACTTTACGTTGTTCTTTGGCGTTAGCTGAGTTCCATTTATCGTAGATGGAGTCCATTGCGGTACCTTGTATCTCTTGGTGAAGAGAATCAGGTCCGTCTTCTCCGCGTTGATACTGAGTTCGGTTTCTGTGGCCCACTTTAGTATCTCTTTGAGAGTAGAGTCCAAGATTGAGCTGAGAGTCGATGGACATTTCCCCATGATAACTATGCTTATGTCGTCAGCATATGCGGTTATCTTGGGTGCTTTCCTGCGGAATTTTCGTAATAGCTCGTTGACCACAAGGTTCCATAGAAGGGGCGACAGGACCCCGCCCTGAGGCGTTCCTCCATGTGCCTCTTTCGTCATGGTTGTAGTACCCCACTCGGCTTGTACTCTTCTGCAGCTCAGCAGGTTGTATATCCAGGAGTCCAAAGCCCTGTGTATTGCTAGTGCCCTTAGGCTTCGCTTTATCGCTTCTGTGGCCGTGCAGCGCCGTTTCCACCGATTTCTCTTTCGGGTAGGCGTGCTGATTATTCTCCAAGGTCAGGTTCAAGCCTTCTCTTATGGAGAGATCTAGCAGTTTTCCATTGTTTTGAGCAGGAATGATGTGAGGCTTATGGGTCTGTAGTCCTTTGGTTGCACATGACAGTATTTTCCCGCTTTGGGCAGAAATATAACACGTGCTGACCTCCAGGCCACAGGTACATAGCTCCATCTCAAGCATGCTTCAAAAATGGATTGCTGCCATGGGACGATTGCGCATTTGCTCGTCTTTAGCATTGCTGGAAATATTCAATCCAGTCCTGGGGATTTGTAACTCGCGAACGAGTCGATCGCCCAACGGATTTTCTCTGGAGTGATGATGTTATTTGGGATGTTGATTTGATGCGTGTGTAGGTCATTGGGCTTATCTGACTCAGTGACTACAGTACAGCCTGGGAAGTGCGCATCAAGAAGAGCGCATGTCGCTTCCCTGCTGCTTTCCGTCCAGTGGCCGTCGTTCGTTTTCAGCTGACTCTGCATAGTTGGCTGCTTTAACTGCAATTTCCTGAGTCTAGCTGTTTCGGAGACATTCTCTCTGGAGCAGAAGGTTTCTTCACGCTTTTTGCCTTGCCTTTCGTACTTCTTTTTTGGAGAAGCGAAGTCTTATCTTGTATTCTTCCCAAATTATTTGCTCATCCGCTTCTTTGGCGAGTTTGAAGCAGTCGTGCACGTCCTTCCTCTGCTCTTTCAGCGCTGGGGTTCACCAGGGGGGTCCGGTTCTCAGTTTTCTAACTGTGAGTTTGCATGAGGATTTGTAGGCTTCGGTTAGGTTGGACGTGAGCGTCTTCACGGACATCTCAATATCGTCTACCGAGCAGATTTTCGCTGGCGTAGGTAGTTTTGATTCTACCGTTTTAAGGTACTTCACCCAGTTGGTGTTCCGGGGGTTCCTGTAGGCTTTTCTGGTTTGGTTGTGGTCGAACTGGATCTTAAAATGGATGTACCTGTGGTCAGAAAAGGAGAGTCTTTCGAGGACTCTCCATTCTGATGCCTGAGTACTGTTCCCTAAGGTCAGAGTTAGGTGTAGAACGTTGGCCGATGTTGGTCCCACATATGTGGGCACATCTCCAACGTTTTCTACTTTTATGTTAGTTTGTAGTATAAAGCTTAGTAGAGCCTCACCTCTGTCGTTTATGTCCGGACTGCCCCACACTGTGTGATGTGCGTTGGCGTCCGTTCCGATGACAAGTGGCTGATTTTTCCTACTCGCTTCGGCCGTTAGACGTACGCGCTCGGCCGGTGGTGCCTCTCGCTCGTGTGACATGTAGCAGGACGCCATTATTATTGGCTCATCATCGTGGCCTTCCAGGGCCACAACTGTGAGGTCGTCCGTGCTCTAATTTGACATAAGGTAAGCATAGATGCCTTTTCTTACCAGAATGGCTGTCCGTGCCTTACTTACCGCGGTGGGATGGAAAGTATTGTAGTTTTGTGACCTTAGCCCTGAGACCTTGTTCCCTACCTCAATCCAAGGTTGCTGAACTAAGGCCACATCAGCGGGCCCTTCCTCAAGGGTTATCAGGAGCTCCGCCGACGCAAGCTTCCTTTAATGCAAGTTGACCTGGAGGATCTCAACTGCATGATCGCTTTCGGCGTCCCCCAGCCCGGATGGGTCAACTACCATGGTTGATCCGTCATCCTCGTCGTTCTCCAGGCTGGATGGGTCAACTACCATGGCTGAGGCACTCAGCAGAGTGCACTGCCTCTGTAATGTCGAGGCTGCTGGCTCTTTCGACCATCTCGTCGATGCCAAGGTCCTTCTCGACCTCCCCTGCCTCCAGCGTGTGCTCGTTCTTGTCTTCTGGGTGGCGCTTTTTGAGTCGTAGCCATCTTCCGGAACCTTGGGTAGAGCAAATCGTCGGTCTCCTTGTTGATCTGGAGGACCATGTGCTGCCCGTTCTTGTCGGACTTAGCAACATATAGCACCTTCCAGTTGCTTGTTGGCACGTCCGGGTTTTGCCACCGGAAAAACTCTAGCTCCTGCTCCTTTGGTACTACCCTTGGGAAGAGCACTTTCGCCTTCGGAACTGACGGAATACGTGTTCTGTCAACAAAATCCAGCTGTGCACCCTCCCATGGGCTTCCTATGTCTGCAACGACGCGTGTGACCCACTTTAGGGTGAGATCGTCCATACATCTGAGGATCTTGACTCCAAACAGTCAGACTGCTCCTTCAAGCGTTACCGGTTGCGCTGCTGGGTCGTCCATCCTCTTAAGGATTTCTTCGAACAGCATCCCCTCCACGTGCTTCCACTGTTCTGGCGTCATTTTTCCGAAAGAGTCGCTTTTGTCGACTAGAGCTACGGTGAGATGCCGTTTTGCCACGTCGCTGGCTGACTCCTTTGCCGGTTTTTGTGTGTTTGGGGTGGAGCTTGGTAACGCGTGGCTCCGCGGTCTTGGGCATGGCCGCTTTCTGATTTGGGCCTCTACCTTCGCTTGCTCGGATGAGCGCTGTCGCTTCATTACCACGCTCTCCTCCACCCTGTTAACATATGCGGCGGATGTGGCTATCATCGCCGGTCTCTCCGCAAAGTGCTTGCCCTCCTTAGTCTTTTTGGGAATTACCTTACTTGAGGTACTAGAACCTGCCTGGACTGGCATCCTAGCTCGCTTTAAGCCGAGGTGCGTACAGTGTCCATTGCCCAGCCGACACCCTCGGGGAGGGTTGAGTTAGAGGAATTCCGTCAAGCAGCCCCATAATTTCTCGTGCCAAAATTCTGCTCCAAGAAATGTGGCTTCATGGCTTGGGCTGGGATGATCCAATTCCAGATCAGTTAAAGCATATTTTGGAAACTGTAACCCAATGTTTTCCTGAATTGGATACACTTTCAATTCCAAGACATGTTTGTGTGTCGAAAGGTTGTGCTTTGCGAATCCATGGTTTTGCAGGTGCTTCTTCGAGAGCATTCTGCTGATGTTTATATACGAGGATCGAAGCCAGCCATGGCGTTTTTGTTCGATTGCTTACGGCCAAATCTAAAGTAGCCCCCATAAAAACAAAGTCAATTCCTCGATTGGAGTTGTGCGCGGCACAACTGCTAGCGAATTTATGGAAGAATCTGAAACCTTTGCTAGATGTTCCTGTGGATCAGATCGTGTTCTGGTCAGATTCGGAGATGGTACTCCATTGGTTACGAATGCACGCCTCAAATTTGGATACCTTTGTAGCCAACAGAGTTGCAGACATCCATGAAATAGCTGCGGACGCAACTTGGTTTCATGTTCCAACAAAGGAGAGAGAAGGAGGCTGACATAGTGTCCCGTGGCTGCTCAACTGTAGAGCTCAGAGACTCGTTCTGGTTTAATGGGCCGAACTTTTTACAATACTTCCAAGAGAGCTGGCCAATAAACTCACATCTCGCTCTAACTAAGGAGCAGTTATTGTTGGAGAGACGCAAGACTGCGGTAGTTCTGATCGCGGCCGATGAAGAAGTCAGTAGTATTCTCAAGTTGGTCGATAAGGTTTCCTCATATCTAAAAATTCTTCGCATCATATCTTCGATGCGTATATATATACATATCATATATGTTTCGATTCATAAATGGATTGAGCTCTGAATATTCTTCACTAGTACCTTCGGAGTCTGAATTGAACTTTGCGTTTTTATCAATTGTCTCTGTGATTCAGAACGTTGAATTTGCAGAGGAAATTTCAAGGCTGAAAAGTCATTATACTTGCAACCATCGTACCAAAAGTTGACACCATTTCATTGTCCACATCAAGCGGGAAAACGAAAGCTAGAGCTTTTGCGAGTGGGAGGTCGATTGTCAAAAGCTCCATACAATGCCAAATTCCCTTTGTTGATGCCAAAAAAATGCCGGTTTGTCACACTGTACATCGAGAATCTACACCGTACAAATTGCCACGCAAACACACTTGTTTTAGTTGACCTTTTTCGCCAGCAAATGTGGGTAGTCAATGCGCGTGAGGCGTGTAATGCAGTGGTGCGGCTGTGAGTGTTGTGTTTTCGCTATAAACCAATGTTGTTGTCCCAAATAATGGGAAACCTACCCGCTGTTCGACTTCATGGATGTCGACCATTTGAAGTCAGCGGAGCGGACTTTTTAGGTCCAGTATCGGTCACTTTAGGAATCCGTGGCAAGGCACCTGTAAAAATGTACATAGCCGTGTTTGTCTGCTTTGCTTCTAAAGCTGTTCATATTGAGGTAGTTACCGATCTCACGTCTAATTGATTTATTATGTGCTTGTCAAGGTTCATTGGCCGTCGTGGACTTGTCAAACGCCTGTACTGCGACAATGCCACAAATTTCGTGGGTGCAGCGCGAACCCTGGAGACCCTCAAGGACCGGTTTCAGGATCACAAGGATGCTATTTCAGCGTTTGCTGCAAGAAAGGGAATAACCTTTGCTTTCATCCCTCAACGAGCACCGCATTTTGGCGATCCCTGGGAGGTGGCAGTCAAATCCGCAAACAACCTGCTGCTCAAGGCCATCGGCAATATTATAATGCGCCAGGACGAGTTGGAAACGGACCGCTAGTCGCGCTCAGCAGCAACCCAAACGATGGCGAAGTACAAGCTCCAGCCCATTTGCTCGTCGAAACTACGCTCGTAGCGCTGCCTTTCGCATCAACCCAGCCCATACCTGACGCCAAGATGAGTTGCTTGAAACGATGGCAGTTGACATCAGGCATCAAGCAACGGTTTTGTGATGACTGGTCAAGAGACTACCTGCTATGTCTCCAACAACGGCAAAAGTGTACCAAGGAGTCCATAAATTTGGAAATCGGTACCGTAGTCGTCATCCAGGAGGACAATACTCCACCGCAGCAGTGGATAATGGGTATCGTCGAGGAAACGATCAAAGGCACGGATATCAAGGTTCGAGTTGCCGTCGGAAGAAGTAAATCTGGATTGATCAATCGTGCCATTCGTCGTCTAGCGCCTCCTCCTACAAGTCAGTAGTTATATTGTATTTTGTATTTTAAAAACTAACTTGAATTTGAAGCCCTGCGGCCATTCAACGCGGCCGATGTTAAGGCATTTCACCTTGTTATGAATTTATTTGCGTTAGTCGCCACAGCTGGTTGCTGCCAGCATCATTATTGTAAATACAAGTGAAGTTTGTTAACTCTTAAGTCAATTCTTATCTGCAGTCTCTCTTATGCTATAAGTTGCTCTCGTTTGATCTGTGCATTTATCTACTCAATCATATGCACACGCATACGTGCATGCATGCAGATAAGCGAGCTAGCTATAAGCAATGATTTTTGGCAAATTAAAAGGCACTCCAAATTTGGTATTGAAAACGACAAGACGTGTGTATTTTTTGCTCCTGAGTCCGGCCAACCCCCTTTGATTTCTTTTCTTTTGGAACCGAGTTGCACTGTGTCTTTTGCTGTGGCACGTTCGAAGTTGAGGTTACTAATTACCCCAACAGTCGGGGTGGAGCTTGTTAGAGCCTGGCTCTGCAGTCTTGGGCGTGGCCGCTTTCTGATTGGGGCCTCCACCATTGCCTGCTCGGATGAGCGGTGCCGCTTAGTTACCACACTCTCCTCTACCCTGTTAACATATGCGGCGGAAGTGGCTTTCATCGCCGGTCTCTCCGCAAAGTGCTAGCAACCCTCCTTGATCTTCTGCTCGGCCCATGCCAGCTTGTTGCTCTCTTCTGGGGAGAGCTTACCGTTGCCAACCCAGCCGCCGTGCGACTAGCAGTCCGAGTCCGCAAGGACTGCGGTACCACTCCACACTTTGGCTTTAGTAGTTGTCGTTTTGGCAGTTGCTGTACAACTGTCTTGGCCTGCCGGTGGTAGCAGTCACGCCTTTCACCGACGTTTGGGTCGATATCCCGACCCGAGTTTGGTCTTTTATTGTGTGCATGTTTGTGGGCCCATACTGCTTACTTTTTATTCTTGGGAACCACCCCATAGCATTTTCTGCCTACTGCCAGGCACCAGTGATTGGAAAGGTACTCGATTTTCTTACCTAGGTAAGGTAAAAGCTAAACGTCAAAAAATATACCTAGGTAAGGTAAAAGGTATTCGGATTTTCAAGTACTTAGGTAAAGGTAAAGGTACAAAAAAGGTACTTCTATATTTAAAGCGTGGTTCATTCATTTTTATTAGTAATGAATATTAAAAACATAAAAAAACAAATTTTCTTCATTACAAACATTTTTGGTCATACTTTAAGGGCTTAAATATAATTAAGAATGGAATTTTGATTTCAGATGATTTTATATTATTAAAATGTTTCTAATAAACTACCATGCTTTTTTATTATTTAAATGTTCCTTATATTCTATCTTGCTTTTTTAACATTACAAGAGTTTCAAATATTTCGTCACCTAGTCTGTTTCTTTTTGGTGTAAGTACTTGACCTCTACAGCTAAAAATTCTTTCAACTGGGGCTGAGCTAGGCAAAATGGTATTATACTTATAAAAAACATTACAAATATTTTTATACTTAAGTATAGATTCTAAAGACTTGCTACTATCGGCAAGATAATTTCAATATTAGAATTTTCACAATAATTCTCTGTTTCATCAAATCTTCCATTACTGGTGTCGTAAAAGTCTTCAGAATCCTTTGTATTTGAGCTCTCATTGACAACAGTTTTCAAGTTTTCCGTAATTTCTTCAACAAGCCAATCTTTAAAACACTTTACAGTGTTGGTGGATTTATTTGGAATCCACTTCAATTTAAATTTTGGAAGTGTCATAGTGGACAAAACTAAAGTCTTTGCCTCGCTTGAAGTCAAGTTTTCAATAAAAGAAAATCGTGTTGAAACTCCTTTTTTAGAGCACACAATATTTCAAATTATTCAAACTGTCAAATTGATTCATTACTTTAATTAAAGTGGGCAGCAAAAATCCTAAGTAACAACGGGATTCGCCCTGCAAAAGATCAATAGCCGTAGCGAATTTTTCAGTGACACTACACAATTCTCGCAAAAAATCAATTTCTATATTTGTAAATAATGGTGTTTTTAAGTTGTACAAACACTTTTTAAATTTTGTCTTAGTTCCAAAATACGTTGAATACTGTCATGAAAACTGTTCCATCTTGTGGCGCAAGGAGCTATTAATATAAGCTTAAAAATTTTCTCAACTTCATCGGCAGCTACTGTGGATCTGCTAACAGCATTTCAGATTGCCGTTGCTTTTGCTAAGGAGGAATTGTCGCTTGAATGATGTGTTTAGTAGAGCCTGTTCAGCATCTTTCGTGACAATTAAGTTCAAAGTATGTGATGCGCATCTAAAGTGCTTTGGCAAAGTAGTTTCAACATCAGCTAAATTATCCAGCTCTATTACCTTAAATCAGACACTTCTAAAAATTCAGGCTTCACGTTTGTTTCTTCAAAACTGTACACTTTAAATGCTCTACAGAAGTTGGATGCATTATCGGTAACTGTTCGACAGGTTTGGGTATCGCCAAGTCCGTATTAGGCATGAACTTCAGCTAATACAGAAGCAATTACCTCATGTGTGTGGGAAAATCGCACACGCTTATATGCGAGCACGAGAGAATGACGATTTAGATTGCTATCTATGTAGTGGCCGGTTACACCAAAGAAATTTTTGTTATTGCAACTCCAGATATCGGCTGTCGCACAGATAAAATTAGCATTTTCAAAAATATTGGCGACATTTTTCTTATAGTCCGCCATAGTTGACATTTCCCATTCGGGTTGAAAAATGTTCCATTCAAGATCGGCGGTAAATCTTTATTCCCTTCATTATTTAGTGACTATTTAGTCATTGTTAACAATAATTAAGTTTAAGTTTTAATTGTCTCGTAAAATTTCTGCACAAACAATGGATTGAAATATGCTTGAAATTAGTGTGACCGAAAATCATCAAAATCCCAAAAGTGTAGAGATGATAATGTAACAATTGATATAGATATTTGGGCGCGAAGGAAAACCACGCACGAAAGAACCTTGTGCCTTACCTATTGACAAGGTAAATGAAAATTAAGACCTAGGTAAGGTAGAAGGTACTCGAATTTGAAAATCCGAGGTGAGGTAAAAGATACACAAAATTTGTATCTAGGTATGTACCTAGGTATTTGTACCTAGGTAATTCCAAACACTGCCAGGCACCTCTTACCATGACTCCGGCTCAACTCTATCCAACTAAAGCTGGATATTGTTGGCCATCATCTTAGCTAGACACTGCATTTCCAGGGTGTAAGCCGCGCAAGTGACACTAGGTGTAGCCCGCTTTAAGACGAGGTACATACAGTGTCCATTGCCCAGCCGACACTCTCGGGGAGGGTTCAGTTAGAGGATTTCTGTCAGACAACCAACAGTAAAACCTTCTGTCAAAACAAAGATAAGTTGTTAAAGTTTGTCAAATTAATGCCCAAAGTTTATTAAGGAAATTAGATGAATTTAGATATTTGTTTGTAACGTAAAATGTGAGTGTTGTTTGCGTGTCAGAAACTTGGTTTGTCCCTCAATTAAGTGATTCGTTGATTCTATGAGATGGGTTGGGCGAATATTGATCGGATCGGGTTGGCCATGCAGGGGGTGTTGCAATATATGTAAGCAAAAAGCTAAAATCAAAAGTAATATGCCAACACCCCTCTAACAGTGCAATTGAATATCTCCTTATTCAGGTAAATGGAATACAAAATGAATTGACAATGCTAATTGGCTGCCTATACCGACCAAATCGTAATACAGACTACTCCAAATTGATAGATGTTATCTCTAAGTTATCTTTAAATTTTACGGACGTTATAATGACTTGTGACCTTAATTGTAACATGCTGACAAAAAGAAACTTAGCAGAAGAAATGGCTGCATTGGGCTTAGATCTTGTGAACACAACTATACCTACACATTTTTCAAAAACTACTGACACTTCACTAAACGTATTCTTTGTGAATGAAAAAGAAATGATTATGTTGTATGATCAGATTTCAGTGCCAGTATTTTCAAAACACGATCTTATTTTCCTGACATATGACTTTAAACCTTATCAAAGTGAAGAAATTATTTGGTACAGGATTTTAAGAATACTGACTATAGGCAGCTTAGTGATCAATTTATATCGTATGACTGGGACTCAATATACTGACTTGCCGATGCTTATTCACAAATAGAGATACAATACTGAAGGGCATCATCGAAGATTTAAATTTTTAAGAAAAACTGTCAATAATCTTATAATGACTGCTAAGCAAGCGTATTATTCGGCGAAATTTAATGATGCTATTTCGACTGGACAAACCTGGACTGAGCTCAGGAAGTTTGGTATTGGCAAACAAAACAGTCGATGTAAAATAACTGACAACGTGAATGATTTCAATTTTAATTTTGTGCAATCTGATGTACCTGAAGCTACCTATAATACGTACCTTAAAAATATGCCAAATAGAAACTGTGATATACTACGTTTATATGCCAGCTATTTGCAAATAGAAATAATTTTTAAATAACTAACCCACTGTTTATACGCTAAATACCATACGTAAGTAAATGTATTTTTTAGTGCTGCCTGATTGCCATCAAGCAGTTTCATGGCCTTATTTTCTTTCATTAGTCCAAGTAGTACCTTGGTATCCGCCTTGGTCCAATTGCAACGTTTGTTTTCAGTTGTTATCTTAAACATTTTCCCTTTCTCCTTCGCCTGCAGTCGATATGAATGTCAATTACAATATAGCAGTGCTACCATATAATTGAAAACAGCAAAATCAGTGAATAGAGTGGCAACGCCTAGCACACTTGTTTTCGTGACTTAGCTATTTGCAAATAACGAATTAACTCAGTGTTTATACGCAAAAATTTGTCACTCACAAAATTGTTATTTGCAAATAAGACGTGCGTATAAACGTAGTAATAGTAGTTTTATCTTTATGTGTGTGAGTCAGTGTAATGTTCTTGAATCTGTTTTTAAAATTAAATCTAATGCAGTAGGATTGAACGACATGAATACAAAATTGTTTGAAATTCTCCTCCCACAAATTCTACCCCACATTATCGATATCTGCATCACAGTCATTACGACATCAACATTCCCAGAAATATGGAAACTCGCAAAAATAATTCCTATACCAAAGGGAAACAATCAAGTTCGACCAATCTAAATTTTACCATTTTTGTCAAAAGTAGTAGAACAGTTGATAGCAAATCAAATATGTAAATTTTGAACCGACAACTTAATGTTAACTAATAAACAGTCAGGATATAGAAAGAACAGAAGTTGCACCACATAATAAACATAAAAAAAATCAAGTTAGGCCAATGCCCGTCAGCTTGCCCTCTTTTAGTATATCCTCAAATGTAGGGTCTAGTTCAAAAAACTAGTTCTGTCCCTCAGTTCGCATATTATCCAAACTTTCTGTTAAAGTCACGAAGATAATATGTTAATGTTAAGTTAAAAATGTTATATCGATAGTTCTAAGTTACGAAGTCTACTGTATAGCATCTCTAGTGAAAAATAAAATGTCGAATCTATAACAAGGTTCCTTTAAACCAATCGAAAACTATAACAGGTTATGGGCACAGACGCGTTACGTAACACAAGTCAGAAATAGAGATGGATTACCTAAAGCATACAGGAATCAAGCCACTGGCGTGTGATGCAGATTGGCCATTGTGGAAGAGGAAGATTCGCGACATGTTGGATTATCACGATGGAGCTCTAGATGTGCTTGACCGAAAGCTAGTCAAGCCTGAGGCACTGCCAGAGGGTGAAGATGCAGCTCAGATTAGGAGCCACAAAGAGAAGTGTGATATGTATAGAAAGGCAAACAGTTATGCCAAGACAGCGACATCAAGTGCAGTTGCAGATGCGGTGTACCAAAAGATTATGGACAAAGAATCAGCGCATGAAGCTTGGGAAGCACTTAAGCAACAGTTTGAAGCTACGTCAAAAGACCAGTTATTTAAGATTTGTTCAGATTTCTTCGCCTTTAGTTGGACACAAGGCAGTGACGTTTCAACACACATTGCCAAATTGAAGAATTTATGGGTTGAGCTGAACAATGGTCTACAGGCAAAGGATTTGCAACAGCTTCCAGATTTGATTTTGGTGTGTAAGACTCTACACATCTTACCCAGTAGTTTCGAGAATTTTCGTCAGAGTTGGATGCTTTTGACCAAGGATACAGATAAAACGTTCGATGAGTTGACAATGCAGTTGTGCATGTTTGGGAGAAACCTGAGAAGAAATGCTAGCGTCAGCGAAGATGGAGAACAGGAGGCACTTATGCTTAGAGGAAACAAGAAAGAGTACAAGGGTAATCGCAGCTACAAAGAGGATACCTGCAATTACTGCAAAAAGAAGGGACATTGGGTTCGCTATTGCATGAAGTGGAAGGCTGATGGCCGTCCAAAGGCAAAAGGAGGACAAGTTGCACAGGGCAACTTAGCGGAACCTACAGTATCTCTTGTTTCGATAGATAACGAGATTAACGCAGCAGAACCAGAGTCGACAGAGTGGTGGATCGACAACGGGGCAACCAAGCATGTCACAGGATCGTCAAGATATTTTGAGGAGTTTCACAAATTCAACAGCCCACTTTGGATTAAAGCAGCAGGAAAAGAAACTCTCTCAGCAGTTGGACAAGGAACCATAATTATTAAGTCGCAAGGCAGAGAATTGGCTTTAAAAGATGTATGGTTCGTACCAAATATTAATAGAAATTTACTTTCAGTGCTCGCAGCTCAAGACAGAAATGAGAACAGCACTTTCGAGTCGTCTTCAACAGAATGCAAGCTAACAGTGAATCGTAGAGTAGTTCTCAAAGGTGTACGTCAAGTTGGAGGATCGTTATTCAAAGCAGTTATACAACCGATCCTAGCCAAAAATACACCAGAAGTGCAGATTGCAGACGCAGAGCCGTCTGTGTTGGAGCTTTACCATGCAAGATGGGGCCATCAAGATAAGAGACACGTCAAGGATATGCTCTATAGAGTTTTGTGCATAAAAGTTAAGCTTGACAACAGTATATGTGAGCCCTGTATATATGCAAAGAGTCATCGCCTACCGTTTGGCACCAGAGAGAGATCAACCAGTCCAGGAGAGTTGATTACAACAGATATATGTGGTCCATTCCATGAATCGTTTCAGAAAAAGCGATATCTTATTTTGTTTAATGACAGCTACACAAAATTTAGATATGGATATATAGTAAAGCAGAAGTCGGAGGCAAAAGTTGCGCTAAGCCATATGATTGCGCACGCCCACACTAATGGACACAAGATTAAGCAGCTACTTAGTGACAATGGAGGAGAATTTAATAATTCAGAGGTACGTGACATTTTAGAGAAACACGGTATCACGCAAAGATTGACAGCTCCCTACACTCCCCAGCAGAATGGTCAAACAGAGAGAGATAATAGAACAGTCGTAGAAATGGCAAGAACATTTAAATACTCAAATCCAGAAGTTTAGTTTCCAGAGGCTATATGGGCAGAATTAGTTAACACTGCTATATACACTCTTAATAGAACAGGAAAATCCTCAGAGGTAGGAATTAGTCCTTTTGAACTATGGATGGGTAAACAGCCGAGAATTAAACAGTTTCGCATAATAGGATCATTATGCTACGTTCATATTCCAACAGAAAAGAGAAAGAAAATGGATGAGAAAGCAGTAAAAGGATATCTTGTTGGGTATGATAGCGAAGAGCGCTACAGAGTCTACATAAAAGAAAAAAACAAGGTCGTGTTGTCTAGAGATATAAAGTTTATTGAAAGAGCTGGCAACTGTGAGAAGAAAAGCAGTTAAATATTCAAAGATATTGATACTCACAAGACTGAAGAGAACAAACAGAATGAAGAAGAAGATACAAGTTCAGATGAAAGCGAAAATGAGGACACATTGATAGAGAATGATAGTGAAGAAAACTATGAGACTGGAGAAGAAGTTATTG
Source organism: Lordiphosa magnipectinata (assembly GCA_037044535.1). NCBI lineage: Eukaryota > Metazoa > Arthropoda > Insecta > Diptera > Drosophilidae > Lordiphosa > Lordiphosa magnipectinata. Next base: position 351,115 of record JBAMBO010004169.1, on the reverse strand, counting down.
AATCTCCTAGATCCCTAAGAGATAGATCGGCAGTCAAGAAGCCACAGAAGTTCAGTGATTTTATCATGGAGGCACAGGGATTAAGCATAAAGCTAGCACCAGAGACGTTTGAAGAAGCTACAAACAGCAAAGAAAAGTTTGAATGGAAAAAGGCTATGCAAAACGAGATAAAGTCCTTAGAAGAAAATGGCACATGGGCACTTGTGACATTGCCACCAGGCGAAAAGGCTTTGCCCTGCAGATGGGTATTTCGCAAGAAGGAGAATGCAGACGGATCAATTGAGAAGTTTAAGGCCAGACTTGTAATAAAAGGATTTGCACAGAGACCGGGTATCGATTATACTCAAACGTTTAGTCCAGTTGCAAAAATGGGTACAATTCGATCAGTATTGAGTATTGCAGCAAGCGAGGGTATGCATCTAACTCAATTTGACGTTTCAACTGCATTTCTCTATGGAGAATTAGAAGAAAGCATTTATATGAGTCAACCAGATGGCTTTAAGGATGGCACAGACAGAGTTTGCCAGTTAAAGAAGAGCTTATATGGACTCAAGCAAGGACCAAGGTGTTGGAATAAAAGATTTGGAGTTTTTCTAGCACAGCTTGGATTCAAGGTCAGTGAGGCAGATCCATGTCTTTATATTAAAGAGAGTAACGGCAAGAAAATCATTCTTGTAATTTACGTGGACGATGGATTAGTTGCAGCAACAGATCAGCAAGATTTGGAGAATTTTATATGGGACTTAAAGAAGGAATTTAAGATCGTCTCAAAGGATGCTAAGTATTTTCTTGGACTTGAAATCGAGAGAGGAAAAAGTTTCATCAAGATAAGCCAAGGAGGATATGCAAAGAAAGTATTGGAACGTTTTGGATTCGTTGATTGCAAGCCAGTTTCAACACCAATCAACAAAAGCACAGAAACGTCAGAATCAGGGAAAGCTAAAGACAGCCGCTTTCCGTATCGTCAAGCAGTTGGGGCTCTAATGTATCTTATGTTGGGCACCAGACCGGACTTAGCATACACCGTTGGGTTTTTATCAAGAAGTTTAGAAAATCCAACTCAGGAGAACATAGTGCAGTTGAAGAGAGCACTTCGTTACATTGCAGGATCCATGAATACAGGTATCGTTTACAACTATGGCAAGAATAAAGGTATTCTGGAATCTTACAGCGAAGCAGACTTTTCGGGATGTTCGAAGACAGGAAGATCGACATCAGGAGTTACCATTAAATACGCTGGAGGCGTTATTACTTGGATGAGTCAACGTCAAGCAATGGTGGCCACTTCAACAACAGAGGCAGAGATTGTAGCAGCAAATGAAGCAGCAAAGGAAATCATTTGGCTAACAAAATTGTTTGATGGCATCACCAAATTAAAAGAGGTGCCTATTCTACAAGTAGATAATTCGGCTGCAGTACGGCTCGCTCAGAATCCAGAATTTCATCGCCGTACAAAGCACATCATGAACAAGCATTTCTTTATCCGAGAAAAGGTTACAGATGGGTTAATGCAAGTTCAGCAAATATCAACAGAGAGGCAAGTTGCAGATATGATGACAAAGCCGCTGCCAAGGCCACGCCTTCAATTACTTTGTAAGGAACTAGGCCTTGCTGAATAATTTTTAAAGTTATTAATTTTTAATTTAACAAGGGAAAGTGTTAAAGTCACGAAGATAATATGTTAATGTTAAGTTAAAAATGTTATATCGATAGTTCTAAGTTTGTCATCACTATCACACTAAGTCACGAAGTCTACTGTATAGCATCTCTAGTGAAAAATAAAATGTCGAATCTATAACAAGGTTCCTTTAAACCAATCGAAAACTATAACACTTTCTACCTTGTTCTTGAATAGTGCTTCATTTGAGTTTGACATTATTGCATTCTCAGAGACTTGGTTGAATCCATCAATCTCTGATTGTGAAATTTTGTCAAATGATTTTTTTATATATCGATATGATCGACCTACTCGAAGAGGTGGTGGTGTACTGATCGCAGTGAAGACTAGCCACCGTTCGGAATTAATTCCACTAAATCTGCCTGATGATGTCGAACTTTTTGCCGTAAAGGTATCTTTTCCTTCGCTTGTTCTTATATCCCTCCTTCTTCCGATATTCAAGTTTATAGTAGTAGTAGTAGTCTTTATTTAAATGGAATTTTCCCAAATTTTTTCACTGTAACATACATGTGTATCGAACTTTAAAGACACGCTTAGAGATATACTAAAGGCATGGTATATAAACCGTCAGCCCGATCCTTTTTCCATCTTCATATCAGTACTACACACGGCTGCCAAGCTCGTTGCAAGATACCGCATCGTTCCCAGCATAAAGATAGATTAAATCCATCCATCCATTAGATCCATTTTTTTTTACTCAATTACTATTTAGAATATACTGTAAGGAAGCTTCTAGGCCGGGGTATATATCTCAGTCGCGCCTAGGGTCTTTTACAAGTAAATTTGTAAGAAGGTCTGGGACACCTGAGGGTTGGGGGGATCTCGGAACGTACACGTCCGAGTGATGTTGGCAACAGAAAGGGTAGAGGGTCTTACCGGTTTATTCCTGGTTCTGCCGCGTCCGCTCCTGGCCGGGGCGATCTTCAGACCAGCTTTAAAAACTAACGGGAACGGCACGGAAAGGAATCTTAGACTCTGTCAGACGAGTTACGGGCGACAGAGCGGGCAGTAATCCACGTCTCTGTTTATCTTACTACGGACGGGTGAGCGGGAAGTAATCCACGTCTCTGTGGGTCTAACTATGGTCGAAAGAGCGGGAAGTAATCCACGTCTCTGTTTAACTAACTACGGACGGGTGAGCGGGAAGTAATCCACGTCTCTGTTTAACTAACTATGGAGGGGTGAGCGGGAAGTAATCCACGTCTCTGTTTAACTAACTACGGGCGAAAGAGCGGGAAGTAATCCACGTCTCTGTTTAACTAACTACGGACGGGTGAGCGGGAAGTAATCCACGTCTCTGTTTAGCTAACTAGGTTCAAAAGAGCGGGAAGGGATCCACGTCTCTGTTTAACTAACTAGGTTCAAAAGAGCGGGAAGGGATCCACGTCTCTGTTTAGCTAACTAGGTTCAAAAGAGCGGGAAGGGATCCACGACTCTGTTTAACTAACTACGAGCAAAAGAACGGGAAGGGATCCACGACTCTGTTTGCTTTACTACGGGTTAGTAGAGCGGGAAGCAATCCACGACTCGGGTAAGTTAATTGTTAATATGGGAGCGGGAAGGGATCCACGCTTCCGTCTGAGTAGCTACGTGTTAGTGGAGCGGGAAGAGATCCGCGGCTCCAGGGGGAATCAAGGTGCCTAAAGGGACAGAAAATTGAACACAAGCGACGCCGAATTTTATTTAATCCAATTTATTTTGTTTCTCTGTTCCTTTCGTTCACTTTGCTTATAGGCCTCGCTGCACCGCTGTTCTCCCTTCGTCTTATCTTCTTTCCCTTTACTTACTTCGCCGATTCTTCTTATTTGATCTCTCTACTTGATTCTCCCTTCGTTTACTGTCTCCACGTGTTTTCTATTTCTTGGGCATTTTCTCTAGGTTCATCCGCGCACGTCCGACCTTCTTCGCTGCTCTCAACTGAATGCCCCATTTTTGGCGGTGACGCCCGCTGCCTAGAATTTCCCTGTGGGATTTTTTAGCCCCTCTCTCGCTCGCTACGCGTTATGGCAAAAAGATCGCTCTCCCTTAGGGATGGGTTGTTTGCCGCAACAAATGGCCGTTGGGTTTGAATTTAAATTGTTTATTGGCGTTCCTCGCCTGTTTAGTATTGATATCGTGACTATTCAAATGTGACGTAGGGGGACTACTTCACACCCCCCCCTTTCTTCACGAGGGTCGATCCCCGTCTTATCCAATTGGAGACTGGTTATGACCGTATCGTGGTTCTCGGGGATCGAATTCAGCCTCTTCTTTGCTTTGATCGTCGGGAAAGTCTTCCTTGACCAGGGTCTGCTCCACTTCGTGCTCCCTCTGTAAAAGTAGGCTATAAGCTAACATGTCATAAGGACCTATTTCTCTACCTATATTGGTGCAGCTTACAAAATGGCCTTATTTATACAATTCTTTAAACTTAGAAATACCCTGATCCCCTCGGCTCTCACCCTCTGTGTCCGCGTCGTCTGGATCTGGGTCGTCCTCTCCCTCTGGTACTGCTGTGTGGAATGGTCTCAACTGTGCGATATTGGCCAGGCGACACTTCCGCTCTCCCGGTCGTTGAAGGCGCACAATGTTTGGGGAGACAAACTTCTTCACGCGGTATGGGTCGTCGAACTTGGGTGACAGTGTGGCCGCGAACCCTTCTGAAGCTTTCGATTGCAGGTGTTGTCGCAGCAAGACTATCGAGTCAAGAGTCGGACGCCATTCTCTCCGCCGCAATTCGTTATTTCGCCCTTGTTCTTGGGCGGCGGTGGTCTTCCTTAAGGGGACTAACTCGACCCATTTGGAAGACGTATCGTGGAGTACAAGCAACATCCTGTTGCCAAGTCTCGAGTGGGGCAAAGGGCCCACAAAGTCGGCGCAGGGGATTTCAAACGGCCTTGTGGTCTGACGAGTCAGCATTTTACCCGCCGGTTTGGTCGGTAGGGTCTTGAGTTCTTGGCAGGACTCGCACTGCCTGACATACCTGCTTGCGTCTCGAAACATGCCCGGCCAATAATACCGTTGCATCAACCTCGTTATCGTCTTGCGTACTCCGAGGTGTCCCGCGATCGGCGCGTCGTGGCTTTCTTGAAGGACTCGAACTCGCTGTTCGCTGGAGACACAGAGCTTCCACGGGAAGTAATCCTCGTCGTCCGCTCTGTGTCCCAGCCGACGGTATAGTTGGCCGTTTTCGATAGAATAGTTGGCGTATTTCTCCGGCTCCTCTCGAACCTTTGACATCATCCCGACCAGCCATTTACAGTGCTGGGGCTCCTCTACTGCTTGCTGGAGAATTTCCAACGGCTGCCTCAACTGCGATTCCTGTGCTAAGTCCGTCGGACACTGCACTTCTTGCGAGTTAGGCGCATCTTTCGTTGCCGTCGCCTGCCCGGTATCATAGCTTTCGGTTTCCCTCGCCGCTGTCGCTGCTTCGCTCCTCGTCTTATATTCGGACAGCAAAGACGGGCAAAGCCTGGGATGTTCACGTGGTCTCTGGGCGAGCCTTAGGTCGAGGGTCGCCTTGCCACACTGAATCTTTGTCCCGATTGTTTGCAAAAAGTCCATCCCGAGAATTATTTGGTCTAGCGTGGTAGGCATTACCAACAAGGCCATGTCTACACTACTTCCCGCCAATTCTAAGTCTGTCCGCCACAATTTGTTTACACTTATTCTCGAGCCGTCGGCCAAGCGTATTCGTGTGCGGACCTTGCAAATCTCCTGTTCGCACATTCTCTCACGTACGAACCCTTCACTTGCGAAGCTTCGTGACGCTCCGGTATCGATCGTCGCCTCTACCTCCCATCCTCGGATCCGAATAGTTGCGACGATCCGACCTCCCACTACCCTCAAGGGAGCATTCACATCCGGGCGCTTGTCTGAGTGGTCTCCGCCTGGCCCGGAGGTGGGAGGAGACCGGCTGCGTTTCCCTGGACGTTCGCTCGGCAGCATTCTGTGGTGCGGACCCCGTGTCTCCCACACTCCCAGCAGAACAAAACGCGACGATTCCGGCACTCTCTTATGAAGTGCCCTGTGGTGCCACAGTTGCGGCAGGCTTTGCGTACGTCCACCGGCTGGCTAGGCTCTTGCCCGATCCTACAATGCTCGACTTCTCTTAAGGCTACACTGGGCTTTTCGGCTGTGGGTTGCGTGGGCGGGTCCCTGAAAGGATTTCGGGTGACGTTAGACGGTGGTGGAGACAAATTCGCACTATAACTCGGAAACGCGGCGGTTCGGAGCCAGCTCTGGCGTTTCACATGCTCATATTCTACAGCCATTTCGGTTAGCTGCGTAAGCGATCTAACCTCGTGCCGCCGTATGTATAGGCGATAGTCTGGCGCCGCATTTTCATATGCCCTGTATAACTCTTCTCTTTCACTGTATCCTGCTTGCTGCATCATCGTTCGGAGCTCGATCAGATAGTTCTTAAATAGTTCCCCACTTTTCTGTTGCCGTGAAATAATTTCGTCTTCTAGCCGTTCAAAAAAATGGGGAGGCAAAAAGAAGGCCAGGAACTCCCTGCGGAAAACTTCCCACGACGCCTCCTGCAACCGACTAGTACGAAACCACCGCGCGGCTCGTTCTATGAATATCTCGGACATAGCCCTGGGGACGTGATCAAGCTGTATCCCGTATGTAGCGACCCTTTCTTCCAGCTCCTCAATAAAGGCCAACGGATCGCCTTCACCGTCAAAACGCATGCCCCATTTTCTGATGCGTTCTGGGATGCTCGGGGACGACGCCGGAAATGAGGGGACCCAACGTGGAACCGGAAAGGTAGTGTCTGTAATTTGGTCATCAAGGGGCTGGTCTCCCGCGAAATGTGTGGCGTGGCCCGCCTCTTTAAGGGGCAAAGTACCTCGTCGTTTAGGCGGGATCATGTCGTTCTCTAATTGTCTCTCTAATTCCGCGAGGCGGGTCCATACTGTCCTCGGAAATTCGCCGGACGACACAAGACTCGCGAAATTCTTCCGAGAGTCCTCGACTTTCCCGTCGGCGTCGAAGCCGAACTCTGCGGCCAATGCCCCTAGCTCTTCTTTGCGCCGGGAGTAGATCCAGCGAACGCCCACTCCAGGATTCTTAATTTTTAAGCCCTTGTCGTACTCACCCCCGTCTTGCTCGGGAACATTCACCATTTTCGGAATTTTGGGGCCTCCACTACGGGAAACGTTGCCTTGTTGAAGCTCCGCAAAATTATTACACTCCGCACGCGCCGCTCGTTTTATTCTTCCGCTTTTCACACGACCGTTTCAACCGAACCGTATACTTTTACTACGGATGATCGACCCGTACACTTTACTGTCTTTGGATTTGTGGGTCTTTAGGCCACATAGATGTTACCCTTAGTAGTCTCAGATGTCCCTGCTCGGGCGCCAACTTGTAAGGAAGCTTCTAGGCCGGGGTATATATCTCAGTCGCGCCTAGGGTCTTTTACAAGTAAATTTGTAAGAAGGTCTGGGACACCTGAGGGTTGGGGGGATCTCGGAACGTACACGTCCGAGTGATGTTGGCAACAGAAAGGGTAGAGGGTCTTACCGGTTTATTCCTGGTTCTGCCGCGTCCGCTCCTGGCCGGGGCGATCTTCAGACCAGCTTTAAAAACTAACGGGAACGGCACGGAAAGGAATCTTAGACTCTGTCAGACGAGTTACGGGCGACAGAGCGGGCAGTAATCCACGTCTCTGTTTATCTTACTACGGACGGGTGAGCGGGAAGTAATCCACGTCTCTGTGGGTCTAACTATGGTCGAAAGAGCGGGAAGTAATCCACGTCTCTGTTTAACTAACTACGGACGGGTGAGCGGGAAGTAATCCACGTCTCTGTTTAACTAACTATGGAGGGGTGAGCGGGAAGTAATCCACGTCTCTGTTTAACTAACTACGGGCGAAAGAGCGGGAAGTAATCCACGTCTCTGTTTAACTAACTACGGACGGGTGAGCGGGAAGTAATCCACGTCTCTGTTTAGCTAACTAGGTTCAAAAGAGCGGGAAGGGATCCACGTCTCTGTTTAACTAACTAGGTTCAAAAGAGCGGGAAGGGATCCACGTCTCTGCTTAGCTAACTAGGTTCAAAAGAGCGGGAAGGGATCCACGACTCTGTTTAACTAACTACGAGCAAAAGAACGGGAAGGGATCCACGACTCTGTTTGCTTTACTACGGGTTAGTAGAGCGGGAAGCAATCCACGACTCGGGTAAGTTAATTGTTAATATGGGAGCGGGAAGGGATCCACGCTTCCGTCTGAGTAGCTACGTGTTAGTGGAGCGGGAAGGGATCCGCGGCTCCAGGGGGAATCAAGGTGCCTAAAGGGACAGAAAATTGAACACAAGCGACGCCGAATTTTATTTAATCCAATTTATTTTGTTTCTCTGTTCCTTTCGTTCACTTTGCTTATAGGCCTCGCTGCACCGCTGTTCTCCCTTCGTCTTATCTTCTTTCCCTTTACTTACTTCGCCGATTCTTCTTATTTGATCTCTCTACTTGATTCTCCCTTCGTTTACTGTCTCCACGTGTTTTCTATTTCTTGGGCATTTTCTCTAGGTTCATCCGCGCACGTCCGACCTTCTTCGCTGCTCTCAACTGAATGCCCCATTTTTGGCGGTGACGCCCGCTGCCTCGAATTTCCCTGTGGGATTTTTTAGCCCCTCTCTCGCTCGCTACGCGTTATGGCAAAAAGATCGCTCTCCCTTAGGGATGGGTTGTTTGCCGCAACAAATGGCCGTTGGGTTTGAATTTAAATTGTTTATTGGCGTTCCTCGCCTGTTTAGTATTGATATCGTGACTATTCAAATGTGACGTAGGGGGACTACTTCACAATACATTTCAGCAAACACCTTAGGCTATTATTGATTATTATTTCTATTGTGTTTAATTATTTTTGAATCTATAATTTATTAAAAATCCTCCGCTACAATTCTGTGTCTGTGCCTTAATGCTGCAGCAATATAAGAGGAGAGCAACGTCCAATTTGATCCATTGAGGAGATCCAAAATCATCTCCCCTCCAAAAGCAGTTCCTCCGAAGTACAATTGCCTGGTCTCTGCCATAATGGGACAGTCGACAAGAAAGTGTAGTATGTCCTCACGCACCCTTATATTACAAAGCGTACAATTTCCAGACCTTATATGCGGTATGAAATTTAGTGCCAGGATCTCACCACGCGCCATAAAAATGCTTCTAATTTGTTCAATCGTATATACATCCGAGAAGTAGCTGACTGTACCGAGCTCAAAATTTAGTTCCCTTCCTAGCAGGCGAGCCGAGCTGCGCTGCGCCTCCCTTATAATTTCGCCTCTGTAGCTCTCACCCATTCTACGTACAATTTTGTCTGACCAGAGCGCACATTCCATAGTGTCGTCCAAACGTGAAGCTACGGATAGCTTCTCCGCCAGGTTTTCTCACTCTTGGAAGTGTTGTTATCTTTCACGCAGTAAAATCGAAGACACAATCCTTGGGAGTCGGTGATCGGGCATACGCATTACCTTTTGCATATACCTGAAGAGGCGAAAGTCCAGTTTCCAGATATATCATTTTTTTTGGCGTATACTGCGGCAGGCGGAACAATCTTTTAATAACCTTAGTAGGCATTCTACTTCGTCGAAGTAGACCTCCACACTTGAGCGCCATAGGACATAATGGACCTCACCGCTGCACTGATTAGCTTGTATTTTGTGCTAGTAGGCACATCCTTATTGCCAAGCAACGTCCTCCAGGTACAATTGATGGCTACTTTGGAGTCCGCCAGTTTGTTTTTTAGATGCAGATTGAAACTAGCGTTATGGTTGAAGTAAACTCCTAAATATTTGTAGCTTTTAACTACTTGTAGCTCAACGCCGTTTCATTGCCACTTTTCATCTCTTGCTAGCCCTCTCCAGTGTTTTTAAAACACGAGAATTTGCGACTTCTCCATGTTTATTGTGAGATTCCAGAGCATACAGTGTTCTTATGCAGAGCATCAATTGTTTTTTGCATACTTTTAGGTAAATCAGATAGGACAACTATATCATCAGCATACAATAAGGCCTTCATTTCAAACCCGTCTAGCAAAATTCTTTCTGGAAGACAATCAGTGAGATAGTTTAGGTATAAGGCGAAGAGAAGCGGACTGAGCAAACAGCCCTGTTTTACTGCCGTTTCGGTGGTAAGCCAGTGTGACAATGTTGTGTCATCCCATACTGCTTGTTTGTTGTTTTTGTAGAAGCTGTCCAAGATTTGAATGATTTTTGAAGACATGCCTAGGTTGTACAGCTTCAATAAAAGGGATCGCCTGTCTATGGAGTCGAATGCAGCTCTGAAATCTACAAAGAACGCGTACAGCTTTCTGCCACTTGAAATGTACTTCTCCGCGATGCTCGAAAGACAGTAGACGTTGTCAATGGTACAGTAGCCCTTCCGGAACCAGGCCTGAAACTCTGACAGAAGATCTCCCTCGCTTATCCAAGAGTTTAGTCTTTCCAGCAGGATCGCAGAAAAAACCTTAGCTATTGCATTTTGGAAAGATATTCCCCTGTAGTTTGACGCGATCTGTAGGTCACCTTTTTTAAAAATTGGAAACAATATAGCCTCCTTGAAAATTTCCGGTACTGTGCCGAGGTCAAAAATACGGTTCAGCGATTTCGTAAGTTCTTGTAAAAAACGGGGGGTGGCAAAGCGAATGAACTCAGCAGGGATCCTGTCAACACCCGGAGCTTTATTCATCTTCAGTTTATCAACTATATTTTTAAGTTCAGCAATGGTTATCGGTTCATCCAGTCTGTTATTTTCTACATATGGAAGTGCAAAGTGTAGTGGGTTCACAGGTGAATTGGCATTTAGAAGGTTATGAAAGTAGGTTCCCAACTGCAGCGCTGTAACTTCTCCTACTTTAACAAAACTGCTCGCATTTAGTTTTCTGTTGGCTGCCCAATATAACTTGCTGTCTGTTATTTCCTCTAGGGGTTTGGCCAGACTTGCAAAGTAACGACTGCTGGCAAGGTAGCATTTCTGTTTATAGTCCTTGTTTGCCTGATGGTAGCACCTTAAGGTCAGTGGAATAAGCGATCTCTTGCAGCCTCACAGTCTCTGTCAAACCACTCCAGTTTAAATTTTTTGTCGTCTTGAATCTTTGGTTGAATTACCGAGTTGTTTATGCAGTCCATTAGACTATTCAGATCGTAGCAGTGAGTATTGGCTACCAGGTTGCTGAATTCTAGGTTATGGTCGAGATTTCGTCTATAGTTGCTTGCATATTTTTTTGACCATCTAAGCTTTGGCAGCAGGTTTAGCTGCTCAGTATTGTTATTTTGCTCAGCCGAAAAAGAATGGCTTATTACTAGTGGTAAGTGGTCGGAATAAATCGAACTAATCACCTTAAAATCTTCTACCAATGAGAGCCATGAACCTCTTACTAAGCAATAATCAATTGCCGATCTTGCCGTGCCTCGTACAAATGTGTGCTCTCCTGAAGGATCGCTTTTTGGTCGGCCGCTTAGTGCTGTGAACCCAAAAGTAGTTATCAGCTCATTGAGCTTTCGCCCGGTTCCATCGTTTACAGTGTCTTTGCTATGCCTTGTCTCCGAGATTTGGGTTTGTATAAGCAGCGGGTTAAATCCACATAGCGGTATGCTACCTGTTCTGGCGTTGCAGTCTCCAATAATCATTAAATTTTCATTGCACTGCTCATTATTGAGAGTATCATAGAGTATGGACATATCGGTCTCTCATATGTTGCAGTTTTTTTTTAAGAGAGCTAATTTTTAAGCGCATCATAAGACATAACGGACATATCCAACTCCTTTCCAAATATTTCTCTTAGCTTAGATTCTGCATTCGCAACCTGACACATAAGTATATTATTGTTGTTAAATGCCATCCAATCACCCTCGATGTTAATGCTCATATCATTTTGGACATTTACTTTCTTGGCGTTGTCGATAGCATTGAGTCGATATTTTAAGAATTGCTTTATTTTTCTGCCTTTCCGTAGTTAGATCCTTTTCTATAAATGTTCTTGTTCCTCTTAGCTTTGGAGCTGATTTTCTAACTTTTTCAGCCATTTCCTGAGTTTCCAGCTCAACTATAACTCCCATTTTCCCATCCTTGCTACAGATTTTTCTGGTCCCATTAACCCTGATATCTTTGAGGGAAAGTTTTTCGCGAAACAGTGTGATGACAGCTTTTTTCGGGTCATTGTCAGTGCTTAGACCTTTAATAAGCAAGTTTTTCCTTTTCTGTTGCTCCAATAAGTTAACGATGATCTTCTTATCAGCTTCTCTATCTGTTCGTAGATCTATTATCTCCTGCTTAAGCAACTCGTTTTCATGTGCGAGGTCCTTAAATTGGTTCGAAAGCGATCCCACCTCTTCCCTAATCCCTTCCCTTCTCTTATACCTTCAACATCGGCTTTTGTTGGTGAGATCTTCCAATAGGCCACATATTTCAGTTTGAATTTAACCGGCTTCTAGGCTAATCTACAGACGGATTTATTGGTGGTATCGTAGTAACTTCAAATTAATCGATAACGATTGGCTGAGGTGGTTTGTCGTCGCTAACACTACAGCTATTTGTTTGTTACGTGCTTTCTTACCACTTTTTTTTTGGCGCGATGTCCTCCTTTCTTTTGCTGTTTGCGGGGTTCCCTCTCCTTCCTTTGCGTGCGTACCACACAAAGTAGCCTTTTTGGTGGCATTAACTGCGTCGCGATGTGTGATCTCGAGATCCTCGGTGTGTGGGCTAAAGGTACGTCCTTCAGAAACCTGTTGCGGCCAAAATTAACTATAATCCGTTCCAGGGGACCCGAAAGTTAATATGCACCATATAACTTGTATAAAAGATGTTTGTGCCCAATTACGAGACATTGACTCAATGGTTGTTGTAGGCGATTTCAACTTGACAAACATCGCCTGGTCATTTCTTAATGGGTCAACTGATCTTGTTCCTTCAACACAGCATGACTTCTTAGATCATCTGTTTGATATGTCCTAGTTTCAAATTAATACAATTCCAAACCATTGAAATAAATGGCTGGATCTAGTCTTTGTCGCTGACAGTACTAATGCCGTAGTCTCTAGGTCTATCCCCCTATCACTGCCTGAATATTCTTACCATCCTACAATTGAAATCTCCCTTTCAGTTTCTATAGCTTCAAACAAACCGCGTCGTTGCTTTCGTAAAGGAAACTCTACTTTACTAAATCAACTTATTTGTGCAACAGACTGGACTCCTTTGTACAATGCGGTTGATTTAAACTTTGCTTTTACCTTTTTCAATAAGTTAAGGTTATTAAGTGTAGATGCTTCAAAAAGTGTAAACGTACTGGTTCTGTCGTTGACTTTTCTCAATACTCAATTGCAAAATCGAACTTTACACTTTTCAATTCTGAATGCTATAAACTATTTTATAGCTTTGTCAACTCTAAACGTAGATCCTCTTCTTTACCTTCTTGTTTTTTTCTTGGTGACCAAAACTCTAACGATGACTCTACTGCCGTTGATCTATTCGCGGACTTTTGCCAATCAACTTATTCCTCTGCCCGCTTTACCAACCATTCTTACCCTTATAACATTTCTTCTTCTAATTCGATATGTGCTCCCTCAATTTCTGAAAGATCCTTACTTTCATATTTTAAATCACTTAAATCGTCATACTCCCGTGGGCTTGACAACATTCCTAGCTGCGTGCTCAAAGAGTGTTGTATTTCTTTATGCAATCCTTTGCTTTAGCTTTTAATCTATCGCTAGAATCTACTGCGTTTCCGAATCTTTGGAAAGAATCTTACATTATTCCTCTTCAAAAAAAAGGCGAAAGTCTGATATATCCAATTATAGGGGTATAGCCAAGCTTTCCGCTATTCCAAAATTATTTGAACAGATTCTAACCTCATCCTTACAGCACTATTGTAAATCGATTTTATCACCTTTTCAGCATGGATTTACAAAGCGTCGGTCACCTACGAACAATTTGCTTGAATTTACCTCAATGGTTAACGATGGATTCCTTTTTAAAAATCAAACTGATGTCATCTACACCGACTTCAGTAAAGCATTTGATTCTGTGAACCATATATATATATATATCATATATATCTTAAAAAGTTCTGCTTCACTCTAATACTTCAAAGCCTGTCTTTGTCACTTCTGGTGTGCCACAAGGCAGCCACCTCGGCCCTTTGTTATACTCTGTACCAAAGGTACACAGATTATATTAAGTTTATGCAAAAGTATGTAACAGGGAGAAGGAATCATTTTCGACCCTATAAAGTATATATATTCTTTATCAGCATTAACAGCCGTGTCGGTATAGCCATGTCCGTCTGTCTGTCTGTCCGTCCGTTTATATAAACGCACAGATCTCAGAGATGGTAAGAGATAGAGGTTTGACATGTATGGGACATATGTTTCTTATACTCCCGCCCCCGCAATTTGGAAAAAACGTGTATCTTCCACAGTTTCGTAGATAGATATTTCGTAGCTTCTAGAGATATCTAGTAATCAATATTATTTATCGATTTGCTAAAGGATTGATAAGGATCGGATAAACGATACTCAAGATATGAGCGAAAAACGGCCAGTTACAACCCCCCACCCCATAACCACAGCATTCTGTTGAACCGCAATCTTAGTGAGAGAGAGAAACTTAGAGAGCTAACAACGCATATGACTCGTGAGCAAATGCGAGGTAAGGGTACAGAGTATGTTACAGTCGGGCTTGACCGACTTTCTTTCTAGTTTTTTTTTACTCTTTTTATACCCGTTACTCGTTGAGTAAAAAGGGTATACTAAAGTCGTGCAAATGTATGTAACAGGCAGAAGGAATCATTTTCGACCATATAAAGTATATATGTTCTTGATCAGCATCAACAGCAGAGCCGATATAGCCATGTCCGTCTGTCTGTATGACCACCTAGATCTCAGAGACTAGAAGAGCTAGAGCAACCAAATTTGAAATGTTGACTCCTATTGTCTGCACTGAGATGAAGTTTATTTCATATTTTTGCCACGCCCACCCCCGCCCCCCACAATATCAAATATTGAATAACTCATACAGTTTTTAAGATATAGATCTCAAATTTGAAATTAACATTGATATTCGCAATTTCTATAAGCCCTAAAATTTTCACCAAGATCGGATAATAAATAACCGAGTTAAAAAAATGTTTCATACTTTTCGGCTTACCCTCCTCAGGCACACAGGAAGGCTATTAAACATTTCTTTCCATGAGTAACGGGTATATCGTCGGTTGGAGCCGACTTTAAATTACGCTATCGCTATTAATGATCTCCACACAATATTGTCTTATTCTCGGATACTTAAGTACGCCGATGATGTAAAACTTATTTTATCTTTCAACGACCCGACGCATTCCATTAGACTGCAAGATGGTTTAAGCTCCTTGCAGTCCTGGTGCTTGATTAATCAATTACACCTTAATACTCCAAGTGCATGTTTATGACTTTCCATCGTTGCAAACCTTCGCTGGCTACCTATACGATTGGCAATGAACCCTTGGAACGAATATCTACAGATGTTGATCTTGGAGTTCTTTTTGACCCAAAATTGAGTTTTAATCCTCACATCTCCTCTATTGTTAATTGGGCGAAAGGTGTACTTGGATTCATTAAACGTTGGTCGAAGGAATTCAATGATCCATATACCACAAAGCTTCTGTATACTGCTCTAGTACGTCCTGTATTTGAATACTGCTCGTCCGTCTGGTGTCCGCAATATAAAAAGTATATCGATCGAATTGAATCAGTTCAAAAGCAATTCTTGCTTTTTGCCCTACGTCGCTTAAATTGGTACCCTAACCTTCGTTTACCAACGTACTCCAACAGACTCTTGCTTATTAACCTTCCTTCGTTAGCTAAGCGTAGAACTGTCCTAGGCGTTTCTTTTCTTCATAAGCCAATTATTGGTGATGTAGACTCTACCGAACTCTTGGGTCGCCTTAACTTTTCCTTCCTTCTCTTCTCTAAAAACGTCTCTGTATAATTATCTCCGGGGAAATCTCTGACCACTCCCAGCTGTGAGTAGGGACATAGCTTGCTGGACGGGCTAAAAAATCCTCCCCTACCGGGTCAGAGATTTTCCGGTTATTTAGTTTTAATAAACTATAAACGTACAAACCGCCGACGAGGTCAGACGTGTTTTTCTTGAGCTCCGTTTAAAAACGTTATAAAAGTGTTCAAATCGGATATTTTTAACAAACACCTTCGACCCGCGACAAAAGACGCTAATGGACATTCATAGGCACTCGTGCTTATGTTGTCCAATAATATCTAATTTGTTGATTTTTTAATTAAATTTAAACTAATTAAATGACAACGTATACAAACACAACAAATGCAACTGGAAAAAATACCAACAACACCATGAGTCAGAGAGAACTCACTGCTCAAATGCAACAACAGCAAAGCGATCGCCGGCTTTCTATACAGCGCAACAATGCTTACTTTGCAGTAGTTTCCCCCGACCCCGCCAGCACGCTTAAACCAACAAGTGATGTGAACGTAAACTCTTTTTCAACCGCTCCGACATGGAGTGCCCAATGCCCCTCCCCTCTGCCCACGATGAGTACGGTAACGGTACGGTTACCACAGCACAATCAACATTAACAAGCACAACAACAACAAGTGTTCAAAATAAATCGATCACCACCAACCATCTTCCAATAATGTCAACGCAGCACGCACTCCCACCAACACAAACACAAGGAAGTACAACACCAACCACCCGCTCATATGTGCAGACTGGCATCGATCGGTATGTACAAATAAACAAACGAAAACTAAGCCCGCAAAACAAAAAAAGCGGCAACACTCCAAAAATCAACAAAACAAGTGATTTACCTGTGGACAAAGATCCGCTCACTGGAAATAGGTTCCAAATTCTTGGCAAACAGCTTGACGCAGAGTGCGATGAAAAGGCTCCAAATGCCGCAAAACCAAGGCCTCCACCAATCTACATAAGAGATAACAACTGCGCGACCCTAGTTGCTAAGCTTATCCCACTAATAGGCAACAGCAACTTTTATGTGACATCAGTCAGCAAAGGCAAAATACGCGAAACGAAGCTCCAAGTCAACACCGAGGAAAACTATCGCACTGTCGACAAATACCTAAGAACTGAAAACAAAAACTATTACACCTACCAACTAAAAAGCTGCAAAGGACTACAAGTGGTAATCAAAGGCATTGAATCAAGTGTGCCATCAACGGAAGTCGGCACTGCTTTAGAAGAAAATGGATTTAAGATCAAGTCCGTAATAAACCTTATGAACAGAGACAAAATACCCCAGCCACTATTCAAAGTTGAGCTAAGTCCGGAAAACACAGTTCCCAACAAAAATGGTGTGCACCCAATTTACAACCTACAGTTCTTATTGCACCGCAGAATAACTGTAGAGGAGCCCCACAAACGTACAAATCCAGTACAATGTGCCAATTGCCAAGAATTCGGGCACACTAAAGCCTACTGCGCTCTACGACCTGTTTGTGTAGCATGCGGAGAGCTGCACAACACTGCCACATGTCCTGCGAGCAAGGAGGACCCTTCTGTCAAAAAGTGCAGTAGCTGTGGAGGCAACCACACTGCAAATTACAGAGGTTGCCCAGTCTACAAAGATCTGAAGAGCAGGATTAATACGCGCACTGAATTTGCACGTTCCAATGGAAACCTTATTCAGTTTACACCCTCGCAATCGACTCCTGGAGTTTTCTTTACCAAAGCTGCTAGATCGTCGTTTGTCCCATCGAGTACTACCCAAGGCGTTTCTTTTGCAAGTGCATTGAAACTAGGAATGGATAGACCCACATCCCCAGCCACAGTCTCACACGATACACGAACTGGTCCGGCTCTGCCAACAATTAATAAACAATCGGAACCACCATCAAACTATAGTAGCTTAGAAACCATGTTTTTATCGTTGCAGCAAACACTGAAGGAATTCATTGGATTTATGCAAAACGCAATGCAAGAACAAATGAGGAATCAAGGCATTCTCATTCAAATGCTCGCCTCTCAACAAACCAAATAATGGCTCTCCTAAGACTTCCACTCTGGAATGCAAATGGCATTCCTCGCCACAAAGTGGAGTTATCAAAATTTCTCCAAGACAATGAAATCGACATAATGCTTCTTGCGGAAACTCATCTGACGGACAGATATAACTTTCAATTACCGGGATATGCATTTTATGGCACAAATCACCCAGATGGTAAAGCCCATGGCGGAACTGGCATCCTAGTCAGAAACCGCATTAAGCATTACCCACTATCGGGATTTTCGGAAAACTACCTACAAGCCACATCAATATGTGTAGAATCTAAAAGAGGCAATATCACCTTGTCGGCGGTTTATTGTCCGCCCCGCTTCGCAATATCAGAAAATCAATTTCTAGATTTTTTTAATACATTAGGTCAGCGCTTTTTAGCCGCGGGTGACTATAACTCGAAACATCCGCACTGGGGCTCTAGACTGACTAATCCAAAAGGAAAGCAACTGTACAGCGTACTTATGCGCGCATCAAACAAACTCGACTATGTATCTCCGGGTAGGCCTTCATATTGGCCAGCAGATCCCAAGAAAATACCCGACCTTATAGACTTTGCCATAACAAGAAAAGTTCCACAAAATTTGGTAACTGCAGAAGCACTCGCAGATTTGTCGTCAGACCATTCTCCGATAATTTGTACCCTTCTGGAGTGTCCTCAGATCAGAGAGTTTCCTCGGAGACTGACATCACATAAGACAAACTGGCTCAAATACAAAAAATATATAAGCAGTCACATTGAACTGAGCCCAACCATAAACAGCGAAGAAGACATTGAAAATTCAGTCCAAGCCCTGAGCTCAATCATTACTGCTGCAGCTCATCACTCGAGCCCACTAACAGCATCAACAACAACAACACCTAAGCAAGATCGTAGATTAACGAACAGCTTTATAGACCGGCTGGTCACTGAAAAGCGGCGTGCAAGAAGAGAATGGCAGAGCAATCGGTCGCCTGCTGCAAGGACTCGCCTGAGACATGCAGAACGCGTACTTCACAACGCACTCGAAGCTGAGGAGCAGCTAGCCCATAGCCGTTACATCGAAAAACTATCGCCTACAAGCACCAAATTCCCCCTATGGAGAGTACACGCAAGCATAAAGCCACCTGCAAAGGTAGATACGCCTTTGAGGGATCAGAGAGGAAAATGGGCCCGCAGCGACGAAGAAAAGGCAAATGTCTTTGCCCTTCACTTAAGAAATGTTTTCCAGCCGAATCCACCAACCAATGCATATGCACTGCCACTGATTCCCACTGCCGCACAGACTTACCCAATCAAAGTTCATTCGCTTGAAATAAAAAAAGTTATAACAGAACTCAATCCCAAAAAAGCACCAGGACATGATCTTATTACGCCTAAAATGATTATGGAACTTCCAAGTCCTGCCATTACATACATCTCGAGAATCTTCAATGCCGTACTGCGATGTAGATCATAATGATTCAGAAACCAGGAAAGGATAAAACACAAGCGTCACCAAATAGACCCATTAGCCTGCTACCTTGCTTATCAAAAGTATTTGCACAAAATATAATTCCTTCACATCAATTTGGGTTCCGAGCAAAACACGGGACCATTGAGCAAGTCAACCGTTTAACTTCCGATATTCGGACTGCGTATGAGCACCACGAATACTGCTCTGCCATTTTCCTAGATGTTGCCCAAGCGTTTGACCGCGTTTGGTTGGACGGGCTTATATACAAAATTAGGACACTGCTTCCTCCAAATACACACAAACTCTTAGAATGTTATGTCAGCAACAGAGTTTTTTCTGTTCGTCAAAATGAGTACACAACGGAAGAGTTCATCATTGGAGCCGGAGTGCCACAGGGTTGCGTTCTCGGTCCTTTTCTGTATGTATTGTACACTGCCGACATCCCAACAGACCCCCGACTAACAATGTCCACTTTTGCTGATGATACGGCAATTCTAAGCAGATCACGTAAAATCATCGCATCCAGACTTTTGGCAAGCCACCTGTCTCACGTGGAGGAGTGGCTGGCCAACTGGCGCATAAAAATTAACGAGCAAAAGTGTAAACACGTGACGTTCACACTCAACAGAAGCACCTGTCCCCAGATATCCCTAAACGCGACTATGATACCACAATCAAACGATGTTGTTTACCTTGGTGTCCACCTCGACAGAAGGCTCACTTGGCGCAAACACATAGAGTCGAAAAAACTTCAAATAAGGCTAAAGGCCAACAGCCTTCACTGGCTAATTAACTCCCGTTCCCCTCTAAAACTGGAATATAAAGTCTTACTGTACAAAAGCATCATAAAGCCTGTCTGGACTTATGGCTCACAGCTATGGGGAAATGCCTGTGCGAGCAATGTGGATATCCTTCAAAGATCACAATCAAGAATTCTTAGAACACTCACTGGAGCGCCCTGGTACAACGACCTGAGGATCCCATTGGTCGAAACTGAAATACAGCAACTAAAGCGCAAATATTCTGAAAAACTTCTAGCCCACCCTAATGAACTTGCACAATCTCTCACCCTGCAAGCAACGCATTCTCGCTATTTTATTAGATTTTCTTTGATAGGCTTCCTTAGCTCATACAATTTTTTTTTAATGTTATACTTTTGTTGACAGCCGATGTTTGTCTACTCTAAATAAATAAATAAAAAGTAACTGAGGATAAAAGAAGGCAAATAGACAACGGGAATGTCACACTTTTAACACTGCTCGACTTTAGCAAGGCACTTGACACCGTTAACCACGAAATCTTAATAACGAAGCTGGACAGATTCTTTAATCTCGCAAATACTGCTTTAAAACTTATTAATTCGTACCAGGCAGTGGTTTCGGAGTCTGATATATCATCCACTTTGTACCTTAAGCGAGGTGTCCGCCAGGGGTCAGTCCTTGGTCCCCTTCTTTTCTCATTATATGTAAGTGACCTGCCAGATATGTTGTCTAATTGTATGCAGATGATGTGCAGATGTATGTTAGCCTTCCATTAAATAGAATAAATGAGTGCGTAGATATTTGTAACAATGATTTGTTGAATGTGAATGAATGGGCTAAACGTAACGGACTATCGCTAAATCCAGCAAAATGTAAATGCATAGTAATATATAAAAAGTCACGAAGATCTGTGGTAGATCTACCTCGACTAAATATTGCTGGCACACATTTAGAATATGTTGCTCAAGCCGTTAATCTAGGAATAACTTTTAATGACACTCTGAGCTGGAATGAACAATTGACTAAAGCCGCTGGAAAAACCCACGGAATAAGACAGCTTTCGTTGACTAAATGTTATCTGCCGACTAATCTCAGACTCCTTATTGCAAAGACGTACTTGACACCTACTCTTTGCTATGGAATTTAAATATTCGGAAACTGTGGCGCTGCTTCTTAGAGACGACTTAATGTAACGTTTAATAACATTGCTAGGTATACTTTGCCAGACTAAATCTAATCTCACTAATCTCAGACTCCTTATTGCAAAGACGTACTTGACACCTACTCTTTGTTATGGAATTTAAATATTCGGAAACTGTGGCGCTGCTTCTTAGAGACGACTTAATGTAACGTTTAATAACATTGCTAGGTATGCTTTGCCAGACATATATATGACATTGATTTTAAGATTTGGACTGATTATAGATCTCAGCTACTATTACATAAGATACTATACACTAGACAACCATCGTATTTAGATGACAAAATAAGCTTTGCCGTCTCAACGAGAACTTTTAATCTCATCGCAATTCGCCATACGCTAGCCAGATCTGAACGCCAGTTTTTTGTAAACACTGTTCGGTTGTGGAACCAACTCTCACCAAACTTGAAGAGTATTAGTAGTGTCACGCAATTTAGGGTCAAATAACATTCCTATCTAATTTTTAAAACAATAGTATAAAGTAATACTAAGTAATAGTTCATATGTTTTGTGACTGACAGGAATTTTTGCCAAATACATAAATAAATTTACGAGAACCGTAGTAGAAATAATAGAAGAAGAGCTTGTTCGTTTGAAGATTAGTCAAAGAGTGAGAGAGAGTTTATTCTACTCAGTTTCATTTATACATATTCACACAAGTATCGAGCGCAGTATTGAGAATCAAATGACTTCTGTTTACATTAGAAAGAGAGTTGCCACAATGTTGTATTGCTTAATTAATATAATTCAATACTCCCTTTCAAAACATACATTCCTAATTCAACTTAAGGCCAAGCAACTTTATATAATTGTCATATTTTGATCTGAAAAGGTTTTTAGTAAAGATATCTGCAGACATATCATTCGTAGGGCAATACTCTAATTCAATTATCTCAGTACTAAAAACTTCTCTTACAAAATGAAATCAAGTATCTATATGCTTGCTCCTAGCATAGTATACAGGGTTTTTGACCAAGTTCATGGCACTCAAATTATCGCCATGAATTACTATAGATTTCAAGTCGTCAAACAGGTTTATTTCATTGTACAGTTTTACAATACGAACTACTTCTTTCGTTGCTTTCCAGAGAGCCATATATTCTGCCTCAGTGCTGCTAAGGGCTACCGATGACTGTTTTTTGCTCTCCCATGAGAACGCGCTGCCTCCAAGCATGAAGGCATATCCAAAGTTGGATCTTCGATCAGTGGCGTCTCCACCCCAATCCACGTCGACATATCATTTGATAGACCCTCCAGTCTTCGTATAGGTAATAGGCATGGACGATGTCGTGTGCAGGTACCTCAACACCTGCTTTGCTGCAGACCAGTGCTCGGGGTGAGGGTCAGTGTTCCTTTGCGCCAGCTTGCATACAGAATGCAAAATGTCAGGCCTGGATGTAATCGCCAAGTACATCAGACACCCGATCAGGGACCGATACTCCGCCTGGTTCGCCTTTCCTTAATTTGGTCTGTCACACTTAGTGGTATAGCCAGCTACCAGTGGGACTGATGTGAGGCACGCTTCCATGCCACACCTCTTGAGTAGCTGCAACACATGCTGCTGTTGGGTGATACTTATCGCCCCTGTAGCGCCTTCCCTCTCGATTTGCATTCCGAGAAAGTGATGTATGGGACCTTTGTCGACAATCTGAAATATACGAGAAATTTTTGCTTAATTGTGACCAACTCACCGATGTCTGAGGAACAAATCATCAGACCATCTATATAGGTTAGATTGCGATGGCTGAAAGGGACAAGTCGCTCTTCCACTTAGGCCACATTGGGCCCATTGCGAGGCATCCCTATCGTGCTCTTCTCTGAAGGAGCTCGATGGTGGTACCTATTCTGGCCAGTTTGTCCGCAGACTCATTTCCTTCTATGTTGCGATGTCCAGGCACCCATATAAGGTGTATACTGAAATGTCGTGCGATCTCATTCAGAGATAAGCGACAATCCGTAAGTGTTTTAGCATTGTTAGAGTGTGAGTCAAGTGCTTTAAGTGCAGCTTGACTATCTGAGTATATAAATACATTTCCTTCTTTGACCGCGAGTGTTGTAAGACAGGTGGCAGCTTCCTGGATGGCTACCACCTCTGCTTGGTACACACTACAGTGATCAGGAAGGCGGAACGATAAGTTCAAGTCTAGGTTGGGAGAGAAAACGCCCGCTCTATGCGTTAGCTCTGCTATGGGGAAGGTTGTCCCAATCGTGTCGGCTTGGGATATTTACGTCGTATAATTTGTCGAACGTTGTTTGTGGTATACAGTAGTAGTCTGTATTTAGTGGTATACCCTCTTGGTCTTCGAGTATGGTAGAGTGTCCCGAATTACCCCTGTTCCAGGGATCGGATTCGAGGGATAGTCTTAGGGCTGTTGTAATAGCCATTTGTTTTGCTACAAGGTCTAGTGGTAGAAGGTGAAGAATAGTATTTAGCGCTTCCGTTGGTGTCGTTCGGAGAGCGCCGCTAATACATATTTCCACGCTTCTCTGTACTTTATGCAGATTGTTCAGCTTATACATTAGAGTCCTTCTATCAATAGAGTAAAATGCTGCCTTAAAATCCACAAAGAAGGCATAGAGTTTTTTGTCGTTGTCTTAATAGGCTCGCGCAGGAAGCTGGTCATACTGTCTTGCAGTCACGTTCTAATTTTTTTCCCGCTCCGCAAATAAAATTTTTAAATCACAAATTTATTGTGCATATCGCGTCTAAAATAGTGACAAGTAGTGCCAACTTTTTTACCAGTGCCATACGACATCGGAGATTTTTTTATTATTTCCGCTTCAGTGTTTTGAAGTTGGTCTATTTGTGACCTGCTTTTCCACCCCCTTGGAATCCGCCAGCAGACACAGGTGTGTGCGCCCACAACCGCTCGCCCGGCCGTGTTTATTTATAGTGCAGTGCAGTGCAACAGAGGGAGCGTCTGTCGACAGCAGCAAAAACCCAAAGCCCGAAACTATATAAACATTTATTAAATATTAATTCTAGTTTATGGGTTGCAACGTAAGTAACAACTCTTACGTCCTACGTCATTGCGTTCAACAAGATCGTAACACGTAACAGCGCTGTCAAACCGTCAGTGCTGACTTTTCAGCTATTTTTTAGTTAGTGATCTTATTGTGTGTGTTTTGGCCGTTTTTCAGCCAGATTACTTATATTTATGCGGTTTATTATTGTTTGACTCTGTTTTTGGTCCTAAGGTTCAATCCTAACTTAATAATAAAATAAGAAAATAAATTTTTTTCTTGTTTTCTTGTTTTTATTGTTCGAGTTTGTTTCAAGCAGGGGCAAGTGATGAGGAACTACATGATGTGGGTGCCTGGCAGTTTAAACGGCTAAAAAATAACAGTCATAATTTTACTTAATATTATTTTATTTTATTTATAAAATTCACCAGGTCATGAGTAGCAATAACAACTCTGTGACTCAAACTTCCGCACCACAAGTCGGAAGCATCTCGAAACCTCGAGGAGGCAACAACACGGCTCCTGCTGTGAAGAATGGGCAGCCCTCTGCTGCCGCAAAGAAGAAAACCCCCAGTCAGCAACCAGCAGCTGGGATTTCTTCTAATGCGGTAGAAAAGGCCGAAATTATTTGCAGCAGGGCCGTGGTGTACACTAGACCCGACCCAACCACAGTTGGAACCGAGCAACAAAAGAAGGCATACCGAATCATAAAACGTCTGGCAACCAACCCAATCAGGAAGGACCAGACGTCGGAGGAGGATTATGCTAAAATTCAGGAGGACATAGCCTGGGCGAGGGAAGTTCTACCGAACTTCTCTTTGGACATGACCCCACCCAAACAGCCACCCGCTGAGACAAAGGATAAGCCAAAAAACGGTACCCGGCTCGAAGTGCCATCCACATCAAAGAGGGATCGGTCTATGGATGAACAGCAACCGCTTTCATCCAAACGACCGAAAACTCACGGAGCCCCTCTCCGGGTTTCCTTTGCTGAGATGGCGAAGGATAAAAGGATTGTGGGTGTCTTGGACGAGGGTAACCCTTTTGGCGCGATCCCGTTACACCACTGGAAGTGGATTGAGGCGGCAATAAGCCGCGTCGCCTTAGATGTGCCAATGGAAAACCCAGGAACACCTCCTGTCTGCTACAGCATAGGATGGTTCAGGGAAACATCCGACTAGTAGCATGCGAGGATGATAGATCAGCGGATCTATACAACGCCGCCATCAACAAGGTCGGCGAAGTATACCCTGGCGCAAGACTGAAGGTGGTCGACGCCAAAGACATACCATCTTGTCCAAGGCCCGAGTCTGGTTACCCGTGCACCCTGCGAAACCAGAAAAAATTCTACAGCTGATAAGGATGCTGAGGGTGGTCAAAGTGGAGTGCTCAACCACTGGAACAGGGCAACCACTCTAGTCACTTTCCAAATACACAAAGAATCCGTGGAGTACCTAACCAGGTGCGACGGAACCCTAAACTATGGGTTCAAGCGGGTGTATATGAAGTTCTGTAAGACAGACACTAAGGCGCTTGCTAACCTAGCAGCTAGCGTTGTCGATGTAGTTCATGACGGAACTCAAGGAGACGTAGAGATGGATGTAGAGCGCACCCCTCCACATGAGGAGCGCTGTGGCTACATATCGTCTAGGTCTGACTACGGACCATCTTTCGGTCGTATCTACAGCGAGCAGGAACTTCTCCAATCGGAGGATCCTGATGATACGCTGACGGAGGAGATCAACATACAAAATGGTGAAGGTTCTACAAATAAACCCTTAAATGTAAAGCAGCAACCGCTGCTCTTCTACTTCGCCTTTCCTCAGGCGAAGTAGACATAGTACTTGTCCAAGATCCGTGTATTTCTGGTGACAGAATCAACGGCTGGAGGACACCAAAGTACAAACTTTTCCACACCAAGGGTAAGGGTAAGATTCGCACATGTATTCTAACCAAAATGCATTATAATACAATTTTACTTCCTCAGTTCAGTGATGGAGACATCACAACGGTCAGCCTGGAACTGAGGAGTTCGACCATCAGGCTGGCATCCTTTTATCTGCCCCACGACAGCGAGGGCCCTCCACCACCAAATCTATTCTAATACCTCATTGGGAGCAGCACACACAACACAAGCCTCATACTAGGGGGCGATGCTAACTCACATCACACACTATGGGGCAGCACAAATATAAATGAGCGAGGTGAGTCTCTCTACAACTTTTTATTGCAAACCAACTTGCATATTGCCAACAAGGATGTTGACCCAACATTCATAATTAAAAACAGGAGAGAGGTTTTAGACATCACTCTGATCTCTGATGAACTCTATGATCAAACGGTATCATGGAAGGTGCTATCGGACCTCTTTCTTTGACCACCGTTACATAGAGTTCGTTTTAACCAATAAATGCCCTTCACCCAAGAGGATTCAGAACCCAAAAAAGACAAACTGGGAAGTACACAATAAATTCCTAGTCCAAAAGCTTAAAATGTCCCCACCATTCACATCAAGTACGGGAAATCAGGTAGACGAGCTTGTAGAAACGCTTACCACCGCGTACAAAGACTCGTTCGATAGGGCCTGCCCCCCTAGAAAAATAAAATCCACCTTTAAACCACCATGGTGGTCTGCAGAGCTTGATAAACTCAGGAAAGAATGTAGGCATACTTTCAACGTAGCCAAACACAATGACCAAAAAACCGATTGGGATTTGTGTAAACAAAAGCTAAGTATATACAAAAAAGCTATTAGACGGGCTAAACGTACATCTTGGGCCCATTTCTGTAGCAATATAGAATCAACCTCTGACGCATCTCGTCTTAGGAAAATCTTGGCAAGCTCACCAGTATCGCCAGGGCTATTGCAAAAAGCAGACGGAATCTGGATCGAGTCCAGCGAGGAATCTCTAGACCTTCTATTGTGCACTCATTTTCCTGAATGCTCCATAAACTCACCAACAACGGGTAGGTCAACCGACCTGTCTATAACACACAATAAGAATATAGTAACAGCAACCAGAATTAAGGGGGCAATCGACTCGTTCGAACCATTTAAGTCACCAGGGCCTGATAACGTTATTCCTGCTCAATTGCAACACACAATTGGGCATACAATGAACTGGCTTTACACAATACATGTAAGCTGTCTGAAGTTCAACTATATCCCCACCAGATGGAGAGAAACTAAAGTAGTCTTTATACCAAAGGCTGGCAAGCCCTCACATGTAAAACCAAATGACTATAGGCCAATCAGCCTATCTTCATTCCTCCTCAAAACCCTAAAGAGACTTATAGACACCTACCTAAGGCAGACTATAAACCCCTCTCACTTAGTACACTCACAACATGCGTACAGCAAGGGAAGGTCAACTGAAACCGCCCTACACTCCCTAGTCTCAGAGATTGAAAAATCTCTTGAAGTGGGAGACTACTCTCTAGTTGCATTTTTCGACATAGGGGGTGCCTTTAATAACGTCAAACCTAGTGCCATCACCTCTGCCTTGGCAAATGTGGGAACGGATACGCCACTGATTGGGTTCATCGACCAATTGCTAACAAGCAGGTCGGTGTACTCGCACAGATTTGTTAGCAGAGGCACTCCCCAAGGAGGCATTCTCTCTCCTCTACTATAGATCGTAACAGTTATTCAACTACTTCGGTTCATGGAAGCGGAGGGACCCGTGGTGGTGGCCTAAGCGGACAACATTGCAATTTTTAAATGTGGAATCTTCCCACAGACGCTGTGTGACCTCATGCAGACCGGACTGACAACACTGGCTCAGTGGACGACATCTTGTGGTCTGGGTGTAAACCCAGACAAAACAGAACTAGTACTCTTCACCAGGAGATAAAAAATTCCTAACCTTATCCCTCCTAAAATCAATGGAGTAAGCGGAACATTTGGAGACAATGCCAAATACTTGGGAGTCATTCTCGATAGGAAGCTACTCTGGAATGGCAACATAAATGATCGCATAAAAAAGGCAACAATTGCTCTTTTCTCGTGCAGAAAAGCCATAGGCCGAAAATGGGGTTTTTCTCCATAAATAGTACATTGGCTTTACGCAGCCGTGGTACGGCCTATACTACTATATGGATCACTAGTATGGTGGCCAGCACTCGGGAAACAATTTGTCCTGAACAGCCTAAATAAGGTACAGAGAAGCGCTGAGATATGTATGAGCGGCGCGCTCCGAACCACACCAGCGGAAGCGCTCAACACCATATCTCATCTCATACCACTAGACCTCGTAGCAAAACAGATGGCTAGCACAACAGCCCTCAGACTAAGAGAATCCGACACCTGGAACGGGGATAATTTTGGACACTCTACCATACTCGGCCACCAAGCAGGTATACCATCAAATACGGACTACTGTATACCTCTAACGACGTTCGACAAATCGTACGACGTCTACATCCCAAGCAGAAGCGAATGGGAAAACCTTCCCCATAGCAGAGCTAACGCCATAAATATCTACACGGATGGCTCTAAACTCGACGAAAAAGTGAGAGGGGGTGTCTTCTCCCACAACCTAGACCTAAACTTATCGTTCCGCCTTCCTGACCACTGCAGTGTGTACCAAGCGGAAGTGGTTGCAATCCAGGAAGCTGCCACCTGTCTTAGCACACACGCGGTCAAAGAAGGAAATGTATTTATATACTCAGATAGTCAAGCTGCACTTAAAGCACTTGACTCACATTCCAACAATGCTAAAACACTTACGGATTGTCGCTTATCTCTGAATGAGATCGCACTACATTTTACTATACACCTAATATGGGTGCCTGGACACCGGAACATAGACGGAAATGAGTCTGCGGACAAACTGGCCAGACTTTGCGCAACCATCTAGCTCCTTCCAGAGAAGAGCACTATAGGGATGCCTATGGCTACCTACAAGCTTCACACAAAAGCCAAAACACTGCGTCTTGCTACGGATAGGTGGAAAAATCTTTCCTCGTGCTCGGTAGCAAGACTCACGTGGCCAGAATACAACTTAAAACGCACTAGCACACTTTTGCGTTGCAGAAGGGAACACATAGCCCTTCTGGTGGGTGCCCTGACGGGTCACTGTCTTATTGGCAGACACGCAGCGCGCCTAGGCGTAGCACACCACGATTTCTGTAGAAGTTGCAGATATGAGGAAGAGGAGGAAACGGTACAGCACCTCCTGTGCCACTGTCCTGCTCTGAGCAGGAGGAGACTTAGAATTCTGGGTCAACCCCTTTTAACAAATCTCTCGGAGACTCTGGAATGGCAACATAAATGACCGCATAAAAAAGGCAACAATTGCTCTTTTCTCGTGCAGAAAAGGTAAAGGCCGAAAATGGGGTTTTTCCCCATATATAGTACATTGGCTTTACACAGCCGTGGTACGCCCAATACTACTATATGGATCACTAGTATGGTGGCCAGCACTCGGGAAACAATTTGTCCTGAACAGCCTAAATAAGGTACAGAGAAGCGCTGAGATATGTATGAGCGGCGCGCTCCGAACCACACCAACGGAAGCGCTCAACACCATTTCTCATCTCATACCACTAGACCTCGTAGCTAAACAGATGGCTAGCACAACAGCCCTCAGACTACGAGAATCCGACACCTGGAACGGGGATAATTTTGGACACTCTACCATACTCGGCCACCAAGCAGGTATACCGTCAAATACGTACTACTGTATACCTCTAACGACGTTCGACAAATCGTACGACGTCTACATCCCAAGCAGAAGCGAATGGGAAAACCTTCCCCATAGCAGAGCTAACGCCATAAATATCTACACGGTTGGCTCTAAGCTCGACGAAAAAGTAGGAGGGGGTGTCTTCCACCTTTCTTAGCACACTCGCGGTCAAAGAAGGAAATGTATTTATATACTCAGATAGTCAAGCTGCACTTAAAGCACTTGACTCACATTCCAACAATGCTAAAACACTTACGGATTGTCGCTTATCTCTGAATGTATACACCTAATATGGGTGCCTGGACACCGGAACATAGATGGGAATGACTCTGCGGACAAACTGGCCAAACTGGGCGCAACCATCGATCTCCTTCCAGAGAAGAGCACGATAGGTATGCCTATGGCTACCTACAAGCTTCACATAAAAGCCGAAACACTGCGTCTTGCTACGGATAGGTGGAAAAATCTTTCCTCGTGCTCGGTAGCAAGACTCACGTGGCCAGAATTCAACCTAAAACGCACTAGCACACTTTTGCGTTGCAGAAGGGAACACATAGCCCTTCTAGTGGGTGCCCTGACGGGTCACTGTCTTATTGGCAGACACGCAGCACGCCAAGGCGTAGCACACCACGATTTCTGTAGAAGTTGCAGATATGAGGAAGAGGAGGAAACGGTGCAGCACCTCCTGTGGCACTGTCCTGCTCTGAGCAGGAGGAGACTTAGAATTCTGGGTCAACCCCTTTTAACAAATCTCTCGGAGACTCTGGAATGGCAACATAAATGACCGCATAAAAAAGGCAACCATTGCTCTTTTCTCGTGCAGAAAAGCAATAGGCCGAAAATGGGGTTTTTCCCCATATATAGTACATTGGCTTTACACAGCCGTGGTACGCCCAATACTACTATATGGATCACTAGTATGGTGACCAGCACTCGGGAAACAATTTGTCCTTAACAGCCTAAATAAGGGACAGAGAAGCGCTGAGATATGTATGAGCGGCGCGCTCCGAACCACACCAACGGAAGCGCTCAACACCATTTCTCATCTCATACCACTAGACCTCGTAGCTAAACAGATGGCTAGCACAACAGCCCTCAGACTACGAGAATCCGACACCTGGAACGGGGATAATTTCGGACACTCTACCATACTCGGCCACCAAGCAGGTATACCGTCAAATACGGACTACTGTATACCTCTAACGACGTTCGACAAATCGTACGACGTCTACATCCCAAGCAGAAGCGAATGGGAAAACCTTCCCCATAGCAGAGCTAATGCCATAAATATCTATACGGATCCGCCACCAAGCAGGTATACCGTCAAATACGGACTACTGTATACCTCTAACGACGTTCGACAAATCGTACGACGTCTACATCCCAAGCAGAAGCAAATGGGAAAACCTTCCCCATAGCAGAGCTAACGCCATAAATATCTACACGGATGGCTCTAAGCTCGACGAAAAAGTAGGAGGGGTGTCTTCTCCCCCAACCTAGACCTAAACTTATCGTTCCGCCTTCCTGACCACTGCAGTGTGTACCAAGCG
The DNA here is from genome assembly GCA_037044535.1 of Lordiphosa magnipectinata. Lineage (NCBI taxonomy): Eukaryota > Metazoa > Arthropoda > Insecta > Diptera > Drosophilidae > Lordiphosa > Lordiphosa magnipectinata. Next base: position 319,838 of record JBAMBO010004169.1, on the reverse strand, counting down.
GAAGTGGTTGCTATCCATGAAGCTGCCACCTGTCTTAGCACACTCGCGGTCAAAGAAGGAAATGTATTTATATACTCAGATAGTCAAGCTGCACTTAAAGCACTTGACTCACATTCCAACAATGCTTAAACACTTACGGATTGTCGCTTATCTCTGAATGAGATCGCACGACATTTTAGTATACACCTAATATGGGTGCCTGGACAATGGAACATAGACGGAAATGAGTCTGCGGACAAACTGGCCAGCCTAGGCGCAACCATACCTACAAGCTTCACATAAAAGCCGAAACACTGCGTCTTGCTACGGATAGGTGGAAAAATCTTTCCTCGTGCTCGGTAGCAAGACTCACGTGGCCAGAATTCAACCTAAAACGCACTAGCACACTTTTGCGTTGCAGAAGGGAACACATAGCCCTTCTAGTGGGTGCCCTGACGGGTCACTGTCTTATTGGCAGACAGGCAGCACGCCTAGGCGTAGCACACCACGATTTCTGTAGAAGTTGCAGATATGAGGAAGAGGAGGAAACGGTACAGCACCTCCTGTGCCACTGTCCTGCTCTGAGCAGGAGGAGACTTAGAATTCTGGGTCAACCCCTTTTAACAAATCTCTCGAAGACTCTGGAATGGCAACATAAATGACCGCATAAAAAAGGCAACCATTGCTCTTTTCTCGTGCAGAAAAGCAATAGGCCGAAAATGGGGTTTTTCCCCATATATAGTACATTGGCTTTACACAGCCGTGGTACGCCCAATACTACTATATGGATCACTAGTATGGTGACCAGCACTCGGGAAACAATTTGTCCTTAACAGCCTAAATAAGGGACAGAGAAGCGCTGAGATATGTATGAGCGGCGCGCTCCGAACCACACCAACGGAAGCGCTCAACACCATATCTCATCTCATACCACTAGATCTCGTAGCAAAACAGATGGCTAGCACAACAGCCCTCAGACTACGAGAATCCGACACCTGGAACGGGGATAATTTCGGACACTCTACCATACTCGGCCACCAAGCAGGTATACCGTCAAATACGGACTACTGTATACCTCTAACGACGTTCGACAAATCGTACGACGTCTACATCCCAAGCAGAAGCGAATGGGAAAACCTTCCCCATAGCAGAGCTAATGCATAAATATCTATACGGATCCGCCACCAAGCAGGTATACCGTCAAATACGGACTACTGTATACCTCTAACGACGTTCGACAAATCGTACGACGTCTACATCCCAAGCAGAAGCAAATGGGAAAACCTTCCCCATAGCAGAGCTAACGCCATAAATATCTACACGGATGGCTCTAAGCTCGACGAAAAAGTAGGAGGGGTGTCTTCTCCCCCAACCTAGACCTAAACTTATCGTTCCGCCTTCCTGACCACTGCAGTGTGTACCAAGCGGAAGTGGTTGCTATCCATGAAGCTGCCACCTGTCTTAGCACACTCGCGGTCAAAGAAGGAAATCTATTTATATACTCAGATAGTCAAGCTGCACTTAAAGCACTTGACTCACATTCCAACAATGCTTAAACACTTACGGATTGTCGCTTATCTCTGAATGAGATCGCACGACATTTTAGTATACACCTAATATGGGTGCCTGGACAATGGAACATAGACGGAAATGAGTCTGCGGACAAACTGGCCAGCCTAGGCGCAACCATACCTACAAGCTTCACATAAAAGCCGAAACACTGCGTCTTGCTACGGATAGGTGGAAAAATCTTTCCTCGTGCTCGGTAGCAAGACTCACGTGGCCAGAATTCAACCTAAAACGCACTAGCACACTTTTGCGTTGCAGAAGGGAACACATAGCCCTTCTGGTGGGTGCCCTGACGGGTCACTGTCTTATTGGCAGACAGGCAGCACGCCTAGGCGTAGCACACCACGATTTCTGTAGAAGTTGCAGATATGAGGAAGAGGAGGAAACGGTACAGCACCTCCTGTGCCACTGTCCTGCTCTGAGCAGGAGGAGACTTAGAATTCTGGGTTAACCCCTTTTAACCTATCTCTCGGAGACATCCGAGCTAGAGATCTCAGCTCTACTTAATTTTATTCTGTCCACACAATGGTTCAGTATTAACCCCCCCTATGGAATAAAGGGTTAACAGGGAATATATGGCATCGCAACGGGCCCTTACGGCCTAAGTGGGAGAGCGACTTGTCGCTCTCAGCCATCGCAACCTAACCTAACCTAATAGGCTCTCGCAATGGTATTCAGACAGAAGACATTATCTACTATAGAAATCCCGACTAAAACTCTGTTAAAACCGCGTTGAGCCAATTACTTAGACGTTCAAGGAGAACTGCCAAGAAAACCTTAGCTATCGCATTCTGAAAAGTAATTCCCCTGTAGTTGCTGGTTACTTGTGGATCGCCTTTCTTGAAACTTGGGAATATTATGGCTTTCTGAAAACTGTTGGGGGCTTTTCCGGCTTGCAATATATTGTTGTATGCTTCTGCTAACCTTTGTAAAAAAGATCGTGAGGCAAATTTTATAAACTCAGCCGGTATGCGATCAGGACCAGGAGCTTTTTTATCTTTTAATTTAATTTAAATTGCCAGAAACTTTTTGGGCAGTTATTGTTCCATCTAGTGCTTCATTTACAAGCACATTCGAGCTAAATTTAGTAGACTACCAAAATAGTTTGGCAGCTGCGCGGCGTTCACATCTATGCCTTTTACAAAAGAGTTTCCATTTAATCTTCTGATGGTGCTCCAGTACTACTTGCTGTCACGGATATCTTCTAGAGATGCGGCTTGCTTTGCATAGAACTGTTTTTGGGCTTCTTGACAAATGTTCTTGTATGTTTTGTTTGCTTGCTGATACCGAATCATAGATTCTTCCGAGTTTTCACTCTTCGCGATTCTAAGCAGTTTAAACGATACGTCCCGCGCTAACTTACATCTTTTGTTGTACCACTCCTCTTTGTAGGATAATCCAACACTTTTACTTTGTGATACAGTTTGTGAGACGACTTATTGCTTCAATGTTGGAGTTCGCTTGGTTGCATGTTACAGGGCCGATATTGCTGTCTATATTTCTTCTGAACGCATCTGCATGTTTATATGACCATCTTAGTTTTGGCAGAAGTCTGAGTTGTTCAGTGCAAGTTGGTTGGTCGATGCAAAGGGACGCTTCCAGAGGCATATGATATGAGAAAATCAATTCTTTTAAATTTAAATTTATTTATTTATGTTTCTCCCAGCGCAACAAGTACATTGGCACTTATAAATTAACGCGCTAGTCACGGTTTTTTTATCCTTAACATTCATCAATTTCCTAACTTAAATTATTACAATTATTAAATTTAAATTTTAGCACTAACATAGAACTTGATTATATAAAAAGTATTCGTTAAAATGATTTTATTATAACTATTTGATTATTACTCTAATTCCCTATCTTGCATGATTTCCCTAACCTTCTTCTTGAATTGATTTACGCTTCCAATTGTTTTGTTACCATGAGGTAGGTCGTTCCATAGCCGAATAGCATTTATCAAAAACTGCCTCTCAGAGCAGAGAGAATAGCTTCCATCTCGGGCATATAAAATTGTTTGTGCGCTGCGATGCTGCAGGTCTTAGCATATTGTGAAGATAAGATGGTTCTCTGCTTGTAATGATCTTATGAATGAAAGTAAGAGTTCTTAAGTAAGAGTTCTGAGATTAATCCACGATTTGAGGCAAAGGTCAAAAATCTTCCGAGCTATGTGTGATATGTGGTCGAATCGTCTATTATTAAATACATATCTAGCTATTGAGTTAAGTGACACAGTGCTTTTGATATGTGATTAGTCCATGTTAGGTTGTTGCTAAATGTTATGCCGAGATTGACTGCATGTTCTACATAATTAATTGAAGTGCCATTAATGTCAACTTTTGGCAACTGGCTTGTGTCGAGGGATTTCTTATATTATATATGACTATGCACTTGGTTTCAGCCGGGCTAAGCCCTAATCCGTGCTCTTTAGCCCAAGTATCGATTTTAGCAAGCACATTGTTGGTTACACATACACATTCATTAATATTTATAAGAGGCCTACTAACATAGATTTGGACATCGTCAGCATACATGTGGACATCACAATCTGACAGGACACTAGGAAGATCATTCACGTATACAGAAAACAACAATGGTCCCAAAACAGACCCCTGAGGGACACCACGATGGACTGAGCAAAATTTAGAAATGCGGGAGCCTGATGCCACGGCCTGCATTCTGTTATTCAGATATGACTTAAGCAGAGAAACTGCAGTTCTTGAAAAGTTGTATAAGTTCATCAGTTTCGTGCAGAGAATCTCGTGATTGACAGCATCAAATGCTTTACTGTGGTCAAGCAGCGTCGGAAAAGTTACACAGCTATCGTCCAGCTGTTTCCGAATATCCTCGACTATACTAGTTATTGCTGTGATGCACCGCCGATTCTTTCTAAAACCCGACTGTTTTTGACTCAATAGCTTATGATTATTAAGGAAGCACTGCATTTGTGTAGCCATATTGGTTTTCGGAATACGGATAATTTTTGCGTTTTTCCATGCATGTGGAAACGTGGACGTGGTAAAAGCCGTATAAATGATATGAGTAATATGGTTTAGTATCACAGGCAGTAGTATTTTAGCAAATTTTGGACTAACACTATCTAAGCCTTCAGCATTTGACTTCACTTTATAAATACTTTTAATAACATCACACGGACTGACACAAGCAAAACCAAAACTATTATCACAGAGCGGTAAAACATTTAGATAATTATTGCACGTAGCCTCAGGTACATCTATCTGCGCGAGCTTCTCGTTCAACTCACTTACATTAATAATCTCCGTTGGGCGTGCTTTGATTTATCCGATTCCTACACTATTAACTTCTCTCCAGGATTGCCTGGTCATAGCAACTTGGCTAAATTTGGAGTTATAATAATTTCGCTTTGCTGCACTAATCATTTTAGTTACAGTGACCCTTTTATTTCTATATTCAGCTTGTAAACTACTGGTTTTATACCGTTTCCACCTAAGGTATGCAACATCACGCAATTTGATGTGGCGCTGTATGTTGTTGTTGAACCAAGGCTGCTGTTTCGGTGTAATAACTTTTGTCGTAAGCTGCACGCATTTATTAAAAAGATAGTTTATGTTTGTGTTGAGAACATGTAATTGACAGTCAACATGAGGCGAGTGGTATATTGGCGTCCAGTCACAAGCATTAAATTCTAACTCTAGTTCTCTGTAGTCAATGTTTTTGTAGTCCCTAAATTGTATTGAAACGTCATTATAACTAACTACTATATCATATGTAAGAAAAATTGAATCATGTCTTGAGAAAAAAGGTACTGCGACATAGAATGCATTAAGAAGGGTGTTACAGCTAGTAGAAAAGTGTGTTGGTATTGTTTTGTTCACTACGTTCAATCCAAGCGACTCAAAGCTATCAGAAAGATGTGTTTCAGTTAACAAATTACTGTTAAAGTCTCCAGTCAGTATTATCTCAGAATAGTCCGAGGAAAGATCAGTAACAGCATCCAACAATTGGCTGTAGTCGACATTACGGTAAGGTCTGTAAATGCATCCGACAAGTGTCTTCGTTTCAAGGTTATTATTATTAAAAACTAAAAATAGGTATTTAATTGCGCTTGTACTGGGGTGCTTACAGACGAGTCTACAATTTAGTCTCTTGTTCACGTAAATGGCCACTCCTCCTGCATGGTCAACACGGTCAGAACGATACAACATGTAACCATCGCACGCAACGGACAAATCACAAATATGAGACATGAACCAAGTATCGGACACACATATAACATCAATTTCGGAACCTACAAAAATATATCCAAACTCGTCTATTTTATTTGCAGGACTTTATGCATTGACATGAACAATAGATAAGTCTTTAGCCTGTTTCTTCAGAACTCTGACCATGCTATGGATCTACTCATTTCATCCTGCATTATTATTTGGTGTTATTGGTGTTATTGGTATTATTATGGATTGTTATTGGTGTTGCTGCATCCAATGTGCACAAGTCCGCTTGTGCTTTTTGAGCCGCATTGCCTCTCTAAATATGTTGTAGTTTTCTTGCGAAAGCTGCACGTTGACAAAAATCGGAGATGGTGAAAATAAGTCAAAGCCTAATAGCGCCAAGCTTAGTGGTTGCTTTTGTTCGCGCCGGTACACTCCTATTGCTCTCATAAGCATTTTTTTTCCTTGCACGTTTTCTACCTTTATAATTTTTATCGGGTCTACAGTGCTTTGGTGTGAACGACGAATCCGGAAAATATCTTTAAGCCTTGGTGGTGGTGTGACATTCAATTGAAAGCAAAGCGAATTAAAGTATGCCCGGACATTTTCTCCATTATAGGGTACTCCATGGAGACGCAGATCACATGCGTAGCTCGCCATGTGCTGTGCTGCCTGCTTCGACTCCAAACTTCCCACCCTCTCTCTCAGACTTTGCAGTTCATCCACCTGGTGTTCAAGCTGAACCACTCGCTCGCCAAGCTGGTCGCGCATAGATTTGAGCTCACCAACTTCATGTTCCAGCTGAATCATCCTCTCGGCTTGCTGCCGTGTCATCGCATCGAAACGCTCCAACAAAGCATTAAGGGTACGCTGCTCAGCCTCACGCATATTTCCAGAGATTAGCTCAGCCTGCTCCCAGAAGCGTTGGTTGAGGATCTGAAGAGTGGTGGAGACAGAACATCAGAGGACCGGGGCGCCTTTAGGCTCTCACGAGCGCGTTTGGTGTGGGGTTGACCTGGTGCCATGCCGATAAGTGAATTACAGATGAGTGCGTGAGTGTTGAGTGAGAATTAATTTGGTTTTGAGTGAAATGCTGTGTGTAGTTGGTTGAGTCGCTCTCCTTTGCCTGTTCACTTCAACTCCGTTTTTTCCAATTGATGTTGTTTGGACTTTGACCCTTACTCTGCTCAAGCGACAAAGTGGTTCTTTTGTATATTTTTTAGCCAAAACAAAACAAAAGGCGGAGCAACAAATAAAAATCGCAAAATGACGGGTGTATCGGGATTGCTCGATATTTATAATAAAATTGAATTTTAATGACTTTCTATCGCGATTTTAATGAAATATATATTTTTTTTTTTTGAGATCTTCTAGCATCTCTATTCACGAGCCTCTCACCAAACAATAGACTCTTGTGGATCGAGCAGTGCCTCTAATAAAAGTGTAATCGCCTGTGGCATCGCTAGTAGATCTTCCATTAGCCAAAGTGAAGCCAAAATTTTCTGCCAAGTTAATAAACCTGCGGCAATTAAAGACTAAGACTTTATCTCTAGTTTCCCTTCTTTCCAGTAACTTGCTTGGTACAACCTGAGGATTATATCCACATATGTGCATTTCACCGATCCTCGCATTGCAGTCACCAATAATCATCAGGTTAGCCTTGCATTGCTCATTATTTAGAACGTCATACAATATCGATATGTCTACATCCCATCTATTGCAGTTAATATAAACGGGGAGAACATAGTGGTCTGTTGAGCATGTGCTGATCTTAAAAGGTAGGTAATTCCGGCTGGCCCTATGTGGTGGCCACACATAGACCTTACGGTCCTTAGTGAGGCCGGGTGGTTTTTTCTGGGTACCATTAAAAATCCAAGAGGATGTTTGACATTTTGGCAAATGCCAATAGTTGTTTGGGCGACTTCCTTGCCGCCTCTTCAAGAGAGTTGTGACTTGGGGAGTGCAGATGTCTTAATCTTGTCTTAGCGATCGCTGGGCAGCTGCAGATGAGGTGTTCAAGAGTTTTGATGACTCCAGGTTCCTTACATTTCCTGCAGATGTCCGTTGTAGTGATTCCTAGCTTTTTCGCGTGAGCAGCTGCTAGGCAGTGACCAGTTAATATGCCTATAAGCAGTCTACAGTCTCTTCTTTGGAGCTGTAGCATATAGTGCGTGAGTTTTTGTCTCTTGTCTTCCACATGATTTTTGAGATTCTGCAGCCGGTTGTGTTCTTCCACTTTTCCTCTGCTTCTTTCTCCGCTATCTCATCCATCTTGCTGTGTAGCGTTTGTACGGAGATAGATATGTTTAGTCTTGCTTCTTGGCTTAGTGCGGTTCCGACTGACAGTCTAGCCATTTCGTTTCCATTAACGCCCCGATGGCTGGGAATCCAGTAGATTTGCACTTTTCTAGAGATGCTGAGGGAATCTATTGCCTCCCTGCTTGCCAGAACATTTTTGGAGTTAATGGTGTGTCTCTGCATTGCTTTGATTGCCGCTTGGCTGTCAACGTAAATGTTTATTTGGTTGTTTGGTGCGTATTGTTCTGCCACTTCCGCTGCTTTCCTTATTCGGAAGACTTCCGCCTGCAATATGGTGCAGTGGTCTAGCAGTTTATAGGAGAGCCTCAATTCCGGCTCATCGCAGTATACGGCGGCTCCGACTCCTGAGGCCATCTATGAGCCGTCTGTGAATAGGTGCGTTGCCTCCTGGGCCAGTCCTGTACGCCAGTCTTCTGGTCCCAGTAGTGCTGATGCGCCTGTGAAGTTGGTGCGTTAGACTTGGTGATAGGCCCCAAGTGCTGCTTAGCATCTTCTGGGATGCATATGGCGCATTGGTTGCCTTTTCACCCTTTCCTTCACATTGAGTCTCCATGACAGTTTACTGTCGATTACTACTCCAAGGTATTTTACGTTGTTCTTTGGCGTTAGCTGTGTTCCATTTATCGTAGGTGGAGTCCATTGCGGTACCTTGTATCTCTTGGTGAAGAGAATCAGGTCCGTCTTCTCCGCATTGATACTGAGTCCGGCTTCTGTGGCCCAATTTAGTATCTTCTAAAGAGTAGAGCCCACGGTTGAGCTGAGAGATGGACATTTCCCCATGATAGTTATGCTTATGTCGTCAGCATATGCGGTTATCTTAGGTGCTTTCCTGCGGAATTTTCGTAATAGTTCGTTGACCACAAGGTTCCATAGAAGGGGCGACAGGACTCCGGCCTGAGGCGTTCCGCATGTGCCTCTTTCGTTATGGTTGTGGTACCCCACTCGGCTTGTACTCCTCTGCAGCTCAGCAGGCTGTATATCCAGGAGTCCAAAGCCTTGTGTATTGCTAGTGCCCTTAGGCTTCGCATTATCCATTCTGTGGTGACTTTGTTAAATGCTCCAGATATATCTAGGAATGCTCCCAGGGCAAATTCCTGATGGTACAGTGCCTTCTCGATGGTGACTACTAGTGAGTGAAGCGCCGTTTCCACCGATTTCCCTTTCGTGTAGGCGTACTGATTATTCTCCAAAGTTAGGTTCAAGCCTTCTCTTATGTGGAGATCTAGCAGTTTTTCCATTGTTTTGAGCAGGAATGATGTGAGGTTTATGGGTCTGTAGTCCTTTGGTTGCACATGACTGCATTTTCCCGCTTTTGGCAAGAATACAATGCGTGCTGTCCTCCAGACCACAGGTACATAGCTCCATCTCAAGCAAGCTTCAAAAATGGATTGCAGCCATGGGACGATTGCGCGAACGAGTCGATCGTCCAACGGATTTTCTCTTGAGTAATGAAGTTATTTGGGATGTTGATTTGTTGCGTGTGTAGGTCGTGAGGCTTATCTGACTCAGTGACTACAGTACAGCCTGGGAAGTGCGCATCAAGAAGAGCGCATGTCGCTTCCCTGCTGCTTTCCGTCCAGTGGCCGTCGTTCGTTTTCAGCTGACTCTGCATGGGTGGCTGCTTTGACAGCAGTTTCCTGAGTCTAGCTGTTTCGGAGACATTTTCTATGCTGGAGCAGAAGGTTCTCCACGCGTTTTGCTTTGCCTTTCGTACTTCTTTTTTGGAGAAGTGAAGTCTTATTTTGTGTTCTTCCCTAATTATTTGCTCATCCGCTTCTTTGGCGAGTTTGAAGCATTCTTGCACGTCCTTCCTCTGTTCTTTCAGCGCTGGGGTCCGCCAGGGGGGTCTGGTTCTCAGTTTGCTAACTGTGAGTTTGCATGAGGATTTGTATGCTTCGGTTAGGTTGGATGTGAGCGTCTTCACGGACATCTCAATATCGTCTACCGAGCAGATGTTCGCTGGCCTAGGTAGTTTTGATTCTACCGTTTTAAGGTACTTCACCCAGTTGGTGTTCCGGAGGTTCCTGTAGGCTTTTTTGGTTTGGTTGTGGTCGAGCTCGATCTTAAAATGGATGTACTTGTGGTCTGAGAATTAGAGTCTTTTGAGGACTCTCCATTCTGATGCCAGAGTACTGTTCCTTAAGGTCAGAGTAAGGTCTGGGACGTTGGCCGATGTTGGTCCCACATATGTGGGCACATCTCCAACGTTTTCTAATTTTATGTTAGTTTGTAGTATAAAGCTTAGGAGAGACTCTCCTCTGTCGCTTATGTCCGGACTGCCCCACACTGTGTGGTGTGCGTTGGCGTCCGTTCCGATGACAAGTGGCTGGTTTTTCCTACTCGCCTCGGCCGTTAGACGTACGCGCTCGGCCGGTGGTGCCTCTCGCTCGTGTGACATGTAGCAGGACGCCATTATTATTGGCTCATCATCGTGGCCTTCCAGGGCCACAACTGTGAGGTCGTCCGTGCTGTAATTTGACATAAGGTAAGCATATATGCCTTTTCTTACTAGAATGGTTGTCCGTGACTTACTTACCGCGGTGTAATGGAAAGTATTGTAGTACGGTGACCTTAGCCCTGAGACCTTGTTCCCTGCCTCATTCCAAGGTTCCTGAACTAAGGCCACATCAGCGGGCCCTTCCTCAAGGGTTATCAGGAGCTCTGCCGACGCAAGCTTGCTTTTATGCAAGTTTACCTGGAGGACCTTCAACTGCATGATCGTTGTCGGCGTCCCCCGGCCCGGATGGGTCAACTACCATGGTTGAATCCTCATCCTCGTCGTTCTCCAGGCTGGATTGGTCAACTACCATGGCTGAGGCACCATCCCCTTCGCTCTCAGCAGAGTGCACTACCTCTGTAATGTCGAGGCTGCTGGCTCTTTCGACCATCTCGTAGAAGCCAAGGTCTTTCTCGACCCTGCCTCCCGCGTGTGCGTTCGTTCGTTCTTGTCTTCTGGGTGGCGCTTTTTGAGTCGTAGGTGCACGCTGCCTACTCCCCACGCCATCTTTCCGAACCTTGGGTATAGCCAATCATCTGGCTCATTGTTGATCTGGAGGACCATGTGCTGTCCGTTCTTGTCGGGCTTAGCAACATATAGCACCTTCCAGTCGCTTATTGGCACGTCCGGGTGTTGCCACCGTAACAGCTTCAGCGCCTGCTCCTTTGGTACTACCCTTGGGAAGAGCACTTTCGCCTTCGGAACTGACGGAATACGTGTTCTGTCAACAACCTCCAGCTGTGCACCCTCTCATGGGCTTCCCATGTCTTCAACGACGCTTTTGACCCACTTGAGGGTGAGATCGTCCATACATTTAAGAATCTTGACTCCAAACAGCCAGTCTGCTTCGTCAAAGGTTACCGGTTGCGCTGCTGGGTCGTTGAATGGACGTTGACGTACAATGCGCAGTACGTTCAAGTGACCCATGCGACACCAAGCCAAAGCTTGTTACGCGCGAACCCCAGGCAAAATAGCAGCCCACCTCCCGCCCAACTGACCGAGAGGCGCAGCCACTAACGTGTGATACGAAATCGCGAAGGAAGAACATAAAGTAATGTTAACTACGGGCTAAATAAGTTAAAATATAAATTTTTATAGCAGGAAGAGAAGCTTCAGAGTTAATATTTCGGTAGAGTTTATTGTAATCAGCACAGAGGACACGAAACGGTTCATGCAAGGCATAGTTAGTATTACAACGCTTTAGTGATAGGGGGATAAAACTACGAGTCGGTTTAAAAGGAACGTTGAGGTTAATTTGGCCAACAAACTTAGTTGAGTCGATTTCACCATTAATTAGTCTATGTAAAAAGATTACTCCAAGCATTACTCAACGGCTAATAAGGGAGGGAAGTTTAATCAAAAGAAGTCTACTAGAGTACGATGGTAAACGGACCTCAGGATTCCAGCCCAAACCACGAAAAGCAAACAATAAAAACTGTTTTTGCACAGATTCAATTCTATCTTGATGGGTCGAACATTGCGGAGACGACACACGTGATCCATACTCGAGAATCGGACGGACAAGAGAAGTGTACAAAATCTTCGTCGTATAGGGATCATCAAATTCCTTCGACCAGCGCTTAATAAACCCAAGAACACTCCTGGCCTTACAAACAGTAGCAGTAACATGAGAATCAAATTTAAGTCGGTGATCAAGAATAACCCCAAGATCATTTACCTCATTGGCTGAATCATTTAAGCACTCAAGTGGGACATTATCAAGCATATAAGTGAAGAATTGTGGCAAGCTCCTGTAAAATGTCATAACCTTACACTTGGAACTGTTAAGGTTTAATAGATTATCTTTACACCAAGACTGAAATGCATCCAAGACAGCTTGCAAATTATAGCGGGAAACCAAATCGTTATATGTTAAACATAGTTTCACATCATCGGCGTACATAAGCACACGAGAGTGAGTCAAGACAGACGGAAGATCATTTATGAAGAGAGTAAAAAGCAATGGACCCAAGTTACTACCTTGGGGTACTCCTGAGGTAACCTGGATTAGTTTCGAATATGAATTACAAAATATAACTTTTTGTGTTCTAGAACTTAGGTAATCAGAGATCCAACTAAGAAGGTTGGAAAACCAACTAAACTCAGCTTATGAAGCAACAAGGAGTGATTAACAGAATCAAAAGCCTTACTAAAATCCATTTATAGTGGAAGATTTGCGTTTATTGTTTATTTGCGTTTTAATAATAAAACAAAAAATAAATAAAAAGACTATCTTAACCGCTGCAGCTCTACTCTAACTCTAACTCTAAACGAAAATCTTTCACTATGCCCACTTCAGTGCGGTATGGTAATGCGAAAGCAAACACTGATCAGGCCATAGCCGATCTGTTTGCCGAGTTTCTTATGTCAACCTACTCGTATACTACTGGGATAACCCAGTGCTACAAGTTACAACTTATATTTATTGCACCAGTCACATTGACATCAAACAGTTATTTGGAAGATTGATTTGACTTAAGACTAACAATTATTTTAGCTTATTAACTAGATATATATTTTTTTTCTATTTTTTTTTTTATATTAAACTATTTGGTTTCCTTGTAAGTGAGCTTTCAAAATTTTCTTAAGTAGCGTTTCGCTTTGTATAGTTTTTAAATGGTTTGGCAATTCATTCCATAGACGGATAGCAGGTATGAAGAAGTGCCGTTCTGAGCAAGATTGCTTAAATCGGGGGTAATTCAAATTATTTGTTCTCCGAGAGGCAGAGAAATGTAACTTGGAGTACAGATAGTTTGGTTCTTTCGTTACTAAAATTTTGTGTAAGAATATTAATGTTCTAAAGTCAATCCATTTGTTTAGGCGAAGGTCAAAAATCGTACATGCTAAAAAAGTAATATGGTCAGAGACTCGACGATTATAAATATATCTAACAATTGAATTAAAAGCTACAGTTAGTTTTCTCATGTCATCCACATTGGAGTGTCCGAAGATTTCGATTCCATAAAAAAGGGAGGGTATAAGGTATGTCTTTGCTATTAAAAGCTTAATTTGTACCGGTAGAAAATTTTGCGACACTGACAGTTGCCTCAACAATCCATACGTGATACCACACGCTTTAGTAACATGTTTACTCCACTAAAGTGTGTTATTAAAAGTGTTTCCTAAGTTGGAAGCCTGGTTCTCATATTTAATCGGAGCATCATTGATAGATAGTTTTGACAGCTGCGTCGTATCCAGTACTTTTTTATGTATAACAATACATTTCGATTTAGAAGGGTTTAATCCAAGCCCAATATTCCTTAGGCTGGGATGACACATTCAATTTCTAGACACAACTTATTGTTGAGCGAAACCGACGAATTCGCCGCATATTTTAAAAACGTTATCAAAGAAAATCCCCAAAACGTGAAAAAATGTTACAAATCTAGTATTTTAAGTAATTTTTTTGGTATTTTGAAATGCCAGGGTCACACTCAATGTACGTAACAGTTAGTTTTAATTGCCTTTTTGACACTGTCAGAAACGGTTGCTTTGTCTGGGACTCATCATCAGTTGATCATAAGAATAATCAACAAATGTAAATTTTCTGGACATCCGCTGCAGACAACTTCAATTCTGAATCACCAAAATGCAATACGCCTTGTATATTTAATTTAAATATACCGTCTGCTTCTCTTTGAAGAAAACTTATTTTTTCTTCTATCGCGATTTCATTTTGACTAATGAAATAATTTTAATAATTAATAACAATGTGGAAATCTCCTAGATTTACCATATCCATTAAATGTCAACCGAGTTGTTACAAATATTGAATCTAGTAGAATCAATTTTGCCTACTGCGCTGCCGGCAGCAGCAATACTTCTGTCACTCAACAACAATATTGTGAGGCGAATTCAATAACACTTAGTCTCGCTCACACCAACGACGTTTCCATACTAACAAAAAATTGTGACAATAAGTGTTCGTAAAAATTGAATGTGTCATCCCAGCCTTAGCAAACCTACCTATTTTTAAAAGTTCGTCGTTGCAAACATTGATACAATCTAAAATCTCAGCTACCCTACCGAACGACTAACATATATCTGGACATCATCAGCGTACGTATGGACTTTAGAATTAGACAAATTACTTGGAAGATCATTAACATATACTGTTTGACTAACAAGCTTTTTTGTTAGTTTTAGTTGCGATTAATTTCCAATAAGCTAGACGGTTTTTGTTTCAATTTTGGGTTTTTTATTTGTAGTTGAGCTTGGAGCAAAAGGTCCCCTTCGATGCTGAGATTGCGAAAGAGTGAGTGCGTGGGCAGGCAAAACCAAACAGATAACCAAAATGCGGCTGCCCAAATGCACCGAGAGAGCGATAAAGAGAGTGAAGAGAGCACGTGCAGTTACGCGTTGCTTAAAGGCAATTATGACAGAGCGAGAGAATGCGATCAACACAAGGCTGAGTATACAGATTTACAATAGGTGTGTGTGTTTGTGATAAGCAAAACCATGGGCAATATTAAAAGAAAACAATGCATGTCATTTACGTTAAGTTGCACCATGGGCTAATTTAGAATAATAACCGATTAGGTAGTTTCAGCTGCTGGACCCGACATACTCCCCCCGTTGGAAGTACGGTTTTCAACATCTTCTTTAAGGGGCAGCAGGCACAGCTTGTTGACGGCTCGCTTAGTGACTCCAGTTGGAGTTTTTAGCACAGCCACTCGGGATACACCATCTCCTTCAGCAATCAGCTCGACCACTCGTGCTAAAGGCCATTTTAATGGTGGAAGATTCTCATCTTTGACAAGAACCACATCGTTGACTGCCATGCCAGGTTTTGGAGTGCGCCACTTGGAGCGCTGCTGCAGGAGAGTCAGGTACTCCTCTCGCCAACGAGACCAAAATATTTGTTGCAAGTAGGCAACACGCTGCCCGCCATCCAAACGGTTGAAATTTAACTGGGTTACATCAGGCTCGACAAAGGACGCAGGCGGACCACCATTCAAAAAATGCGCAGGCGTCAGCACGTCAAGATCAGCAGGATTTTCTGAAATTGAGACTAAAGGTCTGGAATTAATGACGGCCGTGATGTGGCATACAAGGGTTCGTAGCTCTTCAAGGGTAGCTCTTGGAAGGGCCCACAGCTCGTTAGAAGTGATGCTTGGCAGTTTTAACTGCCGCTTCCCAAAGCCCACCGAAATGAGGGGAACGGGGATGGATGAATCGCCAATCGATCATGTCTGCCAAACAAAACTCGAGCACTGACTTCTGATGAGCATCGCTCAGAACCAATCGTCTCAGATCCAGCAACTCATTCCTCGCGCCAACAAAGTTTGTGGCGTTGTCTGACCAGATTTGACTCGGCTTGCGTCTAGTGCAAATGAAGCGTTTAAGAGCGTGAAGAAAAGCCTGTGTAGAAAGGTCTTTGACTAGCTCCAAGTGAACAGCCTTGGTGGCGAAGCAAATAAATATAGAGACGTAGCATTTGACAGGACCTTTGCTGCGAACTTCAGGTTTGTAGAAGAATGGTCCGCAGTAATCCACACCAGGTTCATCGAACGCATGGGATCCTTCAAGCCGCTCCTTTGGAAGGTCTGCCATTATGTGCTCTACAAGCCGAGGCTTCGCTCTAAAACATCGCACGCATCTGTTCACAGCTTTGATTACGGTCTTTCTCCCCCCTATAGGTCAGTATAGAGATCGAATTAATCCCAAAAGTGCTCGGGGTCTAGTGTGAAGGTTCCGCTCATGAAAGTGCTTGATGATAGCGAGTGTAACAGGGTGGTTTTTGGGAAGAATGATAGGATGACGGCTATCAAAGCTCAGAGATGGGTTTTTTAAACGACCATCGACCCGGAGAAGCCCAAACTGATCCACAAACGGAGTAAGAGAAGAGATGGTACTCGACGAGGCCACCATTCCTTTTGTCTGCAATGATTTAATGTCCTCCCAAAGATGAGTTCTCTGAACAAGACGTAATAAAAGTTGGGTGCCATGATGAACATCTGAAGCATTCAGTCCAGGATGCCGAATTCGATTGCAAAATTTGTAGACGTATCCAAACACGCGCTGTAATGAGGCAAAGGAATTTGCATATTTGGACTCTGAAGTGATGTCTACATAGGGTGATTTGATGATAAGTACGCTTTTTCGCAGCTCAAGAGTAGGCTTTTCATGAAGAACAGAGAAAGGCCAATCGAATTTACTGCCACACAGAAAATCTGGGCCGTTGGCCCAGAGCGAAGATTGATTCAATTCTCCAGGAAGCGCACCTCTAGAGAGTATATCAGCAGGGTTTAAGGCCGCTGGGACGTAACGCCATTCCATTGTACCAGTAAGATCCTGAACCGTGGACCCTCGATGGGCAACGAATACATTGAACCTTGCCGGCTCCTCTCGAATCCACGATAGAACAACAGCAGAATCGCACCAGCAATAATAATGGCCCTTAAAGACATCCATCCGAGCTATTTCGTCCATCAGCTTCGCCAGCAGCTCTGCTCCACATAACTCCAGCTTAGGCACAGTGATTGACTTCAAAGGCGCTACTCGGGACTTAGAGCAAAGAAGGTGGCTACTGGCTTGCTCTCCTTTAGATACCACATACACGCAGGCACCATAAGCCTCAAGGCTGGCATCGCAGAATCCATGTATTTCCAAGTCAGAGTTTGGAATCAATGCTAAACGGGGAAACTCGGAGCGACGTACATGACCAAAGCTGCTGCACAATTCAAGCCAAGCTGAATGCATTGCCGATGGAAGGCTTTCGTCCCACGACAATTTTTCCTTGCAAAGCTGCTGAAGGAATATTTTAGCCTTTGTTATAACTGGTCCAACAAGACCAAGTGGATCGTAAAAACGAGCGATAGTTGACAAAACTGATCGCCTGCAGGGCTTTTCAGTGGGATGCAAAATGGAAAAAGCGAACAAAAGCTGATCAGAAGAAGGATCCCAAGCAAGACCGAGTGTCTTAGTAAAATCGCTACCATCATCAAACTTTAGGTACGACTCTTTGTCTTCATCAGCAACTCCTTCTAGAACGGCTGGCCGATTGGAACACCATTTCCGAAGCTTGAATTGACCTTTAGCCAGAATTCCAGCTGTCTGGTGCATGATGTCGATCGCCTCCTCTACGGAATCGCCTCCAGAAATCATGTCATCGACATAAAAATCCCTCCGAAGCACCTTTGATCCAACGGGAAATGCAGTTTGCTCGTCGATGGCCAATTGGTGCATAGCGCGAACCGATAAAAATGATGCCGGCTTAGTCCCATAGGTCACAGTGTCAAGCTTGTACACTTTTACATCCTCTTCAGGCGAATCCCTCCATAGAATGCACTGCAAGAAGCTATCTGGAGGCGGAACTCTAATACAACGATACATTTTGCAGATATCTCCAGTGATTGCAACCAGACAAGAGCGAAACCGAATCAGTATCAGGAACAATTTAGGTTGAATTACCGGTCCTGCCATCAACACCTCATTTAAGGAGTAACCAGATGAAGTTGATGCTGAGCCATCAAACACGACCCGAAGTCTGGTCGAAGAACTATCTTCCTTTATGACGCAGTAGTGCGGAATAAAGTATCTGCACATATTCAGAGATTCAGCAGGGACAGGTGACATGTGGTTCAATTGTAAATATTCCCGTATAAAGGATGAATATTGATCCTTGAGAGATGAATGACGCTCCAACTTTCTCTCTAGGGACAAGAACCTACGAAGTGCCTGTGGGTACGATTCTCCGAGAAGATCCAAATTGAGCTTGACTGGCAGCCGAACAGAATACTCGCCAGTACACAATCGCCTGAAGTGCTTTACGAAGTGTGCCTCACACTCAAGATCCTCCTTAGACGCCTTTACAATTGGTTCGGAGCAACTTTCAACTTCCCAAAATCTATGAAGAAGTTCATCCAGTCGAGAATCCAAACTCACGGCTAATTTGGGCTCTGAAGATTGATTGGTTGCCATAAGAGAAGTGCAATTCGTGCGTCCACCACCAGAGACAACCCAACCTAACCGCGTCTTTTGAATAAGAGGCAATCCTGGCAACAGCTTAATTTGACCCACGCAGAGCAGCTCATAAAAAAGGCTAGCTCCAATTAGCAAGTCCACGCGCTGTGGTTTGTAAAACGCAGGATCGGCTAGCTTAATGTTGGAAGGTATATTCCAATCAGCAATGTTGACATTAAAGCTGGGTTGCTTATCGGTTATAGTGGTAGCTACGAGAGCCGTAATATTTGTAGAGTAATCCGATGCTTGAGATTGCAGGCTGACACTAACAGCGTATCCATCGGTTGCAAAACTGGAATCGCCGATGCCAGAAATAGTAGCTATTGACTTCGCTTTCTTAAGCTGCAGCTGACTTGCAAATCGGGACATTATAAGATGCAGCTGTGAACCTGAATCAAGCAATGTACGACATGGAACATATGAACCGGAACGATTTTTTACCAAAATTATGGCAGTAGCCAAGAGCACGACATCATTGTTGAGATCTTGGGCTACTAAAGCGGTTGAGGCAGAGAAAGATACAGGGGGTGCAGTGCTATGGTTTAACGAAAGGGTGTTGATTGGCTGCAGCGAAGATGAGACACCCTGTGGAGCAGTGGAAACAGCATTGCCAAGATGGAGGAGTGTATGATGCCTAGATCCGCAAGTACGACAATTGGTTGAACTGCATTGGCGCACCCGATGACCTCTTTTGAAACAATTTAAGCAGAGGCCAAGTTTCTTAGCTTCTGTCAGACGAAGGGCAGATGACAAGTTTCCAAATCTCGAGCAATTATAAATGCCATGGCTAGCGTTATCACAAAAAACGCAGCCCGAAGACGCTGTATAAGTGGCAACCAAAGACAATCTACTAGTGTTAGGATTTTTATTCTTGCCCACCTGAGCGCTCGGCGTATAGCTTGCCATAGCGAAATCCACAGTTTCCAAAGTTCTGCACCGCTGCTCCAGAAAAGAGGCTATTGATTCCCATGATGGAATTAGATTCACAAATGCTGGTTCGTCCAGCTTTTCCTCCCACTTGGCTTGAGATACAGGGTCCATTTTTTGTAGAAGCACCTGCACAATGATGCATCCAGCGATCTTCTGTGTGTTTCCCAAGCTTTTCAAGGCGCGGATGTGCGCGTTGAACTTGTCCGATAGCTCCCGAAGCATAACCACTGACCCATTCTCCACTGCTCTCAGCCCCAAGATCTCCATGATGTGTGCCTGAAAAACTAAACGTCGGTTATCAAATCTATTTTCTAAGAGTTCTAAAGCAATCTCATAATTATCGTTCGAAATCTCCAATGAGCGAATTATATCCAGTGCAGAATCCTTGAGACACGAACGAAGATGCTGCAACTTTTCCACATCAGTGAGATCAGGATGATTATCTATGATCGTCGTGAACATAGAATAAAAGTCAGACCAGTTCGTGTACCCTCCACTAAATGTTGGCAATTTGACAGGAGGCAATGCTGTTACTGGTTTCGGCCTAGTTGAAGGAGGCCTAGTTGAAGTCCTAGTTGAAGGAGTCCTAGTTGAAGGAGACCTAGTTGAAGGAGGTGCAGGAAAAACCTTCACGAAAGGTAGAACTTGGCGGCATCTGCGAGCCACGCTTGGCAATATTACACCGAACCGACGACTTGAGTGTAACGAACAACTCATCGAAGTTCTCGCGGAGATCACTACCAATTTCGTCAAAGTCAAGCTCTTCGAGACTATTGTGGGTCTGATGAAATGACACTTTCAGCTCTTCGATTTGCTCTAAACGCGTGGTGAGCAGAGTCTCGTCACAAGACTCAAGCGAATCTGCGGTTAGCGAACTTTGTACCTTTTGCAATTGTCCATACACAGAGGTTGTCTTACGTCTTAAAAACGGCACCCTGTCCGCGGGTTGATTCGATGTTGAATGTTCCGTTGGGTTCGTCATAGCAACAGCGAAATAAATTTTCAGCGAGAGCCACAACGCAAGACAAACGGCAAATAACGGGACGGAAGGCAACGGGATCTCTATATATGTATGCTTATGTACGTGTGTATATATGTGTGTGTGTGTGCGTTTGAGCGGGCGCGAGGTTTTGCGGTACTTATGTATGAATGTACAGACCGACAGATTAACGCACAAGTCACTCGATTATTTTATTTATTGTTAATATTTTATTTATTGTCTTAAACGAATTGATCAACCACTCAAGCACACGCACACCAGCCAACGAAACGAAAATGCAAAAAGGGCAAACAGCTTTGCCGGCAATTAATGCTTGTGAGTTTGCGCACACGAATTGTTCACAATTTGTTAATAATTTTATAATTGTTTAGTGCACATATCACGTCGAGGTCACCAATGTTTGACTAACAAGCTTTTTTGTTAGTTTTAGTTGCGACTAATTTCCAATAAGTTAGACGGTTTTTGTTTCAATTTTGGGTTTTTTATTTGTAGTTGAGCTTGGAGCAAAAGGTCCCCTTCGATGCTGAGATTGCGAAAGAGTGAGTGCGTGGGCAGGCAAAACCAAACAGATAACCAAAATGCGGCTGCCCAAATGCACCGAGAGAGCGATAAAGAGAGTGAAGAGAGCACGTGCAGTTACGCGCTGCTTAAAGGCAATTATTACAGAGCGAGAGAATGCGATCAACACAAGGCTGAGTATACAGATTTACAATAGGTGTGTGTGTTTGTGATAAGCAAAACCATGGGCAATATTAAAAGAAAACAATGCATGTCATTTACGTTAAGTTGCACCATGGGCTAATTTAGAATAATAATCGATTAGGTAGTTTCAGCTGCTGGACCCGACATATACAGAAAACAACAGAGGTCCTAATACCGAGCCTTGAAGAACACCTCGCGTGAGGTTTTTGAAATCAGAAGTGGAAGATCCCGAGTCCACGGCTTGTAATCTATCTGATCAGTAAAACCTGAGAAGTTTGGTAGCAGTACTAGAAAAAATATAAATATTGTTGAGCTTAGTGCATAGAATATCATGATTCACCGTATCAAAAGCCTTGCTGTGATCGAGGAGCGTCAGGAAAATAACATTGCTTTCATCCACCTCTTTCTGATTTCATCAGCTATGTTTACGAGCGCTGTTGTGCAGCTTCCTTTCCTCCTAAATCCTGTTTGCACTTCACTCAACAATGAATTGCTACCAAGAAATTCTTGTGTTTGTGCAGCCATAATACGCTCAAATGCTTTTGCCAAGAATAGGAGAATGGAAATTGGTCTGAGCTCATCATTACCTTTAGGTATTGGCAAGATTTTTGCTCTTTTCCATATTTCAGGAAAAGATGAAGTGATGAGGACTGTATTGTAAATGTGTGTAATATGCTCAAAAAGAAAAGGAAGAAGAAGCTTTAAAAATTTTGGATTAATTCTGTCAAAACCAACTGCATTTAATTTGATCTTAAGGATATTTTCTAAGACATCACAAGAACTGACACACACAAAACTAAAAAAAAAAAAAAAAAAAAAATGTATAACATTGTACGTTCAGCACATTAAATCTAGAACGGGCATCCATATAACGGGAGAAATCAGAGGATTTTTTTGAGTTCTTATACTTTTGAAATACCTTGACTTCTTGTTTTTCAAATTTATTAGGCTGCCTATTAGGACAGCGAGGGAGCTCAAGTGGAACACAAACATCAAAAAGCGAGTACAAGGTATCATAAAAAAGTTGTATGGCAACATCAATATCTGTACAAGTGTACAAGTGAGACCAATCGGTTTCAAAAATTAAATCATTAAGTTTTAAAAAATCTGTTTTTTTGAAAACAACGGGTCTTAGCCTTCGAGTTTCCAGAAACAGAGCACACCCGAGAGGGCAATTCAATGGTAAGTTCCAATGTAGGAAGAAAGGGGTCCTCAGGAAGAACCAACGGGTCAATTCTTGATGTAACATTGCCGGGGGGATCCAACAAAAATATTAAATCTAGAGATCTGTTTATCGAGTTGCGAATAGGATTAACTTGTGACAAAGACAACTCAAATAGGCCATCGATAAAATCATGGGACTTCGAAGGTAAATGTGCACTTGATTCATTGTTCGTCGACCACATAACTTCAGGCAAGTTAAAGTCTCCAAGAACAATCAATATGTCACTGTTTGATAATAACGGAGAGATCGACTCAATGGCAGAGAGGTGAGAGGAGTAAATTGTGGTATCGGAATGTGGGGGAATATAGGAACAAGTAATAAATACGGAAAAAGTAGAAAAAGTTATTTTAACACTTATAAATTCGATGTCATCTGGAATTAAAGTATGTGTCAACTCCGACGAAAGGCCGGAATCCACCGCAATTAAATCCCCACCCCCAACGCGGGAAGAGCGATCGCATCTATAAGTGGTATATTTAGTGGGAAAAACTGTTGAATCAGAGATGTCAGATTTTAACCACGTCTCGGTGAAAACTAGAACACGAAAATCGG
The DNA here is from genome assembly GCA_037044535.1 of Lordiphosa magnipectinata. Taxonomy (NCBI): domain Eukaryota; kingdom Metazoa; phylum Arthropoda; class Insecta; order Diptera; family Drosophilidae; genus Lordiphosa; species Lordiphosa magnipectinata. The sequence goes on along the minus strand of JBAMBO010004169.1, from coordinate 296,907 downwards.
AAGATATACTGTCTGCAAAGAGTTTAGCTAGTTTAGAATTAAGACCACGTTCATTTTGATAGGCAAGCAGAAGGGAGTACGTTAGTTTTTTGACGCAACAGTAGAGGTAGAGGCGCCAGAAGGGTTAGAAGGTAAAGACAAATATATAGGAGGCCGATTTATCTTTTTGGCAATATACTCTTCGATTATTAAATGTTCCGGCCAGAAATCCTTTGAACAAATTGTTCTAAAAATTTGATCCGGGACACTTACTTTAAAAGAGACAACATCCCTTTCATACGAAAACTTAAACTTTTCCACCAAAATACCTGCGGCTTGAATTTTGGCCTGAATGTGGGCTTTAACATCATCAGATGTGAGATCAGGGGCAAGCCGAGAGACAAATATATGTTTTTTCGGTGGAATACCTATAAGGGGCTTTGGAGCACTTGATACCCCAGCTACCTCGGTAATGTATTAAACAATAACAATAAACGGAGTATTAAACAATATTAGACGGTGTATGTTAGGAGAAGATGGGCCCTGAGCCTGATCAGGGACAGAAAGAACACTTTGCTCCTGAGGCACACCGGAGCGAATGGTTTTTTTGCGCGTGGGAGACTCATTCATCAGTTTTAAACTGGCGAATTGTGATTCCAGCGTCACAAACTCGTCAGTAACTTTCCGAAGATTAGCAAACACGCGCTTATGACCATCTCTAGTCTGCCTCATAAACAATCTCATGTCCATTTCTATTTCACGGCAAGACCCACAACTCCACTTCAGTCCACTGTCTAGCTCAATGCAGTCTTTAACCCTGGCAGTGTAACCAGCACATTTGACATGTATAACATGGTCACAAAGCTAACACACGATAAAGGTATCGTTGGCGTCAGACGACAACTTGCACTTTTTGTTAAAGCAGACCGGATAACTCATTTTTTAAATAGGGCAATTAAAATCGGCACCAAATAATCAATTGTATACAGACCAAATTCACTACAGGGGTCAAACAATTGGCAAACAGTTGGAGTAACCAGAAACAGCTTACAGCTATTTCAAGCAGATAAAAAACAAACACACAGTATCTGCAATACACACAAGTAGTCAGAGCGCGGGTGGACGCGATCGCGAGCGCGAGAGAGATGAGTGGGTGCGGGAGGGAGTTAAGCTACACCAATACCAACAACAACAAGAGAGCGCGATCGGTTGACCAAAAAGCCAGGCAAATACAATAAAACAAAACGAAAGAACAAATCTAAATGCACGGCAACAGGAATGCAGAATTTGTTTTTGCGTTTAGTGTACAAAATAACAGCAACCAAATTAATGAAAGCTATTGTAAATATATTAGCCCGAGAACTTAAAAGCACAAGACAAACAAGCAGAATCGATTTTGACACTGGCAAGGAAATTAAAAGAATCGCAGGTTAAAAAAAACAGACGTCCGTCTTCAAAGAGAATGCAAATGCGAAAAAAAAAATTTCTTCGAACTGCATCCCCTCCACTTGCTTCCACTGTTCTGGCGTCATTTTTCCGAAAGGGTCGCTTTTGTCGACTAGGGCTACGGTGAGATGCCGTTTTGCCAAGTCGCTGGCTGACTCCTTTGCCGGTTTTTGTGTGTTTGGGGTGGAGCTTGGTAAAGCATGGCTCCGCGGTCTTGGGCATGGCCGTTTGGTGACTATGGCCTCTACCTTCGCTTGCTCAGATGATCGCTGCCGAGCTTACCGCTGCCATCGAGCCGCGCTTTGATCTTGAGCGCCGCCTTGTATTGGGCCTTCGCTTGCATGCCCTCCTTAGTCTTTTTGGGCCTTACCTTACTTGAGGTACTAGAGCCCGCCTGGACTGGGCAGAGCAGCAGCTTTTCCTCGGCCTCAGAGTTTATTGATCCGCCGTGCGTCTCGCAGTCCGAGTCTGCATGGACTGCGGTACCATGCCACACTTTGGCTTTAGTCAATGTATTTGTCGTATTGGCAGTAGATGTACAACTGTCTTGGCCTGCTCCAACCGCAACAGAGGTGTGACCGCTGGCGACACGAAGAGAGGATTTCTCCTCACCGTGCCCGCCGTTGGTAGCAGTCACGCCTTCCACCGACGTTTGGGCTGATATCCCAGCCCGAGTTTGGTCTTGTATTTTGTTCATTAATGGACCAATGTTGGTTACTTTTTGTTCTTGGGAACCACCCCATAGCATTTTATGCCTGCTGCCAGGCACCTCTTAACCATGGCTCCGGCTCAACTCTACCCAACTGAAGCTGGATAGTGATGGCCTTCGCCTTAGCTAGACACTGCATTTCCTGGGTGTAAGACGCGCAAGTGACGCTCGGTATGGCTCGCTTTAAGCCGAGGTGCATACAGTGTCCATTGCCCAGCGGACACCCTCGGGGAGGGTTCAGTTAGAGGATCTCCGTCAGCCATCTTAATCTTAACATGCGTAATTTCTTCAATTTTAATAAATCCTGCAGTATTATTTTCCACCAAACTCCTGCTTATTCCGTAAAGCATACCTCCGCTTGCCCTTCATTTTTTGGGAGTTCTACTTGCTGGTATCCATTTAAGTACATGGTTCTTAAGTTGTGACTCCACGTGGACCGACTCACTCTTCAGAAGCGCTTCAGTTAACGCCAACATTTGAAACGACAATATATAATTCAAGAACTCGTTGAAGTGAAGTTTGATTTTATGGCCTGCTACGTTATAAGACAAAATACTAATTTACTCTATTTTGGGACAGTTATCGGCTGCAGGGAAAGAGTAACGTTATTGAGGAGGATCGATTAAAGCTATATTATTTTGAGAATTATTTTTCATTTGCTTATATTCTAAATTTTTGTTCCTATAAGCACTTAGTTTTTTGTGTTCGTTTTTGCCTTCAATCCTTCAAAGGACATGCAAGATACATTAATTTTTTCGCCATTCAGCTCCACTAATTTGTAATTTTCTGGCTTTCCTTGGCACATTAATTATTCAAGTTGAAAGCCATCCAAATCCCACCAATGTTTATATTGTCGTTTTGCACAAAGATTTTCCTGGTACTTGCAATGGAATTATGATGATTCCTTAGTTCAAGAAAGGCCGCTTTATTTTCTTGCCTGAATGCAGTCAGCTCTTTTTCGATATAAAGACCCCATATTAAACCATATATTTGTTTCTGTTTCGGTACTAATAACCGGTAATGTTAATAAAGGTTATAGGGTTACGGTTATGAGAAAACAATTTGTTTCGGTTACGGTTACGGTTTCGGCTACAAATTTAAAAGAGTTTTTAGTATTTTCGGTTTCGGTTTTAATCTCTGTTTAAAAGTGTGAATGAATGAAAAAATTTTTATCAAAAAAGATAATATTAAAAAAAAACTTTATTAAATATTAACTTGCTTTATTTCAAAACAAGAAAGAAAGTCGGTCAAGCCCGACTATAACATACTCTGTACCCTTACATCAGCATCAACAGCCGAGTCGATTTAGCCATGTTCGTCTGTCTGTCCGTCTGTATGAGCGCGTCGATCTCAGAGACAATAATAGATGGAGCAACAATTTGTTGCATGTTTGTAGGTGTATACCGTACCTAGATCAAGTTTGTTTCAGATTTGGAAAATTCCCATTCCTCCACCTTTCAACAGCGAAAAACTGTCTGTCTGTCTTTATGAACGCGTCGATCTCAGAGACTATAAGAGATAGAGCCACAAATTTTTACATGTATGTATGTGTATACAGTACCCAGATTAAGTATGTTTCAGATATGGAAAATTCCCCCTCCTCCTCCGCTTAACCTCGAAAAACTGGCAGAGACACCATTTTTAAATTTGAACATTATATCAATCAAAGGGATAGGAAAAATATTACTTTAAAAAAGGGTATTTTGCAGTAGGGGCACTCGACTGCAGCACTCTTACTTGTTTAATTTTTGGTTTTTTTTCGAGTGAGAACGAGCAGAGTGAACTGAATATTGGGTTGAGAGTTATTTACGAGCTTGACCAAAACACAAAGCGCATATATGTGTCACTTTGTCGCATTTGGTTGTACCGTTAAAGACATTTTAACTCAAGCGTTTCAAACATCAGTTCTCATGTGTAATCGGAGATCTCTTGTTTATCAGGCAGCATAAACGCAGATTGCCGTCAAACTGCTGAGTAGGCATTTCTACAAACCTACGTACATATTATATATGCTTTCGTCGCTCGCTCAAGAAAACTAAAAAGGTATTTCAGGCAAACAATTCATTCCCGTTATTATTATATTGTTTAAAAGTGATCACAGTAATAAAACTCAATAAGAACTTTATCACCTCGATGACCCAATTTTAATTATTTACAAAGTCCCTTCTGATTCTGGTTCATTTCATTAATTCTATCAAAAAATGTATTGAATTAATGTTGTATAAATATTGTATTCCACCAGTTTTTCGTTTTTGCAGTTAAAGTGTGATAAAACCCAGGGTTCAAATACAAACATTGAATAAATTTTCCTATGGACTGCAAAATCCATTCACAAATTCTTTGAGCCAAAGGTTGGTTCGAATCTTTTATAATCTCTTCTGTGCATGTTTTGAATTTGAGCCATTGCGCAAAATAGTTTCCATAGTGCCATTGTTCTTCTTGGTATATTTGTATGGCTTTTTAAAGAATTAAAGATAAGGCTATAACTATCGATAAACTCCCAAAATGAGTCGTCAATCTGGAAATTTTCGTCTTGGGTGATATTTCTAATAGATTCGATTTTTGTAAGTACATCTTTTGCAACTTTCAAATTTGCTAAAATTGTGTAGGTCGATCCCTATCTGGTTGGGCAGTCAAGCTATTATTTATTAATGGAGAAATAGTGCACTGCGACCAATCCTGGTCTATTGTGCCCCCCTACTGAGTTTACACTTCTCCTAGCAGCCCTATTTCCTGTACAAAAGTCAGGATTTTCGTGGGTTCTAGGTTACTGATATGGTTTGGGTGTAAGCTGTGTTTCCCAAATCTGCTGAGTCTGCGCCTCTCTAGAGCATCGCAGTGTGCTAGTATATGTTTAGAGGAGTCCTCCTTCTCTTCACAATATCTGCATAGTTGGGTGTTTGTTATTCCCAACTTGTACATGTGGCTCCGCAGTCTGCAGTGGCCCGTGTAGAGCCCTGTCGGAATCCTCAGGGCATTCTTTTCTTGTTGGACTATCTTCTGGAACCTTATGAGGTTGTGGCTCCCTATTAATGCTTTTGCTCATCTTCCTGGAGTTTACCCAGGAGGCTGTTCAAAGCTATTCTCTTCCTTTCTAAGAAGACTTTTTAAGGTGTGTTGGCCCATTCCGCAGTAGGGTTCAGGACCTACCATTACGGTGGCTGCACCCTTGCATGCCAATTCGTCGGCCAATTCGTTTCTGGGAATATTTTTATGTCCCGGTATCCATCGTAGGGTCAGATTGTTCCAGCTGCCTAGTTGGAAAAGTTTGTTCCTTGTCTCTAAGACTAGCTTAGAGGTAGACATGTTGCTGCTAAGCTCATTGAGCGCTGATTAGCTCTTTGAAAGGATAGCTATTTCTCTATTATGGTAATTCTTTCCCGTATTAAGGTAGGGCACAACGGGAGATGGCACATACTTCGGCTTAAATTATGCTTGCAAATTCTGTCATTGCCTCAGACCTTTTCGTTCCCGATCCTGCTACCCCAAGGCTAGTTCCTTGGGGCGTCAGGGACCCGTCTATCTACCACTGAATTGTTTGTGGTTCCATTTTAAATGATTCTTTTAGTGAGATCCATTCTCTCTTATTACTTTTGTGTACAGTGAAGTTCCTGTCAAAGTGGTACTCCGCCAGCATTTCGTCTCTGGGTTGGAGGATTATAAGGATTTCCTTCTCTAGCTTCTCAGAGCACCTAAGGTTTACAATGTAGTTTCCACTCCTTCTGCTGATAGTCTAAGCAGTGTGGCTTTTTTCTTCAGGCAGATGGTACGGTGGAGTGGTATTAACTCCATCAAAACCGCTAGTGCCGCTGTAGGACAGGTACGCATGGTCATGCATATACATGCCAGCCTTTGCAGTTTTTGCAGCTGCGTCTTAACAGTGAGGAAATTTGTTATCTCCCCACACCAAAGCTCCATAAGTGAGTATCGGTCTCACTACCATGAGATATAGCCAACAAAGTATGTGTGGTGCCTTGCCCCACGAATTTCCGGCTATGCTCCTACACGTGAATAGAGCCCTTGTACACTTTTGTTTGTTGTTGGGGAAATAGCGCACTGCGACCAATACTGATCTATTGTGCCCCCATACTTAGTTTACAACTCTCCTAGCAGCCCTATTTCCTGTACGAATGTCAGGATTTTCGTGGGTTCTAGGTTACTTATATTTTTGGAGGGTAAGCTGTGTTCCCCAAATTTACTGAATCTGCGCCTCGCTAGCGCATCGCAGTGGACTAGTATATGTTCATCCTTCTCTTCACAGTATCCAAATAGTGGGTTGTTTGCTATTCCCAGCTTGTACAGGTGACCCCGCAGCCTACAGTGGCCCGTGTAGAGCCCTGTCAGGATCCTGAGGGCATTCTTTCCTTGTTGGATTAATTGCTGGAACCTTTTCAGGTTGTGGTCCACCATTAATGCTTTCGCTTGTCTCATGCCCCTGGTGATTACCCAGGAGGCCATTCTAAGCGTATTCTCTTCCTTTCTAAGGAGCTCCCTAATGGTGTGTTGGCCTATGCCACAGTAGGGTTCTGGACAGCATCGGTCTCACCACCATGAGGTATAGCCACCGGAGAATGTGTGGTGCCATGCTCCACGATTTTCCGGCTATGCTCCTGCATGTGTATAGTGCCCTAGTGCACTTACTGAGTGTATTCTCTAAGTGTTTGTCAAATTTTATCCTGTTGTCAAAGACGACGCCAAGATATTTGACCTCCTTTTCCGGTGTTATGAGGCAGCCAGAAAGACGTATTGTCCTCATTCTACTAAGTCTATATCTTCTAGTGAACGGTACAACGATGGTTTTTGCAGGGCTTAGGTTGAGCCCAGCCTCCTTGCACCAATCGGACGTCACTTTCAGTCCCCTTTGGACTATGTCACATAGGGTTTCTTCGTACTTTCTTCTTGCAAGGATAACGATGTCATCTGCGTATCCCAGGCATGTTATGCCCTGGGACGCGAGTCTTTCTAAGAGATCATCCTCAAGAAGGCTCCACAACAGTGGGGAGAGTACTCCTCCCTGAGGGCATCCTCTAGTTGTGGTTACTGTGATGGATTTTCCACCTTCCACTACAGAGGCTTCTCTGCATCGTAGAAGTGAGTCTATCCATCTGCCTATTGTGGATTTTATTCCTCTTCTGATTCGAGCATTCTTGACAGCACTGTAGGCTGTGTTGTCAAATGCTCCCTCAATATCTAGGAAGGCGCACAGAGCGACTTCCCTATCTTCTATTGTTTTCTTTAGCATCTTCCCGAGCTGATACAGTGCCGTGTCTGTTGATCGGCCTGCTCTGTACGCGTGCTGTGTTGGCTGGAGGGGTGGCTCCTTTAACAGCGTATTGCGTATACTGTTGTCCACCAGCTTTTCTATCGTTTTCAGTAAAAACGATGTCAAGCTGATGGGTCTGAAAGACTAGGGGTTAGTTATATCCTTCTTCCCTGCCTTGGGGATGAAGACTACCCTTGCTCTGCGCCAAGCGTGTGGGATGTACCCAGTAGCAAGACTGCTTGTCATGATTTTCCTGAGGAATGGTAGGAGTGTGTCCTTCCCTTCTTGCAGGAATGCTGGATAAATGTTATCCGGCCCGGGGGATTTGAGGGGCTGGAATGTTCCAATTGCCCACTCAAGTCTCCCTGGGGAAACAATTTTCTTGGCTTCTGCCCAGTCAGAGCCACGTGGGTGATAATAGATCTCTTGTTTGTCAAATTCTTCCATGGGAATGTTTCCCGGGAAGTGAGTGCCTAAGAAGAGACGTACTCTCTCCTCGTTGCTCTCTGTGTATGCATTGCTAGCCTTTTTGAGCGAGGTGTTGCCGTCAGGGCTTTTCCTGGACAAGACTCTATGTAACCTAGCTCCTTCTTTTGTGCAATCAATGGACTCGCAGAATTTCCTATAATTCTTTCTTTTGGCTTTCCTGATTTCGCTATTGTATAGCGTCAGGGTTTGCTTGTATTTATTCCAGTCCCCTGTTCTTTTGGATTCATTGAAAAGAATTTGGATCTTCTTTCTGAGTGCCTCCAGGGTGCTATTCCACCAGGGAGCATCATTTTCTTTTCTCGATTTGCTAAGAGTCCAATTCTCTTCTTAGGCAGCGATTATACTTTTGTTTAATTCGTTTACTGCACTTTCTAGTTCCAGGGGGTGTTTCGGAATCCGAATCCTAGGTATATTGTTTCCTAACGTGGAGTAGAAGCCTCCCCAATTTGTTTTTCGGGGGTTCCTATTAGGGATACTTTGCTGTATGCTAGATTCCAATCTGAATTGGATCATTTTGTGGTCGGACATAGATTCCTCTAATGAGACCTGGCAGTCCTTTATAGAGGGTTTTAGCGACCTGTTGCAGAAGGTGAGGTCAAGGACCTCCTCCCTTACTCTAGTTACAAATGTTGGGATGGAGAGGAACTCTAATAAGCACTCACCACGAACGTTCACATCGGAGCTTCCCCCTGCGACATGGAGGGCGTTTGCGTCACATCCGACTAATAGCGGCAGGCTTTTGCTCCTGCAATGTTCTGCCAGGGCCGACACCTCTTGTGGGGGATATGTTCGGTCTCCAGCGAAGTAGGCAGAGGCTATGACCGTGGTCTTTCCCTGCTTCGCCTCGGTGGTCGCTATCGCGACGCAATCTCTGGAGAGGAATTCTGAAAGGATAGTATATTTAATATTCTTCCTTATCATTACAGGCTCTGGGGAAGGCATGCCTTTGATCCCATATTACCGTGGATTCTCTTGTGTACAGGCCCTTTATTCCCTCATTGCACCAGGGTTCCTGTATTAGAGCTAGTCCTAGGTGTTGTCGGGTGAACGTTCTCGCCAAGACAGCCGAGGCCGCCTATGGGTGGTGAACGTTCACCTGGACTAGCTTGGTGCTTATGATGACTGAGGGGGAGGTCATCATTGCGCTGTTTGATTCGGGCTCTCTGGCAGGGAGCCGCGACTGCTCCCACCGCCTCCGAACACCAATGTGATGTCGGCGTCTTCGTTCTCATGCACTGCGAGCTCTGAGTCGAGCTCTTGTGAGGACATGGGCTCGTCTTCCTCCTCCACTACCTCCATATCCCTTACGGGGGATTCCCCGTCGAGCTCCTCGTCCTCAGCGACATCCTCCATATCTGTGAGGTGTTCCTCTCCAGGAGATTCGCTACTTTCCGCTTCGGCGGGGCGTCCTGCCTCCGTCTCTTGTTGATGGGTCTGTCCAGCCATCTTCGCGGTCTTCTTGAGACCATGTACGGGGATCTACGTACGTATCTAAAGTTGAGCTGGTGACCCATCGAGATGATGGTCTGCATCGAGACTTCGTCGATACCGATAGCCATGAGGGTTCCGCCTCCTTGGTCCTTTCGTGACATGGCCTGCCATGTGTCAGTCACGATGCTGTTTTGGTTCCTCAGCATTGTGAGGACCCACTCATCCGCTTTCGCGGCACTCCTTGGAACGAAGATGGTAATGTAATGGGGCGAGGGGATATTCTTTCCCATTTTACTAAGAAGGGGTACTCCCTCCCATTCTGTCAACCTTGACTCGTTGCTTATCAGCCACTCCGCGGTCGTCTCATCGTTGCAGTCGATGATCAGATGACCCGGCCGGAAATGGATTCCTGATGGGCGTACCCCAACATGCCAGGTAGACCTCCTCCAATATAAGTGCAGATAGCTGCTCTTGACTGAGGTTGGCCTAAGGGTATACCCTCACCTTTTTTGCAACGTCTGCATACATTGCTTGGGGTTGAATGGGTACTGAGGGAGCTGAAATATTCAGCAGCTTCTGCTGCGGCCCTGGACGTGGTGGGCACGCCGTCTGGGTCTTCTTCGGGGGCTGCTGCCTGTGGGGGCGGTGCAAGCCGTTAGGTCTTTCGTCGTCACGGCTGTGCACTGACGCTTCGGCGTAGCAGTTGGCGGCGTAATGTGGGTGCTTCTTCTCTTTGGGGCAGGGGTGCAAAGCTGTACCTCGGATGCCCCAGTTCTTGGCTCCTTTGGAGGACTACCTCCGGTTTGTGACAATTCCTGAGGTATCTCAGGTACCATTTAATCTGACAGCCAGAGAGACCTCGACGATTTGGGTCGTCTCCTTGGAACGTTTGTCCCCGATGGGAGGTGGGCCGAGTTCCCATTGGGGGGAGAGGATGGTCCATCTTTGTTCCAGTATTCTTCCTTACCGCCGGAGCTTAGTAAGGACCCCGTGGTGGGGTTTTGCGCACTGGCGCGCGTATTTCTTCTCTTATGAGTTCTGGACGCTCCCGGTCCATACGCCTCTCTTCGAACTGTCTGGCGACAGCGGTTGCAGGGATATCCTGCTGCATTTTTATAATTTTTCTGTTCGTCATGTTGTGAAGGGCCGTTTCTTGGGGCTTACTGAAGGTCGACCACCGACCGAGGCCCACCGGTGGCATGGCTACTAAGAACAGGCGGCCGCCTCTTGCCTGAGCCCACCGTTCGAGACTGGACTATTTGTTACCCGGGCCTCCAGCCAGGCTGACTCTCGGCACGGTCCGAGTGACACCTTAGTCCGGCCCGGGGTGAGATGTGAGGGATGGGATGGGGGTTAGTAGTGTGTAGGAGTTGGGTGTGTGTGAGGCAATTTCTAACAGGCGGCAACACAAGCGCCTCGTCGCTGCACTGCGGCGTGTCACCCGCTGGCTGTCCGGGACAGCTTATTTGCGGGGTGTACCCACTTATTCGCAGCTAGCCTCCATGAGGAGGCCGTTCGCTATCCGCAACCTGCGACCCGTCCGATGGCCCAGCAACTAGGCCCCCTATTAACCATCTCACAAGTTCGTCGGGATACAGACCTAGTACACTTACTGAGTGTATACTCCATGTGCTTATCAAATCTTAGCCTGTTGTCAAAGACTACGCCAAGATATTTGACCTCTTTTTCTGGTGTAATGAGGCAGCCGGATAGGCGTTTTGGCCTCATTCTGCTTAGCTTGTATTTTCTAATGAACGGTACTATAATGGATTTCGGAGGGTTTAGGTTGAGCCCAATCTCCTTGCACCAATCGGACGTCACTTTCAGTTCAGGGACGCGAGTCTTTGTAGGACCTCATCCACAAGTAAGCTCCACAACAGTGAGAAGAGAACTCCTTCCTGTTAGCATCCTCTAGTTGTGGTTAGTGTGACGGTTTCTTCACTTGCCACTACAGGTGATTCTATGCATCGTAGAAGTGAATCTATCCATCTGCCTACTGTGGAGCTTGTGAGAGAGTGCTGTGAGAGGACTGTCACTCGACAAATAATAATGTTCGAATGTGGCTATGGGAGAGAGCTCAGTTCAGTCTGGGCTACAGAGCATTTATTTATTTATTTAGAGTTAAGTTTAACAATGTTCAGTTAAACACGAATTTAAAAATTAAACTAACTCACAGCCAAGAGGTCAGAGTGCGCACTAGCCGAGGAATGAATGTTTTAGTTGAGGAATGACATTAAAGAGTTCTTAACGTCTAAGATAGAGCTATCTATAGAAAATAGGTGATAGTACTCGGTGTAAGCAAGGCACAGGCAACGGAAGGGGTCTTGATGAGCATAGTTCGTTAGGCGGGGCGGTAGGTAGATAGGTGTGTAGTGTCGAGATGCTCTAAGGGGCACTGAAAAACTAATAAGGGATAAAAGAACAATGGATTCAATCTCGCAAGCCAATAGCTTGTGGATGAAAACAACTGCATGACAGATTATTCTGGATTTAAGTGATGGGAGGTCAATTAGGCGCAATATCTATTTATAGGGGGGTAGATGGATGGTGGTGTCCCAGTTCAGCAGATCCCAAGAAAATTCCCGACCTTATAGACTTTGCCATAACAAGAAAAGTTCCACAAAATTTGGTAACTGCAGAAGCACTCGCAGATTTGTCGTCTGACCATTCTCCGATTATTTTTACCCTTCTGGAGTGTCCTCAGATCAGAGAGTATCCACGGAGACTGACATCACATAAGACAAACTGGCTCAAATACAAAAAATATATTAGCAGTCACATTGAACTGAGCCCAACCATAAACAGCGAAGAAGACATTGAAAATTCAGTCCAAGCCCTGAGCTCAATCATTACTGCTGCAGCTCATCACTCGAGCCCACTAACAGCATCAACAACAACACCTAAGCAAGATCGTAGATTAACGAACAGCTTTATAGACCGGCTGGTCACTGAAAAGCGGCGTGCAAGGAGAGAATGGCAGAACAATCGGTCGCCTGCTGCAAGGACTCGCCTGAGACATGCAGAGCGCGTACTTCACAAAGCACTCGAAACTGAGGAGCAGCTAGCCCATAGCCCTTACATCGAAAAACTATCGCCTAAAAGCACCATATTCCCCCTATGGAGAGCACACGCAAGCATAAACCCACCTGCGAAGGTAGACACGCCTTTGAGGGATCAGAGAGGAAAATGGGCCCGCAGCGACGAAGAAAAGGCAAATGTCTTTGCACTCCACTTAAGAAATGTTTTCCAGCCGAATCCACCAACCAATGCATATGCACTGCCACTGATTCCCACTGTCGCACAGACTTACCCAATCAAAGTTCATTCGCTTGAAATAAAAAACGTTATAACAGAACTTAGTCCCAAAAAAGCAACAGGACATGATCTTATTACGCCTAAAATGATTATGGAACTTCCAAGTCCTGCCAGTACATACATCTCGAGAATCTTCAATGCCGTACTGCGATGTGGATACTTTCCAATTCAGTGGAAGAAATCGAGAATCATAATCATTCAGAAACCAGGAAAGGATATAACACAATCGTCATCATATAGACCCATTAGCCTGCTACCTTGCTTATCAAAAGTATTTGAGAAGATCTTACTTCGCAAAATTGATACCCATGCACAAAATATAATTCCTTCACATCAATTTGAGTTCCGAGCAAAACACGGGACCATTGAGCAAGTCAACCGTTTAACTTCAGATATTCGGACTGCGTATGAGCACCACGAATACTGCTCTGCCATGCGTTTGGTGGGACGGGCTTATATATAAAATAAGGACACTACTTCCTCCACATACACACAAATTCTTAGAATGTTATGTCAGCAGCAGAGTTTTTTCTGTTCGTCAAAATGAGTACACAACGGAAGAGTTCATCATTGGAGCTGGAGTGCCACAGGGTAGCGTTCTCGGTCCGTTTCTGTATGTATTGTACACTGCCGACATCCCAACAGACCCCCGACTAACAATATCCACTTTTGCGGATGATACGGCAATTCTAAGCAGATCACGATGTCCAATTACCGCATCCAGACTTTTGGCAAGCCACCTATCTCACGTGGAGGAGTGACTGGCCAACTGGCGCATAAAAATTAACGAGCAAAAGTGTAAACACGTGACGTTGACACTCAACAGAAGCACCTTTCCTCAGATATCCCTAAATGCGACTATGATGCCACAATCAAACGATGTTGTTTACCTTGGTGTCCACCTCGACAGAAGGCTCACTTGGTGCAAACACATAGACTCGAAAAAACTTCAAATAAGCCTAAAGGCCAACAGCCTTCACTGGCTAATTAACTCCCGTTCCCCTCTTAAACTGGAATATAAAGTCTTACTGTACAAAAGCATCATTAAGCCTGTCTGGACTTATGGCTCACAGCTATGGGGAAATGCCTGTGCGAGCAGTGTGGATATCTTTCAAAGATCACAATCAAGAATTCTTAGAACACTCACTGGAGCGCCATGGTACATTCGCAACGAGTGTGTCCACAACGACCTGAGGATCCCATTGGTCGAAACTGAAATACAGCAACTAAAGCGCAAATATTCTGAAAAGTTTCTAGCCCACCCTAATGAACTTGCACAATCTCTCACCCTGCAAGCAACGCATTCTCGCCTCCGAAGAAGAGACCTACCAACCCAGCGACTGAATTAAAGGGCCGCAGAACATAAACTAGCTCCAATAGGGGATGGTTGTACAATAGTTTCTAGATTAAGTTTAAAAATTATTGTTAGCCTCATTAAGAGAAGATTCAATAAATACTAAAAAAGCGAAAAAAAAAAAAAAAAATGAAAAAAAATTGTTTCTGAACACAAAAAAAAAATTGGGAAGGAATAATGCAACTCTTTTTTTTCTTTGTTTATAAGTAAAAAATCTCCGGACTGGCCGGTCACTTACCCTATTAAATCCTTTGATGAAAGCGCTTTCATGTTGCTGAGGTGGGGGAGGGTTTTATTGCTTTTTTTTTTTCACAAACAAAAAAAATAATTTGAAAGTAAAAAAAGTACAAGACCAATAAAAAACATACAAAAATTGAATACAAGAAATTAAGTGCGGACAGAGGAGCCGGAAGTGGTAAACTGCGACTCTTTTCCTCCCATTTTAGGAAAAAAGCGAAACAATGATAAAAAAATTTTCTAACAAAAAAAAACAAATCTAAAATTGGTGTACGAGGGCTTGTTAATAATAACAAAATGAAGACGCTGAACTGCAAAAAAAATGAAGCTGCTTCGTCTGCCTCTACTTGCGGTCGGGAGGGGGGGTCGTTTTGGATCTGAACTCACGGTTGCCAAACTTGGTGTTTTTGCACCAAAAACTGTGTTTTTTTCTCTTGGTGGACGGGCCATTTTTGATTGGAATTGGCTCTTTTGCACGGAGCCCAAAAAAAAAAACGCAGAAATTAAGAGTTTCAAAAAAAAAAAATGTTGTTTTGTCTTATCGTTTTATCTTGGTAATCACTCATCCGATTGTTTTGAAATTTGGACACAATATAGAATTAAATCTGAAGGATTTATTTGTAGTTTGTTTGTTTGTTTGAATTTATTTATTGGTATTTAAATATCAATTTTTTTTCAATTCTTTTCTCAATAAGAACTGGTGGTCGAGGGGGCGTTTCTTTGCACTACACTTATTGACGCGATCCCGAGTTTGCCCGTCCGTTCTCTTTTACATACTTTCAGATTTTGACTGTCTCCTGGGAATTGGGATAGGTTCCTTCAACCCATCGGAGCGGCGGTCGTTGGCTGCGCTGCAACAGCGATTATGCACTTGAAAATCTCACGCTACAGCCAAGTCTCTGATTACAAAGACAGCCCCAGTAGCTCCGCTGAAATTTTTGCTGACGTTACCAAAAATTGTGGGAACGATGCAAGAAACATTTCTCGCGATAAGTCAGACAAATGTGTGGCCTTGATTTTCCCAACTTTAAAAACATAGGAATCAAATTACCGTCGAATACGACAAGTCTTACTTTTGGGGAGGGTCGACCATCGAATACCCTAATTTTTTTTTTTTGAAAATGTGTACCCAGCAAGGTGCGTACGTAACAGCTGCTTCCAAATATGCTCTTAAATATTTTAGCACGCGTGCTTTCTCATACGGCATGTTTGGAAGCTCATAGCTGATCGGATATCGGCACATAAAAGCTTTAAGTACCGTTAGACTCAGGGATGTATTGACTATTATCTAAAAAAAAAATTGGCGCCATTTCAAATTTGAATTTATTCCACCTAAATGTACCAAATCTCCCACTGTGCGTCGGTTCCGGGACTGAAACCCGATTGCCGTGGGAACCGTTATCGTCATCTTCATCGTCATCGTCATCGTCATCGTTATCGTTACCGCCCCATATCACTTTTTTTCGTATTCTATCCTTACAAACCGAGTTTCAACTCAATCGGATGAAAAATAGTTTTTTGCATGCAGAATTTGCCGGTCATTATATGAACACGGGAAGATGCTCGAAAAAACAATAGAACACAATTAAGTGGCTTTATGCGTCTTCCTAGACATTGAGGGAGCTTTCGACGTGGTGGTTGGACCAGCTGAAGAGGCACGGATAATGTCTGGTGTTTGAGAAACGGATGGTCTGCGCACACCTTCGGGTTGCACACACTGGTATCGCATCATCTTCCGACGCAAGTCGTCCATGGAGACGCAATAGTACATTACTAAAAGGTACTAAGACAATTAAAAGTGACGTCAGATTGGTGCAAGGAGGTCTCAAGGAGGTTCAACCTAAACTCTGCGAAAACGATTAAAGTACCGTTCACTAGAAAATACAAGCTAAGCAGAATGAGGCCAATCCGCCTATCAGGCTGCCTTATTATAAGAGAAAAAGAGTTCAAATATCTTGGCGTAGTCTTTGACAACAGGCTAAGATTTGATACGCATTTGGAGTATACACTCAGTAAGTTTACTAGGGCACTATTCACATTTAGGGGCATAGCCGGAAAATCGTGGGGCAAGGCACCACACATACTTCGTTGACTATACCTCATGGTAGTGAGACCGATACTCACTTATGGAGCTATCGTGTGGTGAGATAACAATTCTCCTCACTGTAAAGACGCAGCTGCAAGAATTGCAAAGGCTGGCATGTATATGCATGACCGGAGCTATGCGTACCTGTCCGACAGCGGCACTAGAGGTTTTGATGGAGTTAACACCACTCCACCATACCATCTGCCTGAAGAAAAAAGCAACACTGCTTAGAGTAACAGCAGAAGGAGTGGGCTGAAACCACATAGTAAGCCTAAGGGACTCTGAGAAGCTGGAGAAGGAAATCCCTATAGTCCTCCAACCCAGAGACGAAATGATGGCGGAGTACCACTTTGACAGGAACTTCACTGTACAGAAAAGTAGTAAGAGAATGGATATCATTAGAAGAAACATATTAAATGCAAAAACACTCAATTCAGTGGTACACAGACGGGTCCCTGACGCCCTCAGGAACTGGACTTGGGATAGCAGGACCGGGAACGAAGAGGTCTGAGGCAATGGGAGAATTTGCAAGTATATTTCAAGCCGAAGTATGTGCCATCTCCTGTTGTGCAGACCTTAATATGGGAAAAAATTACCATAATAGATAAATAGCTATCCTTTCAGATAGTCAAGCACCGCTCAATGCGCTTAGCAGCAAAAAGTTCACCTCTAAGCTAGTCTAAAGAGGCAAAGAACAAATTGGACCAACCAGGCAGGAAAAACCTGACCCTATAATGGATACCGGGACATAACAATATCCCCGGAAACGAATTGGCACGCAAGTGTGCAGCAATGGTCGGTCGGGAACCCTACTGCGGCATAGGCGAACACACCATAAAAAGTCTCCTTAGAAAGGAAGAGAATACGCTTAGCACAGCCTCCTGGGTGAACACCAGGGGGATGAGACAAGCTAAAGCATTAATAGACTCAGCAGATTTGGGAAACACATATTACACCCAAACAATATCAGTAACCTAGAACCCACGAAAATCCTGACCTTTGTACAGGAAATAGGGCTGCTAGGAGTGTTGTAAACTCGTTTGGGGCACAGTAGACCAGGATTGGTCGTGGTGCACTATTTCCCCAACAATAAATAATAAATATTAATGTGAAGTTATGAAACGGGCCGTCATATAATTGTTTTTTTTTTATTTCCCAATACGAAACTATAGTGTCACATTTCAACAATTGGACTGATCACATTAATAAAGCGATTGGCAAAACCTATGGCAAGCTTAGGCAATTATATTTTACGCAACAATACATACCAACTCATCTTCGATTGCGAATTGTAAAAACCAGCATTTTTCCTATATTATTTGATGGCGTCGAAGTTTTTTGCAACTGTGATTCGGTTAGCCGTCTCAAACTCCAGGTTGCTTTTAAAATATTGCCAGGTACATTTTTAATATAAAACGACATGAGCACATTTCTCACTATTCCCTAAAAATATTTGATTTGCCCTTAAACTCATGATTGAACTATAGAGCTCTGCTATTTTTATACAAAATCATGAATACATATTTGGATTTTAGTGACCTGTTTTGATTTTAGTCGAAGTTTTTGCTTTAAGCTGGCTCAAGGTCAATGTTAATTATAGTTCAATACAATCAAAACAATTCAACAAAGATAACTCACAACATTTTTGGAATAGCAATGGAATACCTGCACAGCTGTTTCAGAACTCACCACCAATTCACTCATTAGCAGACTTGTTGCTTCAACCACTTGCAAACTGGCTATTTACAGCATGGCTGCAAACCGGTCCGGAACCGAACCCCTCAGAACCGGTTCGGGTTTTTTGGGTCCGACGAACCGGACCATGTACCGAACCCCTAATACTTTTGACTCCTCGAACCTGAACCCGAACCGGACCACTTTTTCGAAAAATTTGGTTCGGTTCACAAAATTAAGTAGTTTTTCCAACGACACATACAGGGAAATATAGAAATTCCTTGTCATCTGGCTGCTTTCATTCAAGAAGTTCTCCAATCCTACAACATTTCTCAAGGTCAGATTTATACTATCACCGTCGATAATGGATCGAACATGGCTCGAGCAGGAGAACTTTTTAATGACAACTGCATAGCAGAAAAAGAATGGAACTATGAAGGAGATGTAATGGAACTCAACCTACAAAATGTGCGAAAGCTTACTAACTCGTAAAGATTTTTGCATTCAGAGTTCTTTAAAAGAGCTTAACCTCAAAACATCTGAATGGAACGTAGTTTAAAATAGAAGTAATTTTCTGCAGCCCTTTTAAAAAACTTTAAAGCTGCAGATGTAGAATTCACAATAGCTACCAAATGATTAATGTTACGCTTGATTTTCATGTCATGCAATTGTTTTAAAATCTTCGTTCTTCTATTATAAGCTCAGAACCAATATTGGCTGCAGTGTTCTTAGACCCGAGATTTACAAAGTCTTACCTCTGACCAAAAAAGTGTTGCAAAGCAGCAAGTTACTGACATGCTGAAAATCCAAAAAGAAACTCTTAATGAGAGTTTTTAAAATTCAACTTTTATGACTCAACTTCTGATTGTAAAGAAGAGAAGTTTATGAAAGCAATTGAAACCAATAAACATATATCGAATATAAAATCTGTATACGTTATAGATTCCTTCGAAAATTGTGCAAGAAAACATACATCAGCAAAAGTTTTAAAATATTGGAGAGGTAAAACAAATGAGAACTTTTAAAATAATACCTTAACTATACTTGCTGTTCCAGGAAGTATCAGTTGGTATCAGTCCAGGTATCAGTTGAACGAGCCTTTCCAACACTTAAGTTTGATCTTTTTACTCTAAGAGCTGGTATAGGTGAACAGCTCCTAAAAGACATAATACATATTAACTTAAAGTAAGGAGTTCTCAAAAGTTGCAATTGTCAGCTAATGAATTTGATACTTAAAATTACATTATGGAAATAAAGAATATCAATCAAAACTATAAACCGTGGGTTCATGGTTTCCAGGAACCGGTCCGCGAACCGAGCTGTTGGGGTAATTAGTAGCATCAACTTCGAACGTGCCAAAAGACACATTGCAACTCGGTTCCAAAAGAAAAGAAATCAAAGGGGGTTGGCCGGACACAGGAGCAAAAAATACACACGTCTTGTCGCTTGCAATACCAAATTTGGAGTGCCTTTTAAATTGCCAAAAATCATTGCTTATAGCTAGCTCGCTTATCTGCATGCATGCATGTATGCGTGTGCAGATGATTGAGTAGATAAATGCACAGATCAAACGAGAGCAACTTATAGCATAAGAGAGACTGCAGATAAGAATTGACTTAAGAGTTAACAAACTTCAGTTGTATTTACAATAATTATGCTGGCTGCAACCAGCTGTGGCGACTAACACAAATAAATTCATAACAAGGTGAAATGCCTTAACATCGGCCGCGTTGAATGGCCGCAGGGCTTCAAATTCAAGTTAGTTTTTTAAAATACAATATAACGACTGACTTGTAGGAGGAGGCGCTAGACGATGAATGGCACGATTGATCAATCCAGATTTAATTCTTACGAAGGCAACTCGAACCTTGCCATCCGTGCCTTTGATCGTTTCCTCGACGATACCCATTATCCACTGCTGCGGTGGAGTATTGTCCTCCTGGATGACGACTACGGTACCGATTTCCAAATTTATGGACTCCTTGGTACACTTTTGCCGTTGTTGGAGACTTAGCAGGTAGTCTCTTGACCAGTCATCACAAAACCGTTGCTTGATGCCTGATGTCAACTGCCATCGTTTCAAGCAACTCATCTTGGCGTCAGGTATGGGCTGGGTTGATGCGAAAGGCAGCGCTACGAGCGTAGTTTCGACGAGCAAATGGGCTGGAGTTAGTACTTCGCCATCGTTTGGGTTGCTGCTGAGCGCGACTAGCGGTCCGTTTCCACCTCGTCCTGGCGCCTTTTAATATTGCCGATGGCCATGAGCAGCAGGTTGTTTGCGGATTTGACTGCCACCTCCCAAGGACCGCCAAAATGCGGTGCTCGTTGAGGGATGAAAGCAAAGGTTATTCCCTTTGTTGCAGCAAACGCTGAAATAGCATCCTTGTGATCCTGAAACCGGTCCTTGAGGGTCTCCAGGGTTCGCGCTGCACCCACGAAATTCGTGGCATTGTCGCAGTACAGGCGTTTGACAAGTCCACGACGGCCAATGAACCTTGACAAGCACATAATAAATCAATTAGACGTGAGATCGGTAACTACCTCAATATGAACAGCTTTAGAAGCAAAGCAGACAAACACGGCTATGTACATTTTTACAGGTGCCTTGCCACGGATTCCTAAAGTGACCGATACTGGACCTAAAAAGTCCGCTCCGCTGACTTCAAATGGTCGACATCCATGAAGTCGAACAGCGGGTAGGTTTCCCATTATTTGGGGCAACAACATTGGTTTATAGCGAAAACACAGCACACACAGCCGCACCACTGCATTACACGCCTCACGCGCATTGACTACCCATATTTGCTGGCGAAAAAGGCCAACTAAAACAAGTGTGTTTGCGTGGCAATTTGTACGGTGTAGATTCCCGATGTACAGTGTGACAAACCGGCATTTCTTTGGCATCAACAAAGGGAATTTGGCATTGTATGGAGCTTTTAACAATCGACCTCCCACTCGCAAAAACTCTAGCTTTCGTTTTCCCGCTTGATGTGGATAAAGAAATGGTGTCAACTTTTGGTACGATGGTTGCAAGTATAATGACTTTTTCAACCTTGAAATTTCCTCTGCAAATTCAACGTTCTGAATCACAGAGACAATTGATAAAAACGCAAAGTTCAATTCAGACTCCGAAGGTACTAGTGAAGAATATTCAGAGCTCAATTCATTTATGAATCGAAACATATAGGATATGATGCGAAGAATTTTTAGATATGAGGAAACCTTATCGACCAACTTGAGAATACTACTGACTTCCTTATAGGCCGCGATCAGAACTACCGCAGTCTTGCGTCTACTACTGCTACTTAGATAGAGCGAGATGTGAGTTTATTGGCCAGCTATCTTGGGAGTGTTGTATCCACAGGAACATCTTTTTTATGATACCTTGTATTCGCTTTTTGATGTTTGTGTTCCACTTGAATTCCACAATAAATTTGAAAAACAAGAAGTCAAGGTATTCCAAAAAGAATAAGAATTCGAAAAAATCATCCGATTTCTCCCGTTATGTGGATGCTCGTTCTAGATTTAATGTGCTTAACGCACAATGTTCTAACGACTATCTTAACCGTTGCAGGCTTCCATTTTTGCACAATCCTAAGCAGTTTTATACGTTTGTTAACTCTAAACGCAAATCTTCCACTCTTCTGTTCGGTATGGTAATGCGAAAGCAAACACTGATCAGGCTAGCTTCTTTGCGAATCAACCATACCCCTATCAGTTGAATTGGTCTAATGGCATTTTTAGCCCTGTAATCACTGAAAGCTCTCTCCTTTGCGATCTCAACTCTAATAAACCTGTGTTGTGGAAGGAATCTTTTATCATTCCTCTCCATAAAAAAGGTAATAAGTCGGATGTTGAGAGTTATAAGGGTATTTCCATGTTGTCTGCAATTCCTAAAGCTTTTAAGAGAATTATGACATCTCAACTGCATCATTTATGTAGGTCCATTTATTCACCCTATCAACATGGATTTGTGAAGCGTCGATGTACTACCACTAACTTATTAGAACTTCATCATTGGTGATCAAAGGGTTCTTATGTAAGATGCAACCTGACGTCATTTATACTGATTTTAGTAAGGCTTTTGATTCTGTTAATCACTCCTTATTGCTTCATAAACTGAGTTTAATTGGTTTTCCAACTAACCTTCTTAGTTGGATCTCTGATTACCTAAGTTCTAGAACACAAAAAGTTATATTTTGTAATTCATATTCGAAACTAATCCAGGTTACCTCTGGAGTACCCCAAGGTAGTCACTTGGGTCCATTGCTTTTTACTCTCTTCATAAATGATCTTCGCCGATGATGTGAAACTATGTTTAGCATATATGAATATAACTAAGAACAATTCAAGGCACAGCACGTACATTTGGGAGCTCCGTATCTAAGTGTTCTTTTTGCACTCACGGTCTATATAAAAAACTCTTGGACTGTTGAAAAGTCCCAATAAGTGCCACGTCAACATAAATCTTCAATAAATTCTTCAGAAGCAGGCTAAACACCTGATTTAACATTTTAATCATTTTATCTGTGGACACTTGTTTATGTGTTTGTGTGTGTACGCGCCCGAATCAAACATAAAACTAAACCCAATACACTCAAGAAACACAAACGTGAATAGAGGCAAATCAAACGAAGGAGCGAAAATTGTCACTCAACTTCTCAGTTGCTACGCCACAATAACTGTAGTCTACACTATACTACAAAATGTCGCCACCATCGAAACGTGTCCGGGAGAAAACGTCTACTGACCTTAAAGCTGGTAAATCCTCTGACGGGTCTGTCACCGAATTGCTCCAGGGCATCAACCAGCGAATCACGGAGCAGGCTGAGCTCGTTAATGGCAACATGCGTGGGATGGAAGAGCGCATAATGGTCATCCTTAATGAGCGGCTTAACTCGATGGCTAGAGACATGCAGCGGCTGGTCCAGCGTGTGTAGCAGCTTGAATGTGAGATCGCCGAAACGCATTCCATGAAGGACCAGGTGGAACAACTAAAATCCATGGCTGAGTTTAAGAAGAGCGAAAACTTAGCACCTGATCTTCGCTTACATGGAGTGCCGTTTACCCAAGGTGAGAACGTCAAGACCTTGTTCCACACGCTTTGCTTCTCACTGGGACTTACACCGCACCTCTAATCAATGACATGTTCAGAATGAGACCATCAAGAAACGCGAGTACTACTGTGGATCCCATCATTATTATAAAATTTAGCCACATAAGGCATAAAATTATATTTCTGCGTGCGATTGGCAGACCAAGAAGCAACTAAACTTTGAACTCAAACGCAGATGAGCCGTATTTATTTCGATGAACACAAAGCTTCAGTTGCAGTCTCATTAGTCTTAATATTAGGTCTATACAGCTTTAATACTGTTATATCGTTTCTCTTATGTTTCGATTAGCTTAACAAGCGTACACTCCAGGTAGTTAATATACATTTTTTTCTAAATGCAACCTACATTAAATAGGTCCAGTTCGAACAGCCATGCAATTATAAGAGTCTTATCCAAGCAGAATACAGGATTGAACATATGCCACATTAATGCGCAAAGCTTGACAAATAAGATTGAAGAGATTAGGTATCTTTTTGTGAATTCAGGTGTTGATGTTAATGCTTCTTGCGGAAACTCATCTGACGGACAGATATAACTTTCAATTACCGGGGTATGCATTTTATGGCACAAATCACCCAGATGGTAAAGCCCATGGCGGAACTGGCATCCTAGTCAGAAACCGCATTAAGCATTACCCACTATCGGGATTTTCGGAAAACTACCTACAAGCCACATCAATATGTGTAGAATCTAAAAGAGGCAATATCACCTTGTCGGCGGTTTATTGTCCGCCACGCTTCGCAATATCAGAAAATCAATTTCTAGATTTCTTTAATACATTAGGTCAGCGCTTTTTAGCCGCGGGTGACTATAACTCGAAACATCCGCACTGGGGCTCTAGACTGACGAATCCAAAAGGGAAGCAACTGTATAGCGTACTTATGCGGGCATCAAACAAACTCGACTATGTATCTCCGGGTAGGCCTACATATTGGCCAGCAGATCCCAAGAAAATACCCGACCTTATAGACTTTGCCATAACAAGAAAAGTTCCACAAAATTTGGTAACTGCAGAAGCACTCGCAGATTTGTCGTCAGACCATTCTCCGATTATTTTTACCCTTCTGGAGTGTCCTCAAATCAGAGAGTATCGTCGGAGACTGACATCACATAAGACAAACTGGCTCAAATACAAAAAATATATTAGCAGTCACATTGTGGCAAGGTAGACACGCCTTTGAGGGATCAGAGAGGAAAATGGGCCCGCAGCGACGAAGAAAAGGCAAATGTCTTTGCACTTCACTTAAGAAATGTTTTCCAGCCGAATCCACCAACCAATGCATATGCACTGCCACTGATTCCCACTGTCGCACAGACTTACCCAATCAAAGTTCATTCGCTTGAAATAAAAAAAGCTATAGCAGAACTCAATCCCAAAAAAGCAACAGGACATGATCTTATTACGCCTAAAATGATTATGGAACTTCCAAGTCCTGTCATTACATATATATCGAGAATCTTCAATGCCGTACTGCGATGTGGATACTTTCCAATTCAGTGGAAGAAATCGACAATCATAATGATTCAGAAACCCGGAAAGGATAAAACACAAGCGTCATCATATAGACCCAGTAGCCTGCTACCTTTCTTATCAAAAGTATTTGAGAAGATCTTACTTCGCAAAATTGATACCCATGTACAAAATATAATTCCTTCACATCAATTTGGGTTCCGAGCAAAACGCGGGACCATTGAGCAAGTCAACCGTTTAACTTCAGATATTCGGACTGCGTATGAGCACCACGAATACTGCTCTGCCATGCGTTTGGTGGGACGGGCTTAGATATAAAATAAGGACACTACTTCCTCCACATACACACAAATTCTTAGAATGTTATATCAGCAGCAGAGTTTTTTCTGTTCGTCAAAATGAGTACACAACGGAAGAGTTCATCATTGGAGCTGGAGTGCCACAGGGTAGCGTTCTCGGTCCTTTGCTGTATGTATTGTACACTGCCGACATCCCAACAGACCCCCGACTAACAATATCCAATTTTACGGATGATACGGCAATTCTAAGCAGATCACGATGTCCAATTATCGCATCCAGACTTTTGGCAAGCCACCTAGCATACGTGGAGGAGTGGCTGGCCAACTGGCGCATAAAAATAAACGAGCAAAAGTGTAAGCACGTGAGGTTCACACTCAACAGAAGCACCTGTCCCCAGATATCCCTAAGCGCGACTATGATACCACAATCAAACGATGTTGTTTACCTTGGTGTCCACCTCGACAGAAGGCTCACTTGGTGCAAACACATAGACTCGAAAAAACTTCAAATAAGCCTAAAGGCCAACAGCCTTCACTGGCTAATTAACTCCCGTTCCCCTCTTAAACTGGAATATAAAGTCTTACTGTATAAAAGCATCATAAAGCCTGTCTGGACTTATGGCTCACAGCTATGGGGAAATGCTTGTGCGAGCAGTGTGGACATCCTTCAAAGATCACAATCAAGAATTCTTAGAACACTTACTGGAGCGCCATGGTACATTGGCAACGAGTGTATCCACAACGACCTGAGGATCCCATTGGTCGAAACTGAAATACAGCAACTAAAGCGCAAATATTCTGAAAAGTTTCTAGCCCACCCTAATGAACTTGCACAATCTCTCACCCTGCAAGCAACGCATTCTCGCCTCCGAAGAAGAGACCTACCAACCCAGCGACTGAATTAAAGGGCCGCAGAACATAAACTAGCTCCAATAGGGGATGGTTGTACAATAGTTTCTAGATTAAGATTTGAAAAATTATTGTTAGTCTCAATAAGAGAAGATTCAATAAATACTAAAAAAGCTAAAAAAAAAAAAAGTTGTTGATGTGATCTGTGTTTTTGAAACGTGGTTTGTATCTGATGTTAGTAATACTTCAATTAGTTGTGAAGGATTCAATGTTTTTCGTTCCGACCGAGCGGGTCATGCTGGAGGGATGGCAATTTATGCCAGAAAGGACCTTAAGGTCAGGGTCGTTTGCAAACAAGATGAAGATAGTAAACTTGAGTACCTATTTCTAGAAGTAACCAGTTGTGCAAACACTGGAAAAATGATAATCGGATGCGTGTATAGACCCCATCGCTCTATTGACTATACAAATGTTTTAAATATTTAAAACGGACTTTTATAACCGAGCGACTCTCTAATATGATCCAATTGCGCTTCCAAACTATCCAGGCACAAGTATCAGGACTTAATCAAACAGTCTCTGCACAATCACAGAAGCTGTGAAACTTTGCAATTGGATCCCCGACGATGCCAAGACTACAAGTAGAAGCGTCTGCTTTTGTACTGCCACACTTGGCAGGCAATCTTCCGACCTATTCAATCCCACTAACTGACTTAAAAGACATGCCAAATCTTCAATTGGCCGAACCAAATTTCTACAAGAGTTCCGAAGTAGACGTACTTATTGGCGCGGATATACTTCCTTCCATATCGCTAGGCGGCTCACAAACTAACATTTGCGGCATGCTCCTTGGGCAAGAAACCATATTGGGGTGGATACTCACAGGCCCAGTGTCAAAGACCACTAGCAACAAATCTATTTCATCCTTCTCAACTCAAGTTGTCATTAGTCAAGAGGCTACACTAGAGTCACTCCTCACCAAATTTTGGGAGGTGGAGGATATTCCAGTTAAAATGGTGAAAGGGTCAGATTCCATCTATGAATGCAACTTCGTTAGCACGACTACTAGAGATAGAAGCGGTAAATACGTCGTTACTCTACCTTTTCGAAATCCGGATCACATTAATTTGGGACATTCCAGGTCCATCGCACTGGCTCAGTTTCTAAAGAACGAAAGTCGTTTAAAAAGAAACATTCCTCTAAAAGAGCAGTACGACTCCGTGATTCAGGAATATTTGGATTTAAACCACATGAAACAAGTCTCTCCTTATGACGACTCTACCAATTTTTACCTTCCGCATCATGCAGTTTTTAAGCCGGAAAGTACTACCACGCAAGTTCGCGTCGTATTTAACGCCTCCAGCCCATCCACCAATGGCAACAGCCTAAATGATATCCTTCATGCAGGCCCTGTCCTTCAATCCGACTTGACGTTGCAGATCCTTAAGTGGCGATATTTTGAATTCGTATTCAATGCCGATGTAACAAAGATGTATCGGCAAATCCTAGTTGATCCTAAACACACTCAGTTTCAAAGAATTTTGTTCCGGATCAAAAAGGGAGAAATTTGCGATTTTGAGCTACAGACAGTGACATTTGGTGTTAACTGCGCTCCCTTTCTTGCAATCCGCGTGCTTCAGCAGCTTGCAGACGATGTCCAAGCACAATTTCCAAGAGCGTGCAACATAATCAGGCAGTTTATGTATGTTGACGACGTCTTAGCGGGAGCACACACAAAGGATGATGCTCAATTGGCAATTAAAGAACTCCAGAATGCACTCAAAACAGCAGGTTTTCCACTGAGGAAGTGGACGTCGAATCAGAGAGATGTGCTGGTCGATATCCCGATAGACCATTTGCTGCGCGCAGACTTTCTGGATCTGGATGATACAAGCACCGCTAAGACACTAGGCATCCGATGGAGAGCTACTTCAGACGACTTTTTCTTTGTCCCTTCAGAACCTGAATTAAGATCGTCATACACTAAGCGCGAAGTTCTGTCCCAGATTGCGAAGTTGTTTGACCCAGCCGGATGGCTGGCTCCTTTTATTATCCTTTCAAAAATGTTTATGCAGCAAATCTGGCTACAAGAGCTAGGGGGGAATGACAAACTACCCACTGAACTTTTCCAAAAATGGCAGAATTTTCTCCTCAGTTATCCGTTCTTAAGCCAGATCCGCATTCCTAGATGGGTTGGCTTCCAGCCGAAAGCGAAAATAGAGCACCACGGCTTTTGTGATGCTTCTCAACGAGCGTATGGTGCAGCTATCTACGTTCGAGTTGAGATCGATCAAAAGATAACTGTTCATCTCCTCACAGCTAAAACGCGCGTTCCTCCGGTTAAGACAGTGTTCCTTCCACGCTTAGAACTATGCGGGGCTGTTCTTCTGTCTGAGATGGTAGCCGCTATTCTTCCAGAATTATCAATCGATGATTCAGATTTCCACTTGTGGACCGACTCCACAATAGTGTTAGCCTGGTTACGCAAACCACCATGCAAATGGACAACTTTTGTGGCTAACCTCGTTTCCAAAATTAAGCAAAGTGTTGAAGCTGAAAGGTGGCGACATGTTCGTTCAGAGCATAACCCAGCTGATCTGGCCAGTCGACGAATATCATCTAAAGATTTGGTCGAAAATAATCTATGGTGGCACGGACCAGAGTGGTTACAGTATCCACGAGAAAACTGGCCGGCATCAGTAGAAGAAATTCCGGAGACAGAAATAGAACAACGCACTGTCAAGTCCAATTTTGCTAAAATTCCATCGTCAAATAACCTCCTTGAACGATTCTCTGATCTCGGCAGAGCCCTGAGAGTAGTGGCATATGTTTTGCGCTTTATCAAGCACTGCCGAAAGATTCCAGGAGCAACTGATGAAAGGCTATCCAATAGTGAACTCAAAGATGCTGAACGAAGCCTTATAGCAACTACTCAACAAATCCATTTTCCGAACGAGTATATTTGTTTGAGAGAAAAGCGTACGGTACCATCTTCCAGTAGCATTTTGAACTTGAATCCGTTCCTCAATCACAATGGTATCATGAGAGCATGCGGTCGTGTGAGGGCTTCCACTTCCCTGCAATATGATGAAAAACATCCAATCCTACTTCCATACAATTGCCAATTTACGCGTCTTCTTGCGAATTTTATCCATCGCATAACACTTCACGGAGGTAATCAAGTAATGGCACGATTGATCCGATCCAAATACTGGATACCCAAGCTTAAGAACCTCCTAAAATCCGTAGTACACTCGTGCGAGGTATGCCTCATATATAAGAAAAGGCTCCAATCGCAGCTAATGGGTGATTTGCCTGTGGAACGATCCTCCTTTTCCAGGCCTTTCACGTACACTGGTGTTGATTTCGCAGGTCCGTTCGACATCAAAAGCTTCACTGGTAGAGCGTGCCGCATAACCAAGGGCTATGTGTGCGTGTTCGTGTGTTTTAGCACCAAAGCTATCCATTTAGAAGCCACCTCGGACTTAACATCCGAAAAGTTTTTAGCTGCGTTTGCTCGATTTGTAGCGAGAAGAGGTTGTCCGCATCGAATCCACTCCGACAACGGTAAAACGTTTGTAGGTGCGGCGAAGCTTCTCTCTCAAGATTTCTTGAAAGCGCTTGAATCATCTGTTACATCCGCTTACAGCCACCACAGATTGTCCTGGCGTTTGTATCCAAGTGCGCCACATATGGGAGGTCTGTGGGAAGCTGGAGTGAAGAGTTTTAAGACACTCTTCTACAAATCCACAGCTTCCATGAAATATACCTTTGAAGAGCTTTCCACTCTGCTTTCAAAGATCGAAGCATGTCTTAACTCTAGACCTCTTTCCCCCATGTCAGAGGATCCGACTGACCTTTTAGCGCTAACTCCCGGTCACTTCCTGATCGGCGGCCCATTGATTTCCGGATCCGAGCCAGAAATAAAAGAGAACGATGCTCTCAATCAGCAATTTTGTGCACGTTGGAAAGAGGAATACCTCAAGGAACTGCACAAACGCAACAAGTGGCAACATCCAACAAGGAATCTTCAGGTCAACGATATGGTCATCGTCAAGGAAGATAACCTCCCATCCAATGATTGGCGCCTCGGCCGGGTGCAATCCGTTTATCCTGGGTCCGATGACAAGGTCCGCGTTGTAGATATTCTTACTGCTCGTGGTGTCATCAAAAGGCCAATAGCTAAGCTCCTTCTTCTTCCTATTGAAAATTCCAATATCCAACAGTAACCGAACACAGTTCGTTTCCTCCTTAAGCTAGTCGTTTCCATTATAAGTACTAGTCCGCTATACTATTTTGTTTTATTATCCAGCTTCAAATTTACGATGACACCTCGCCCACGTTATTCGCACGCACTGGACGGCAGACGTTCCCGAGGAACACAGTCCTTCCGCTGCCGAGTCTGCCGGGGAATCCATCCTCTACGGAAATGCATCCGATTCCTGCGACTGAGCGCAGAGAAGAGGCTCCGAGCAGTACTCATAAACAAGTAGTGCTCCAATTGTCTGGCCCACCAACATTACGGACGATCGTGTCGCAGCGGGGACGTGTGCAAGGTGTGCAAGCAGAAACACCATACGCTTTTGCATATCCGAGAGCGTGACCGATCGGTGTCTCCACCCCAGCAATCCCAATCGTCAACTCAACGTCACGACACTTCTCCTCAGCGATCGAGATCGTCAGCTCCGCATCCTTCCCTCGCCATGCTGTTGCAACACAAAAGCACCACTGTGATGCCAACGGCCTCTGTGTTGGTCGACACTGGAGAGAAGACATTCGACACAAAGGCGCTCATTGATCCTTGCTCTCCTGTCAGCTGCATTGACGCGTCATTGGCAAAAGCTTTCCGCCTTCCTACCACCAGTGTGGGTGACGAGATGGTTTGCACCACGGTCATCCGATCCTTGACGAAGGCCGACTTTCGTTTGGAAGTCGTACTAAAGATCGAGTCACAGCTACGCTTCCGAACCCCCATACGAGAGTTGAGCGAGAGCGTAGTCTCTAAGTTCGACGACCTCTGGCTAGCTGATGACAAATTCTACATTCCTGCAACGGTCCACTTGGTGCTGGGAGCCGATGTGTATCAAAACATCATCCAGTCGGTCTTCATGGCAAGCCACGGCGGATTACCGGCGCAAAGCACCGTTTTTGGGTGGACGATTTCCGGATCCTGCAACCAGGCCTAATCTCAACCTTTGTTGCAATGTGGGTCATTTCAAGGGGGCCGGGATGTTTAAGCCTGAAAGTAGGCAGCAGAACAACATTTCACCACAGAGCTTTCCACCTCTGTGACCTACATTTAAGCTAGGCTAAGCTTCTGTTCACCTCTTAGTTTTTAGTTATCTGAAGCCATTGAAGCAAACAAGAAGTGTCTATTAAAGTGAAGTTTTATATTTTGGTCGACCCCTCCTCAAACCGCCCAAGAAGTGCATCCTCTCTACCAGGAATTCAACCCCCCTACATTCAACCACTCTCACATAGGGATATACTGACGTTATTATAGCGGGTGATTTTAACAGTGATATATTGACCGAAAGCCATCTTTCAACTGATTTTGAATCCCTTGGTCTTAAACTGGTAAACATCACACCACCCACTCACTTCTCTAACACTACTGATACCCTATAAGATGTCTATTTAATTGACGATACAAACAAAATTATGCTGTACGACCAGGTGTCTGTCCCAGCGTTCTCTAAGCACGACCTAATATTCCTTACCTACAAATTAGCAATTGAGCCGGGCGACTATACCTTTGAATATCATGAATAAAAAAACATTGACTATGCTTCTCTCGACTACGATTATAATCTATGTAACTGGGACATCATATACTCGCTCCCCTATGTAGAGGAGCAATTGAATCAATTTCATCTCAACTTTGACTACCTTTACAATAAATACGTGCCATTCAAACGCAAGAAGCTTAAACCTCAGTTGAAACCATGGATCAACGAAAATATAAAAAGGCATATTCTGCTACGTGATGAGGCGTACAAAAGATGGAAAAGATACAGGACTCCAGAATCCCACCAGTCATTCAAAAAATATAGAGCGGATGTCAACCGACTATGCAAGTTGTCTAAACGGGCATTCTTTTTTGAAAAATTCAATAACCCAATATCATCAAGTAAATTCTGGAAAGACCTACGCAATTTTGGGGTGGGAAAACAACAACATACAGATGTTAATGAACTTATCAGACCTTCGTGCAATCACATCCTATAGTACCTGAAGTGTTATCAAACTCGTACCTGAATTCTGTACCTTATAATAATTGTAATAAATATTTTAGTTTTTCTTGTGTAAGTCCGTGTGATGTTTAAGAGTCTATCTTAAAATAAAATCAAAAGCTAATGGCCTCGATAACATTGATCCAAAGTTCTTAAGAATTTTGCTTCCAAAAGTTCTTAAATACCTAACTCACATTTTTAACACTGCAATTACGACCTCGACGTTTCCAAGCAGGTGGAAAGTTGCTAAAATCTTGCCCATTCCCAAAGCAGGTAACGAGTATAGGCCAATTTCCATCCTACCTTTCTTCTCAAAATCATTCGAGCAATTGATTTACACCCAAATCAGTAAATTTTTTACAGACAACAAACTACTGAATGATAAACAGCATGGTTTCCGTAAGTCGCGTAGCTGTACTACGGCAATTCTGAAAGTGGCAGAAGATATTCGAAGAGAGGTTGACAAAAGCCATGCTACCTTCCTAACCCTTCTGGACTGTAGCAAGGCATTTGATACTGTGGATCACGTAATTTTATGCACAAAACTAGAAATGCTTTACCATTTTTCCACCACTGCTAAGAAATTAATGAAAACATACATAACCGGTTGAAGTCAGGCAGTCGTAACCTCTTCGCAGACCTCGACATTCTTAGAAACTAATCGTGGGGTTCCCCAAGGCTCAGTCCTTGGACCATTATTGTTTTCAATCTATGTAAATGTAATGTCCAAATGTATGCTGACGATCTACAAATCTATATGAGTCGTCCGGTTAGTGATGTACCTGAGTGTATTACTGTTTTCAATAGTGAACTAGAATTAGTTGGTGAATGGGCTAGGAAAAATGGACTTCACATCAACCCGTCTAAGTCCAAGTGCATTGTCATTTTCAAAAATAAGTTTAACACTGCCAACTTGCCAAAACTTCAAATAAATAATTCCCTAATTGAATATGTAGATCGTGCTAAGAACCTAGAAACTATTTTTAATTACAAACTCTCATGGATCGATCACATTAATTGTGCAGTCGGTAAAACTTACAGTCAGCTCCGCCAACTCCGATTTGTTAGTAGTTTCATGCCAATAAAGACAAAGCTCACAATTGCAAAAGCATTTCTAACTCCAGCGTTGTTTTATGAGATTGAAGTTTTTGGAAAGTGTGATGCTGTAAGCAGCAGGGTTCGGAATTGCTCGCACGCGAGCAGCCTGCACTGACTCTTTTTGACTCCCGCTCTGAGCAGCGAGCGGTAGGCCGCGAGCAGCGTGCAGCTGCTGCACGCGTGCATGTGCCCGCTGCTCGCTGCGTAAAAGGGGTTGTTGTTGTTCATATTTGCATATGCAAAAAAATTTGTAGAGAATTTATGACATTAAAACGTTTACGTCAGCGTAATTGAATGACACTTGTCTTATTGCAGGTTTAATGCATTATCAACAATAATTACAAATCATAGATGTAACTTGTCTAAGAAAACCATTCAAGATTTGCTAATTGCAAAGTTAATTATGACATTATTAATCAATCCAAAAATGAATAAAAACATTTCAAAAATAAATTTTATTTGTTGGATATATCAATAATCTCAATTGCCTCTGCTGCGAAAAATGTGCTGCTACCAATACTCGGTGCCTTAAAAATCTGCCCATACAGGAGTCGGGATATCCGAACAATGACCGGTACCGTAATAAAACATCCAGCCCATTTTGGACCACTTTCCCTTACAGCTTACGTAACATATTAAAATTATACCTGTGTTAAGTTACAGGTTTCGGCAATCAGCCAGACAATTTACCCTTGGATTAACCAAAATACAATCAGTACCTGCAATAAGACAAGTCTCATTCAATTACGCAGACCTTTCATGCATATGCAAATATGAACAACAACAACTTCCTTCCAACTTCCGCGAGCAGCAGCTGCACTTACGAGCAGCGAGCAATGTGCAATTCCGAACCCTGGTAAGCAGGCAAAAACTTAACGTGGCTTTTAATAATATTGCCAGATTTGTATTTAAAAAGAAGCCTACTGACCATATCTCGGCATATGCAGCACAAATCTTTGAATAAGACTTAGATTCCTGGATAAAATTAAGAACATTAATAGCAATTCACAAAATAATAGCAACCAGGGAACCAACTTATCTCTACGAATTGTTAAGCTTTGCGGGCTCTAGAAGAACAAATAACCTAATTACAGTCCGGAAAAGACTCTCTTGTTGTGATAACCACTTCTTTGCATGCGCCGTTCGACTCTGGAATATGATGCCGCACAATATAAAAACAATTAGGAGTGTATCGCTTTTTAAACAAACCTTAACAAACCATTTAAAACAAACATAATATAGAAATGTCACATTTAATAAAAAAAAAACAAAAATTTAAGAAATATTAAATTCCTAAAATAATAGTTTATATGTAACGGTTTCAATAACTATATATATTATATATTTAAAAAATTGAATTCGTTTGATAAAATGTTAATTTTTAAGCTAGGTCCAACAACGTCTGTGTTAATATATAATATTGTGTTTTTGTGACTAATGCTAGTATTTTAAGTAACTATGTTTACTTTAGCATTAGGAAGAAGTTTAATAAATAATAATAATAATATATGCAAGCTGACTTGGATGCATTTCAGTCTTGGTGTAAAGATAATCTATTAAACCTGAACAGTTCCAAGTGTAAGGTTATGACATTTTACAGGAGTTGCCATAATTCTTCACTTATATGCTTGATAATGTCCCACTTGAGTGCTTAAATGATTCAGCCAATCAGGTAAATGATCTTGGGGTTATTCTTGATCACCAACTTAAATTTGACTCTCATATTACTGCTACTGTTTGTAAGGCCAGGAGTGTTCTTGGGTTTGTTAAGCGCTGGTCGAAGGAATTTGATGATCCCTATACGACGAAGATTTTGTACACTTCTCTTGTCCGTCCAATTCTCGAGTATGGATCATGTGTGTGGTCTCCGCAATATTCGACCCATCAGTAACAAGCTTTGGCTTGGTGTATGGCGCATTGTACGTCAACGTCCATCAATCAATCAAACATCTAGCACAGGTTTCACATTCTTCCATAAATTCGCTAGCAGTTGTACCGTGCGCAACTCCAATCGAGGAATTGACTTTGTTTTTATGGGGGCTACTTTAGATTTGGCAGTAAGCAATAAACAAAAACGCCATGGCTGGTTTCGATCCGCGTATATTAACAGCAGCCGAATGCTCTCGAAGAAGCATCTGCAAAACCATGGATTTGCAAAGCACAACCTTTCGACACACCAACATGTCTGGGAATTGAAAGTGTATCCAACTCAGAAAAACA
Source organism: Lordiphosa magnipectinata (assembly GCA_037044535.1). Lineage (NCBI taxonomy): Eukaryota > Metazoa > Arthropoda > Insecta > Diptera > Drosophilidae > Lordiphosa > Lordiphosa magnipectinata. The sequence continues at coordinate 261,637 of JBAMBO010004169.1, read as the reverse complement.
TTGGGTTACAGTTTCCAAATGATGCTTTAATTCTTGAGTTTAGGTGGTTCTAGGTCCGGAAAACTTGCGTTTGTTCACAACTGTAAACAACTTATGCATTGTACCACCAAAAAGAGCTGGTTGCCTATACAGAACTGTTTCATCGTTATCCCTAACGACTCTTCAGTAGGCTTTACGCTGAAGAAAGCATGATTGCCAACTGTCTCTCCATACAATCATTGCTTAGATCAGTTTGGAACTGCTAAAAGCAGTTTACAGTCGTGAACAAACGCAACTTTTTCGGACCTTGAGCCAGCTAAACTCAGTAATTAAACATTAGAAAGGTCGCCAAATAAATTACAATTATGCTTTAACTGATCTGGAATTGGATCATCCCAGCCCAAGCCATGAAGCCACATTTCTTGGAGCAGAATTTAGGCACGAGTAATTATGGGGCTTAAAAAACCCAACGGATTATAGAGCCCAGACACAAACGACCAGATTGACCTCTTCGTTGGCACTACATCCAATGTCAACTCCCTCATGGAGTACTGAAAAACATCCTCTTTTGGATTCCAGATTAACACCAGCGTTTTGGTTTCTTCTTGGTGACCAATCGGGATCGCGTCAGCTGGTTGATTTCGAAGCTGCTCACAATTTGACGACCACTTTGTAAAGGTAAATCCAAAGGACTTAAAAACAGCGCTTAGCTTTGCCGTAATAAACGCAGTTCTTCAGCAGTATCTGCACCAAATAGTTGATCGATGTGGTATAAAATAATGCGGCTCTCTCGGGATAACGTTATTGGTTCCATTCATATGTCCTAGCGCAATGTATGAAAGGTCATAAAGTCAATATACATGCGATATACATCAGGTTGTTTGGAAATTTTCCTTTCCAACGCTAAAAACCGACGTTATGCTGTGTCGTAGGAGGTTCCCAGGCACTGTGGACTTGATTTAAATGGCAACATAATGTCGAGAAAAGACTTCTCACAAAGCAGCTGTTCTGGGGTATGTAAGTGTGATTTCAATGCATTTGGACTTTCTTCCAACACCCAGAACTTTCGAACAAGTTGATCTCCAGAGCAGGGATCTTCTATCGCGCCAATAAGCGAAGCAGAAATGGGCTCAGTTGAACTATCGGCTCGACATCGACAAGAAACAATCCACCCAAATGCAGTTTCCTTCAATTTCGGCGAATCTTTATTTCCCTTAATGTGCCCATCCCTAAGCAAGTCAAAAAATGTTTCTGCTCCTAATAGCGCTGTGGCTTGTAAAAGAGCGGATCAGCTAGCTCTATCTTTTTTGGGATATAGATTTTCCGGCTGGTACGACGAAATTGACTTTAAAATACCGAAATCGCTTGTCATTTCGAATTCGTTAACACACTAGGCGATTTATGTCTGCACAGAGTGACGAACTGCTGAAAGAGATTTTGCGATGCCTAACAAGCTTATATGGTCGTCCAGAAATATCTAGTCATATTTTTTCTGGACCTAATGGGGGCGTATGTAGTGAGATAAAGCTGCTGATCGGTTCAACTTGGCGAACCCAGCATCTCAGAACTAAACAGAACGCTTTGCATCCGCAAAGCTTCTGGCTAACGTGAGCGGCGAGCCCTCCCTACAGGGTACAATATATAGGGTTGGTGCGTCGGGTTTGGTACCCACCACCGTCAAAACTCCACCAATGAAAACTGCGACAACAATGCCTCGGATACGGACCCCCTCTGACGACGACCCACGCAAACGTTTTAAGGACCACGATTTGAGGATATGCATCTGGAATGTTCGCACCCTCAACAGAGAAGGTACTGGTATCCAGTTGGTAATTGTCCTTGAAAAATATTCATCGGACGTTACCGCACTTCAGGAACAACAAATCAGCAGGAGCAGATGACCTGCCAGCTGAACTGTTTAAGGCTGGAGGCGAGGAGTTGGTAAGGTGCATGCACCAACTACTCAGCAGAATATGGTCCGACGAGAGCATGCCCGAAGATTGGAGTCTAATAGCCTATTTCCACTGGCTTCATTTCTTATCATTTTCATTTCTAAAAATGATGCTGTTTCCATTGACAAATCTTCATCATTTTGATATTCGCAATGCCACGTTGACAAAAACAGCTGAATGGTTTGATTTAAACAACAGGTGCCACTTTGAAACTCACGGGGACTTTTTGCAATATTTACCCAAAAAAAGACATACCCGGCAGGAAAGGAATTAGCCTGGGCGAACGTATTGTTAACGCCCTGAATTATCAGCAGAAAGTTAAATACACAACTTATTTTGACAAATTTATATTATAAACAAAATTGCGTCTACTTTTTAAATTTAAATCCACATTTTATTGGTGATGACACTTTCTATTTCCAGCGAGTTGTAACGAATTACGTACGGGCTGTCTTTTCGGCTTTGGAGGCAACTGGCACGCTTTAAAATCCGGCTAAGTCTCGTCGGCTTGGGGTGGATATGTTGCTGCCTTCCAAGCATTGCCCTAATCATATTACTCTCCTATATTAGTGAGCGTGCTTGCGACATTAAAAGACTTTATTCTAACCGGAAGAGAACAAATAAATCAAACACAAACATACACTCTTACACTTTTGCTTTTACAGCCACGGTTGTTGTTGTGGTTGCTTTGGCCCTCCCTTCCTTGACCGTTCGCTCCTAATACTAGTAAATTCTGTGAACGATCCCATGTTCATCCTTTTCACAGGGGCAGCGCCAGCATGAGTTCAACAAAAAGGATTTAGTTACGATACATTATAAAAATTTATTGACTTAAAACTGACAAAAATAATGTGTGAGTACACATGTAAAAATACTGCGGACTATTATATGCGTAAAAGGCTATTATTAAAATCTAATCCACTAAAGGTTTCTTAAACTTAAACAAGCCAAATTTAGGTTGACAAACAAAACTCGATCATCTGATACGTGTATGTGTATGGGTGTCTGTAACTCCGCTAGACATAAATATGTGCTGAATAATGCAACAACAAACTAAAAAAACAACCACCGCTTAATACAGCGGTTAAGCGCAGGCGCGCAGAAGCATCAGAACGCGCGCTTGTCTGCTGATGCACTTAACAAAGAAGAGTGGAGGAGGGGACTCCTAGCAGGCTAGACAAAGCAACGGGGATTTTGTTGTTTTTTTTTTGTTTGAATTTTCGTTTCTTTTCTTTCGCAATCGAACGTTAATGTTTTATGGTTTTAGCAATGCCAAAATATGGGTTTAAAAAAAAATATGCAAATATGGGTTTAAAATATGGCTGTGCATTTAAATAAGGTATAATAAAAATATGGTGTTCAGACTTACGTTTGGTTCTCCACAGATGAAAGCGCTCCCATTGCAGTTACCGCTGTGAAGCAAAAATTAATTTAAATGCACACTGCCTTGCCTTTAACACAAAAAAAACAAAACAAAAATCTTTTGCTTCTGCTGCACTGCCTAATATCTCTTTGAACACTTCACCCTTTCACAGGTTACTGGGCAGCAGCATGCAGATTCTCACACTCACACACGTTTAGCAAAAAAAATATTTAAAACGACAAAAAAAATTTCAATTATTGCTACCACAATTTGATCATATGTAATGACTTTTATCTACTTGAGCTTTAACAATTTACGTTGCAGTGGCGTTAACTTCGCGCTCGTCCGAAACTACCGACAGCAACACGAGACACAAGGTGACTAAAATATTCTAATTTTCTGCCTAAGCTTTGGGCAATTGAGGCGTTTGCTAAATCTTCTGTTAGCAGATAGTGCGCTCTACAAACGCGCTTTGCAGTCACTGCAGGTTGAGGGAGTGGCTTCTGGTGCACTTTGTTTCTGGCAGGGGAGATGGGAAACACCCTTCCTGGCATCAGTTTTGGCAGCCAAAAGTTTATGCGTTAAATGACGCCAAATCCTCCTGTAAGGGCAAAGGAAAATTTTCCTCATGAGCCTCATTATGTCAATGCCATTTTTTCTTTCCAGCAAGTAATAAAACCCCAGTTTTGCTTCAACTCACCTTGCTGGATCTGGCGTCAAAAGGAATAAATTTAGGCGCGTTTTAAGCTGCTTTACACAAGCGCTTTGACGGTCACTTGAACAGTTGTCACTTAGTAGATGTAAAACTTTGAGAATTTTATTTTAGGTTTTCTGAGTGATGCAGGTTAAATTTGAAACAAATTGACTTTCCACCGCTAATTGCTTTTTCTGAGTGCTTGTGGATGCGAGCCTCTTCGCCCACGAAACCTCGGTGACGCCGCCGCACAGCATCTCACCACATCGCCATTGAGCTGAGGGCAGCTAGACTCTGTCTCGCCTTACACTTTCCTTTTCCCACTTGTGGGCGCATTGCCTTGGCAACAACGGAATTCAAATCCCAACCCACTCTGCATCCGAACGTGCACCCACACACCGATCCTGATCGAGCACTCATACGGCCGTCCTAACTGACCACCCATACTAACGCTTTCCACACGTATAAGAGCTCTTTTCGCTGTGAAGCTTATGTCGCTCAGAGAGAGCTACTTAACAGCTATGCGTGTGTGTATCGCTAACATGCCTCTGTTATTCGCATGCTAAAGATGTATCTACATAATAGCTACAAGTGCCCTTACAAATCCCCCCTGCTAAAATCAGACTGGGGCTCTGTAGAAACGAGAACCAAGGCTGATCCCGCTTGTAGCACCGAATCATTGTCTTATGTCCTTCGCATGATATTTTCCCAGATAATGTCCCTGCAAGTCTTCCAAGTCATAGCAGGCACTGCCCAGCTTTTTCCGCACTCTCGCTTTGACAAAGCTAGGTCCAAATTTGCATTGTATCCCGCCGCAAAATTGCTCTGCTTGAAATTACGCCTGAAGACTTCTTGTCCCTCGTGGTAATGGACCTCTCGGGTTCTCAAATTATACTGCTTTTCATTTCTCTCATGCTGCTTTTGCATAATTTCGCTCGCCTTAGCTCGCACTAGCTCTAGCGAGTCCTTGCGATTAATATGTATTGCTCGATCTTCTAGCAGACTTAATTTTCTCAGTAATGAGTATGTAGAGCCCGACGTTATCATCTGTTGCCAAAACACCATGTAATAAGGACTGGTGCCAATGCTGGAATGTATTGCCGATCTTAAAGCACAGCATATGTGTGTGAGCAATGCATCCCAATTCTTCTGATCCGGATCGACATATGCCCTGATTGCAGAAACTACCGATCGGTTGACACGTTCTGATGCGTTCCCTTGCGGAGAACGTACGGCTGTGAAGATGTGTGATATTTCATATCGAGACATCAATTTGCGAAATACTTCTGACCGAAATTGTGAACCGTTGTCTGACGCTATTGTTTCGGGCACCCCAAAAGTATGAAACAAATCTGTTGGCTCGCGTCGCTTGAGTGCGATCAGGTTCCAATTAAAACGTTTTCCACATTTGTTAATACTTCATTTATTTTACGATTTCATACAGTTCGATATTTGCTTGAAGGCAGAAGTGGCGAATATAAAGTACAAAGTAAAGTAGAGTATTAAAAAACACGTGTTAAACGTGGCTTGACAACAACTGCACGCGTCTAGATGTTTCTGCTAACTCTTCTCTGGCGCCTCCCCTGCCGCCAGTTAAATAATCTCGCCATGTCCCCGTTATTTGTGTTTAACGGCTCTTCTTCCAATTCGCTCCTATGCTGATTTTCAAGTCATTGTCGCCCGCCGCACAACAGCTGTTCGGTTTGCTGCTTACGTAGGCGGCTGCTGTTACGCCGCGGGGTTGCCACTTTGGTTCACGCGGCAACATTCCCCCCTTTGCAAACTTCATGCTTGGCCGTGAGGTTTGCACCCACTCATCAGCTGCCCGATGCCCGTCTCAGGCATCCTGACCTCCAGTTTGGCTATCTTTACGACTGGCCTGGTATACAGCCCAGCTGTAGTGCGCACCACAGCGCTTCTAGCCTTGCCATCCTTCGCCATGCATAGATCTACTACTATGCCCTTTCTCCAGTGCATCCTAGGATTCGTCTCATCCACCACTACGACGACGTCGCCGACCTGGATAGGGTCGGTTGGTGGGTTGAACCATTTCGCTCGCCGTGTCAAGTACGGCAAGTACTCCTTGACCCACTGTTTGCGGAATCTCTCCTGGATTTGGACAGCTATACGGAAACTCTTACCCAGCAAAACTCCTGTGCTGCCATCGTCCGTCTTTGCAGCTATCGCACTTGTTGCTCTCCTCAAAAAGTGATTCGGGGTGAGCACGTCCGCTTCTAACGACTCCAGGGGCACATAGGTTAGTGGCCTGGAGTTCACTGTGTTCTCGATCCTTGCCAGCGCTGATCTTAGCACTGGCTCTTGCACGTATGTCGCATCCAGTATATCAGCTAGTACTGACTTCACCGACCTTATCATCCGCTCCCACGCGCCACCCATGTGTGGTGCTCCGGGCGGTATAAAAGCCCATTGGATTTCTGGATACCTCTTCTCCAGCTCGTCTGTTGATATACGCTGGATTTCATCTTCGAGCAGCCTGCTTGCTCCTCGAAAGTTTGTGCCGTTATCGGACACGATCTTCTTTGGGACTCCTCTTCTGGCAATGAACATCTCGAGCACCAGCATAAACGCATCTGTTGACAATGAGTGTGCCAGCTCAATATGGACAGCACGCACAGTCAGGCATGTGAACAACACGCCCCAACGTTTTTCTCTCCGTCTGCCGACTATGACCTCCAGTGGCCCGAAATAGTCGACTCCAGTGTTCGCAAACGGTAGCTCGTTAATCGCCAGTCGCTCAGGAGGCAAGTCTCCCATTTCAGGTGCCTCAGGAACCGCATTTAGGTTGCGGCACTTTTGACACGCCTTCTTAGCAGCACGCACCCTTGCTCTCAACCCTGGGATACAGTACTGCTGCCTCATCTCGTTGATCACCACCTCGTTCAGTTGATGATGATACTTTCTGTGGAAATAATCAACCAGCAATTGTGTAATCGCATGCGTACCTGGCAGGATTACTGGTCGCTTCACACTAATAGCGACTCCCTCGATGCTGTCGATTCGCCCACGAACTCTCAGGACGCCTGCCTCATCGAGATATGGGGACAATTTGAAGAGTTGGCTCTTCCTTTCCACACGCCCCCCTTCCTGCAGGGACCCGATTTCTTCAGCGTAGGTCTCGGTTTGGACCATCCTGTAGATGACGTTGTGAACGTTCTCCAGATTCTCTGAGCGCATTACCAATCGCGCTGCTTCTGACTGTGGCTCTCTCTTGTATGTCATGCGCAGGAATTGCATGACGTACCTCGTGGCTCCTCTAAACTTTTCCCACTTGCTAAAGCGAGAAACTTCTGGCACAACGTTTGCCAGCACAGACTTTGATGTCGTCTTCAGCTCGTGTAGATGGAGCCTCTCTAGGTTGCCTTGGCCACAGCTCAGATCCGTTTGAGGCCAGCTTGCCTCGTCCTTGTACAGAAATGGTGGCCCTGTGAACCATCTTGAACTGCCTTCGAAGCTCAGCTCTTTTGTCCACTTAGTCCCATCGTCTGCCACATTAAGTGCCGATGGCACCCATCTCCATTCCTCGACATCCGAATCCTCCAGAATTTCGCCTATGCGCAAAGCCACAAACTGATGGTATTTCCGGGCATCAGACCGTATCCAAAATAGCACGTTCTTGGAATCAGTCCAGAACATGCGACGATGCACGGCCACTGATAGCTCGGAGTCCAAGAACCTGGCAAGTCGCAGGCCCAGTATCGCTGCCATTAGCTCCATTCGAGGGATCGATATCGGTTTCAGTGGCGCCACTCTCGTCTTTGACGCCACCAGAGAACAGCGTACATCTCCTTGCTTCTCGGTCCGGAGGAGCGCTACAGCCGCGTAGGCATTGACGCTTGCATCTGTAAATATATGCAATTCTAAATTATCAGCTCCTCTCACCATACCAAGACAGCGCGGTATGCGCAATTTCCCAATTTCACGTAGCATTCGTAGCCACGCTCTCCATCGTAGACGTTCGTCTTCGCCCACTGGCTCATCCCAGCCGACCGCAGATCTCCATACGTCTTGCAAAATCATCTTGGCCTGGATTATGTAGAAGCTCAAGAGTCCTAGCGGGTCAAATATTGACATTACTATGCGCAATACGTGCCGCTTTGTTGTCACCGCCTTTTCGTCGAATATGGATTCGTTGAACCTTTGGACAAACGTGAACTCGTCTGTCTGGGGCCTCCACCACATACCCAGGACCCTCTCTTGCATCGATTCTTGGCTGTCGATGCACCTTTCCATTTGCTCAGATGCTCCAGTGAGTGCACGCATAACTGCTGCTGAGTTGGATACCCAGCCACGCATCTCGAAGCCGCCATCCGCATGAATGGCTCTCACTTGTACAGCCATCTGAGCCATCTCTTCTTCTGATTCGCCGCTTTGCAGCCAGTCGTCCACAAAGGTGTTCCGGAGGATTGCACCCACTGCGTCTGGACACTCTCCCGCAAAACGACTCGCGTTCTTGTTCTTCACAAAGTTGGCTGCTGCTGGGGAACAAGAAGCACCAAATGTCATTACTTGCATAGTATACCTATCTGGTTCTCTGCTTTGGTCTCCATAACGCCAAAGAAACTGCTGTGCTGCTTGGTCTTCTCGTCGCACCTTCACCTGATGAAACATTTCTCGAATGTCCCCATAGACTGCAATTGACTTCTCCCTGAACCTCAGTAGCACTCCAACCAATGAGGGCAATAGGTCAGGACCCTTGAGAAGCACCGAATTGAGAGCGACGCCATTGACCTTCGCTGCAGCATCCCATACCAGCCTCGATTTGCCTTTATTTGCATTAGTGATTACAAATATTGGCAGGTACCATGTTCGATTCTCATCTTTGATCTCGTGCGCTTCCAGCTTGCGCACATATCCTTGTTGTTCGTAACGTCGAATTTGATTGTTTACGAATTCTCGCAACTCCTCGTTGCGTGCCATGCGGGACTCTAAACATGTCAGCCTCTGCATCGCCATGCCTCTAGATGATGGAAACTCTATGCAGTCGTGACCCCAGAGTAGGCCCGTTTCCCATCGCTTCTCCTTGTCAAGATACTTGGTGGTGTTCTCCAAAATCGATAGTGCCCGTTCTTCTTCTTTGGACCGCAGGATGTTCTTGGACACACTTACCCCTACGGCTTCCAGTGCGAAGCTTGCCTTCACCATCTCGTCCAGGCGCCTGTCGTTGCTGCAGTCGCAAATGTGCATTACTCTCTGCCCCTGCCGACCTTCATAGCTGCTGCGCCCATACAATGACCAGCCCAGCCTTGATTTGGTAGCTATGAATTTGGCACCATCAGACTCTCTCACAGCCAACGGCACTCCGAGTTTAGCATTGTCCAGACCAATTATTATCGATGCCCGTGCCTCTGTGTAGGTTCGTATTGGCAGTCTCTGCAGATGCGGATGCGCTTGCAGGACTGAATCGTCCAGCGTTTGAACCGGCAGATCCAGACTTGATATTGTCCGAACGTTCTTTATTGTATATCTGTGCGCAGCCTTATCGCGGGATGCGATACTTAGTGTCACTCTCTTGGACTCAGGTTCGCTTTGTGTTATGTCACCAGTCCACCTTAGACACAACTCCTCTGAAGGACCATCGATTCCAAGTTCTTCCGCCACACGGATCTCCAGCAAGGTGCACGCCGACCCTTCGTCTATTAGTGCGAATGTCTGCACTGATTTTGTGGGCCCGTACAGTGTCACTGGTACGTACCGGAATAGCGCCTTATCGTTCTGCCCAGTATGCAGAATAATCGCATCCTCCTTCTGACTCGTTCCAGCGGTATTCGATCCGCTCCTCTTTGAGTTATGTAGAAGAGGATGATGCTCATTTGTGCAGCCGTCTACGCTGCACTCTCGTTTTGACCTGCAATGCTTTAGAAAATGCTTACCAAAGCATCGCCAACATAGTCTGTTCTCTTTGATGAACAGCCACCTGTTCTGGTTGCTCAGGGATGAGAACTCCTTACATTCTTCCAGTTTATGAGGCCCCGTACACTTGCGGCATTGTTGAGATAAATCGGTGCTTTTGTCGCTGTGAACCATGAGCCTCGCCTTTGTGGTTCTGTTGGACGCCCTTGTCTCACTTGCGTCCGCCGCCACTGGTACTGACATCACGGTACTGGCGCATGTTGCTAAGTTGAACAGCCAGTCATCAAATATTGCGATGTCCACTCTGGGCAAAGTTACACTATGACGTGCCCAGTCCAGCTTCAGGTCACATGGCAGCTTGTCCAACAAACTGCGTAAAAGCATTGGGTCGCTTAAATATTCGGAGAGCCCGATCGCGTTCACTGTGGCTCGGTAGTTTTGAACTGCAAGTGCCAAGCGAACCAAACTCTCCAAATTGCTCGATTTCACAGCCGGCTCCATACGTAATTTCGTCTGCAACGTGTGATGTATGACATCTGGTCGCCCGTAAAGCATCCTCAGCGTCTCTATGGCCTGCGTCACTGTAGCAGGCACCATTAATTTTCCGCGTACGGCCTCTAAAGCAGCTCCTTTTAAGCTCTTCTGCAGTCGAATCAGGTTTTCTTGATCGCTGAACCCACAGCGTTCCGTCGACTGCTCGTAGTTAACAATGAACATTGGCCACTCTTCAGGGTTGCCTGAAAAATACGGAAGATCTTTCGTGATTACTTGCCTAGTCGCTATCTGTGAGGCTGTAAGCGATACGTCCGGCGCCGAGTTTGTGCCGGAAAAACACATGGGTGCTGTTTGCCAACTATCCCGCGCCGCTGTCTTTCTCTCAACTGTATTACGCAACGGCGCTTGCGCTGCGTAAGCTCCTCCTAATCGTGGTGTGGGAAACACCTGGCTCTGCACTCCTCCAAACGCCACAGAACACATGCAAGCTGACCCGTTGGCAGGACCAAATCCTGCGCCTGATAGATAGCTCGCCTGTGGGTGTGGTGCAGCTCTGATCACTGTCGGTCCTTCCCCAGCGCCACTGCTGCTAAATTCCACTGTAGAATGTAGCAAATTGCCTGGTACTATGCCACCAGGTTGCGTGGCCATATGCCGCGCCATTCCTCCTCCTGCTATGGGCGAGATCCACTGATTGCCCCACACAGCGCTCGGTTGCGCTGCGAACTGTTGACTTTGGGCCCCTTGGTGTGACCATGTGACTCCACAGCCTGTGGACACGTTAGTTGTGGCAATTGAATCCACCGTGGTCACGCCCGTATGCGTACCTCTAACATGAGACATCTCCACAGAACTTACGCCTGCCGTTGCTCCCTGTGCAGCCGGATTGCTGCTTCTCACCAGAACATTCTCTTGCAAGCTGGAGTTTTCATTAGTCGACCCTGCCATGGGCGCGCCATCGTCGTCACTCATCCTGGTCGTAAGCGTTGTCCCTTGGTTATTGGCAACGATCTCCTCGCGACCACGCCGTTGTTGTTGTTGTTCGCCGGTGTATTGCTGCGTCAATGTGGCTGCCTGATGTTGGCGGCCCAGAACTGTATTGACGCGGCACCAGTGTTTTTTAAAATGTTGGCTCGCGTCGCTTGAGTGCGATCAGGTTCCAATTAAAACGTTTTCCACATTTGTTAATACTTCATTTATTTTACGATTTCATACAGTTCGATATTTGCTTGAAGGCAGAAGTGGCGAATATAAAGTACAAAGTAAAGTAGAGTATTAAAAAACACGTGTTAAACGTGGCTTGACAACAACTGCACGCGTCTAGATGTTTCTGCTAACTCTTCTCTGGCGCCTCCCCTGCCGCCAGTTAAATAATCTCGCCATGTCCCCGTTATTTGTGTTTAACGGCTCTTCTTCCAATTCGCTCCTATGCTGATTTTCAAGTCATTGTCGCCCGCCGCACAACAGCTGTTCGGTTTGCTGCTTACGTAGGCGGCTGCTGTTACGCCGCGGGGTTGCCACTTTGGTTCACGCGGCAACAAAATCCTTCTCTAAGTACTTGACTACAACATCGACCGTGATTTTTTTAACAGCATGCAAGAAGACATATTTGGTCATGTGGTCTAAAACTATGAAAATCCCTATATTTATACTGCTTGACCGCGGATAAGGCCCGAGAAAATCAATAAATAATCGCTGGAAAAATCTCTGCGATTCTGGCGCCTTGCCCAAGGGTGGTCTTAACGCTTGGTTTGGTGCTTTCGATGCCTTGCATGTTTCACAAGCATTAATGAAAGTCTTGACATCGTTAGCTAATCCCGGCTAAAAATAGTATCGCCGCAGTCGCTCTATTGTTTTGTGGATTCCTCCATGCGCAACCAAAGGATTGTTGTGAGCCCTTTCTAGTACCTCTTCAATGAGTTGACTTGGCAGTCATAACTTCCAAGTATAAATATCATGGACTGGCTCCCCAACAGAGTGTTCCGTTCGTCTATAGACCAAGCCATCACTGATTTTCAGATCCGGGAGCTGGTTGCCCAAAGCCTTTACGCGCTCTACTAAATCCATGTATTCCGCGGACTTAAAATGCTCGGAATGCATGTCAACTATCAGGCCATCTTGAAAATCTATCGCCGCCACTTCCTCTTCGTGTACTCTTGAAAGCACATCTGGCACCACATTAAGCTTTCCTCGTCTATGCTCTATCTTAAAGGAATACCCTTGCAATTTTAATGCCCATCTTGCTAAACGGGAACTTAAATCCGATTGGGACATAAGCCATTTAAGAGAGGCATGATCTGTGATGATGGTAAAATCATGTCCCTCCACATAAGCTCTAAAATTTTTCAAACAAACAAAAGCCGCTAGGCATTCTTGTTCGGTAACGGAATAGTTTTGCTGGGCCTTATTGAGTTTTTTTGATACAAACGCAATTGGACATTCATCCCCTTCATCTGAAAGCTGCACCAAAACCCCGCCAACACCTGTCTTGCTAGCATCACAATGAATATAAAATGGCTTATCAAGCTCCGCACTTTTTAAAACAGGCGCTTCATTTAGCTTAGTTTTTAGCTCCTGAAATGCTTTGTGCGCTGATGGTGTAAACTCAAACTTCCGCTTAGGCGTAAGAAGATCAGTCAACGGAGATGTTATGGATGCAAAATTTGAAATGAATTTGCGATACCATCCACATAGTCCCATGAAGCTCCTTAATGCTTTAAGTGACCTGGGAACCGGAAAGTCGGTGATAGCTTCTATTTTCTCCGGGTCCATTCGAATCCCCCCCATCTCCGACTATATGACCGAGGTTTTTTACCCTTCTCGAGCAGAATTTGCTTTTTCCGATGTTTATAGTTAGCCCTGCTCTCTTGATTTCTAACGCCACTTCCCTGAGCACCTCTAAATGTCTTTCAAAGTCGCTTGAAACGATAAGCAGGTCGTCTAAATATACGAATACTTCATTTCGGAGATGAGGCGGGATTACTTTGTCCATTAACCTGGACATAGTTTGGGTTGCATTGCAAAGCCCGAATGGCATTACTTTGAAGTGGTATAAAGGTCTGCCTGGAACTGTAAATGCCGTTTTATCCCTTGATGCTTTATCTAAAGGGACTTGCCAGTAGGCGTCTTTTAGGTCCAGACTCGTGATAATTTCGGCCTTTGGAAGTCTGCTAATTATACCGCTGATTTGTGGAAGGGGATAAGCATCTTTTTCAGTTGATGCATTTACTTTCCTGCTGTCTAAGCACAACCTAAACTTTCCTGGCTTTTGCACAATTACTATCGGTGACGACCAAGCACTTTCAGATTCTTCGATCACGTCCATCTCCAACATACGATCTATTTCAGCATATATTAACTTTTCCATTGCCGGCGATGCTGGGTAATGTCTTTGTTTTATAGCTTTCGTACTGCCCACGTCTATGGTGTGTGTGATCAAATTGGTTTTTCCCAATCCTTGCTGAGCAAATGATGGAAACAAATTGACCACATTGGTAAGTCTCAAGGATTGATCGCGTGTTAGTTCATGCTCTACAGATTTGAGATCCAGTTCCGACACGTTAGCCAATACTGGCAAAAGTTTGAACTTTTTCCAAAAGTCTATGCCCAAGTACAAGTCTAGTTTAAGAGATGGCACAATATATATGCTTAAATTCTCCGTCCTTTGGTCATACATTACTTCAACTTGAACTTTGCCTGCTAATTCTTGTTTATTCCCATCAGCCGTGCTAATTTTTGCTGATAATTTCTTAAGCTTCCTCCCTTCCAGTAAAAACTGCTTGGCCAAGTTTCCACCAATGCAACTTACGCTTGCCCCTGAGTCCAGAAGACCATATACCTGCCTATCGAGCAACTGTACAGTAACAAAAGGACGCGGATCTTGATTCATGTTTTCCAAAGCATTTAAGTGTTTTACATGCCCTCGTATCTTCTTCCTCTCCTTCCAAAATGCTCTGAGGCGGTTGACGCGGCGCGTCTGGCGTCTTTGCTTTTGAAATCTCGTACTATTTTTAACTTTTGCCAATTGTTCTAACCGATTGTGCAAAAACATTTTCTCATCGCTGTGTGATAAATCCGGGTTTTGAATGGTTGCGTCTGGGTTACTTTTGGCCTCCTCTATGCCAGGGTTTAAAAGCTCGGAGGATCTTGGAGAGCACGCGGGGCCTTCGGTTTGTGTGGTGGCTTCTGCGTGCTCACTCTTGCGTTTTTTGCAGCGCATCTTGCACAGCTAGGCTTGTAAGTGTTAGGAATCCCGCACCCATAACAGAATACTCTGCGATCAGCCAAGCAATCTTGGTACCTATGCCCTTCTCTGCGGCAATTCCAGCAGACCAGTGCGAGTGCTTCAATATCACCGGCCACTTCTCCTTCGGCTTCCAAGATCTCTGGATCCCTGCCTACCTCAATCTGTCCTATCTCTGCAACATCACGCTTAAAAGGCACCTTTTTGGTGTAGCCATACGAGCGCTTGACATCCTCTAAAAATGATTCCCTCTTCCTACATACTTCACGAAGCTGTGCTACGGACGTAATGTCCACATTGAGAATCTCGTGACGTATTTCGGGTCGTAGATTGTTCTTCAATATGCGTACAAGCTTATGGTTTTCAATGGGAGTGTCCATTTTATCAAGCAGGACGCTAACACCATCATAAAAATGATCAAACGATTCTTGCGCTTCTTGCTTTCTCTGCCTGATGAGCTCCTCGATGTCGCCATCGTCTCTCTCATCTTTAAATTGCTTTTTTAAGGCAGCGCAGAGTGGGAACCATCTAATATGCTTAACAGTTTTGTGGTGTCGCCAAAAAAATTCATTGGCCTTTCCCTCGAATAATGAACTCGCATTTCGGCACATCACTTCAAAATTGCTTTCAAGCGTTTGGTGTGTTAAAACTTCCACGCGATAAATGAAACTATCAACTGACAGTCCCGTGCCTGAAAATTTTAGTTTCCAGCTGCTCATTATGTGCCCCACCTTATCTGGTCTTTGAAGCAAATCTGAAGATGTACTTCCTTCGTTTCTATCTATGGAGGACCTTCTCGACCCCTGCTGTCGATTTCCTCTCGGACTATTTAGTAATTCTTCTATATTTCCTTGTTCACCTTGCCTGTTGCGAGCTTCTGACTGACCATTGCCAGACAAATTCATGCGCTGAAAGCAATCCTGAACATTTGTCTCAATTAAACTGTTCATTTGGTCCGCCAGGGCGGCTAGCAGATTGTTCTGCATGGTTTGCAGGAATTCTTCGCTAATAAGATTTGACAGATTTGCTTGAGCTTGTATTGATGTGCTCGCCAGATCACCATTTCCTTCGCTATTTAACTGGCTTGGTTGACTGCCTGAGATATCTCGAATTTGCGAACGAGTACTACCGCTTATGCTAGCAGGTTTAGCTATTGTGCTGTGTATACACTTGGTGTTACAGGATGGACAGGTGGTTTTTTTCTATAAAATGTGTCTTAATGCATAACGTATGAAACTCATGCCCGCAAGTGGTTGTATATTTTGTTTCTGAGGCTCGAATTCCGCGTTTGCAAATGGTGCATGTAATCTTGTCAGTGGCTGACCTTTCCTCGTCTGAATGATCAACGCCCATCATGACAAATAGATTTTTTTTTTTTGTTTGCTTATAAAAATGTTAATTAATATGAATGGAAATTGATAAAAATCTCAAAGACAAAATATATCATGTAATGTTAAACTCAATGCATAACTTTGCTCCCTGTGAAAGAATTTCCGAAAATGTTTTGTGTTTGTGTATGTTAGAAAGAAGAACAGAAAGGAAACAAAACTCTCAGCATTCTGACGCGAGGTTGGCTGTTTATATCGTTAACCGATGACACATCCACCTTTCCTTCACATTGCCAGTGCTCGAATTTGTCTCGCTCGCAAGATTTGTTGTGGTCATTCAAGAGTTCGAAAACCATTTGATATGAATTTCCACCTTAACCGTTGCTTGCATATTAGAAAATAAGATCTCTCTTGATTTGTTAGCAGTGGTAAGAGGCAGTTCGTAAACTCTTCCTCAAAATCCAATACTTTAAAGTCAAAAGAATTTTAAAGAACCTATGCGAATGACCAGCATCTTTCATGGTCAAATAGTCAAACCTGGATTTTACTAATTTGCTTTCCAAATGATAGAGAGCTGATCAACCCCACAGAGCAGCAAACCATATTCTCAATAGTAGATTGTGGTCAAGTGACAATTCGCAAGTTGTTCATACTGCAGTCCATGCAATCTGATCATTGGGATTAGGTTTGCGGAAATGAAAATTAAAACAGAAATAAAAATAGAAAAGTTTGAAATATTTATCTGTGAGTCTTATTCTAGCGCTATGCAATAGCTTTGCCACCAAAATAAGGCCCCACGTTGGGCGCCAAATAAGAAGAAATAATATAATCATAACTGTAACGAATTACGTACGGGCTGTCTTTTCGGCTTTGGAGGCAACTGGCACGCTTTAAAATCCGGCTAAGTCTCGTCGGCTTGGGGTGGATATGTTGCTGCCTTCCAAGCATTGCCCTAATCATATTACTCTCCTATATTAGTGAGCGTGCTTGCGACATTAAAAGACTTTATTCTAACCGGAAGAGAACAAATAAATCAAACACAAACATACACTCTTACACTTTCGCTTTTACAGCCACGGTTGTTGTTGTGGTTGCTTTGGCCCTCCCTTCCTTGACCGTTCGCTCCTAATACTAGTAAATTCTGTGAACGATCCCATGTTCATCCTTTTCACAGGGGCAGCGCCAGCATGAGTTCAACAAAAAGGATTTAGTTACGATACATTATAAAAATTTATTGACTTAAAACTGACAAAAATAATGTGTGAGTACACATGTACACATGCTATTATTAAAATCTAATCCACTAAAGGTTTCTTAAACTTAAACAAGCCAAATTTAGGTTGACAAACAAAACTCGATCATCTGATACGTGTATGTGTATGGGTGTCTGTAACTCCGCTAGACATAAATATGTGCTGAATAATGCAACAACAAACTAAAAAAACAACCACCGCTTAATACAGCGGTTAAGCGCAGGCGCGCAGAAGCATCAGAACGCGCGCTTGTCTGCTGATGCACTTAACAAAGAAGAGTGGAGGAGGGGACTCCTAGCAGGCTAGACAAAGCAACGGGGATTTTGTTGTTTTTTTTTTTGTTTGAATTTTCGTTTCTTTTCTTTCGCAATCGAACGTTAATGTTGTATGGTTTTAGCAATGCCAAAATATGGGTTTAAAAAAAATATGCAAATATGGGTTTAAAATATGGCTGTGCATTTAAATAAGGTATAATAAAAATATGGTGTTCTCCACAGATGAAAGCGCTCCCATTGCAGTTACCGCTGTGAAGCAAAAATTCATTTAAATGCACACTGCCTTGCCTTTAACACAAAAAAAAACAAAACAAAAATCTTTTGCTTCTGCTGCACTGCCTAATATCTCTTTGAACACTTCACCCTTTCACAGGTTACTGGGCAGCAGCATGCAGATTCTCACACTCACACACGTTTAGCAAAAAAAATATTTAAAACGACAAAAAAAATTTCAATTATTGCTACCACAATTTGATCATATGTAATGACTTTTATCTACTTGAGCTTTAACAATTTACGTTGCAGTGGCGTTAACTTCGCGCTCGTCCGAAACTACCGACAGCAACACGAGACACAAGGTGACTAAAATATTCTAATTTTCTGCCTAAGCTTTGGGCAATTGAGGCGTTTGCTAAATCTTCTGTTAGCAGATAGTGCGCTCTACAAACGCGCTTTGCAGTCACTGCAGGTTGAGGGAATGGCTTCTGGCGCACTTTGTTTCTGGCAGGGGAGATGGGAAACACCCTTCCTGGCATCAGTTTTGGCAGCCAAAAGTTTATGCGTTAAATGACGCCAAATCCTCCTGTAAGGGCAAAGGAAAATTTTCCTCATGAGCCTCATTATGTCAATGCCATTTTTTCTTTCCAGCAAGTAATAAAACCCCAGTTTTGCTTCAACTCACCTTGCTGGATCTGGCGTCAAAAGGAATAAATTTAGGCGCGTTTTAAGCTGCTTTACACAAGCGCTTTGACGGTCACTTGAACAGTTGTCACTTAGTAGATGTAAAACTTTGAGAATTTTATTTTAGGTTTTCTGAGTGATGCAGGTTAAATTTGAAACAAATTGACTTTCCACCGCTAATTGCTTTTTCTGAGTGCTTGTGGATGCGAGCCTCTTCGCCCACGAAACCTCGGTGACGCCGCCGCACAGCATCTCACCACATCGCCATTGAGCTGAGGGCAGCTAGACTCTGTCTCGCCTTACACTTTCCTTTTCCCACTTGTGGGCGCATTGCCTTGGCAACAACGGAATTCAAATCCCAACCCACTCTGCATCCGAACGTGCACCCACACACCGATCCTGATCGAGCACTCATACGGCCGTCCTAACTGACCACCCATACTAACGCTTTCCACACGTATAAGAGCTCTTTTCGCTGTGAAGCTTATGTCGCTCAGAGAGAGCTACTTAACAGCTATGCGTGTGTGTATCGCTAACATGCCTCTGTTATTCGCATGCTAAAGATGTATCTACATAATAGCTACAAGCGCCCTTACAGAGTAACGAGAAGTGCCAGAGAGAAGCGAGTACTTTTTAAAAAAATACCAAATTCCTTCGTGGCGATTGCCATCATTTTTGAGAAATAAAAGAAATGAAGGGCAAAATGCAACAACAATTTTTATGGTAGAAATGATATCATTTTCTTCATTTCTTGAAATGACAATGGTGGAAATAGGCTATAAGTGTAATTTGCCCACTTTTTAAAAAAGGAGATCCTGCAGTTTGCACCAACTACCGTGGGATAAGTCTCCTTCCCATTGCATATAAGATCCTGTCGTGCATTATATGCGAACGTCTAAAGCCGCTTATTAGCACACTGATTGGACCTTATCAGTGTGGTTTCAGACCTGGTAAATCCACCATAGACCAGATATTCATATTACGACGGAGAAGACCTGGAGAAGACCTATGAGAGAAATATCAAAACCAACCATCTTTTTGTTAATTATAAATCAGCCTTTGACACACCGATAAGGTCAAGGTTCTTTGACGCCCTGTCAACCTTTGGTATACCAGCAAAGTACGTTCGACTTTGCATGATGACGTTGAGAAGCACTCAAAGCTCCGTGAAAATAGGAAAGAACCTCTCCGAACCATTTGATACCAAGAGAGGTTTTAGGCATTGTGATACCCTATCGTGTGACTTCTTTAATCTGCTGATGGAGTATATACTGCGCCAGTGCCCAAATGCCAACAGATCGGGCTCATTTCTTTATAAAGATCTCATGCTACTCGCATACGCCGATGATATTGACATTATCGTCAAAAACGAACGGGGTTAAACAGGGCATTTTCAGAGATTGAGAAGCAGTCTAAACTGATGGGATTAGCGGTAAACGAGGACAAGACGAAGTACCTAGTATCCACGGACAAGAAGTCTACGCGTCTTGGACAATTTTTTACTATGGGGGAGTACAACTTTGAGGTTGTAGAGGATTTTGTCTACCTCGGGACGATAATTACCGGCGACAACAACATCAGCCTGGAGATCCGAAGAAGAATTACTCTTGGAAACCGATGCTACTACGGGCTCAGTAGGAAGTTCAAGAGCAGAGCCTTCTCTCGAAGAACAAAAATAGCGCTATACAAGTCGCTCATCATCCCAGTCCTGCAATACGGCGCAGAAGCATGGACAATGACAGCAGCGGATGAGGAGGCGATTGGCGTGTTCGAGCGAAAAAGCCTTCGGAGGATCTATGGACCTTTAAAAGTTGGCGATGGATACCGCATTCGAATAAATCACAAACTGTATGAGCTCTATATGGACATCAGTCTAGTCAAGCGCATAAAGCAACAGCGGCTGCCCTGGTTAGGACATGTAATCCGGATGGATGAAGAAGCTCCGGTAATAAAAACGTACAAAACGAAGGCGGCTGACTTTGGAGGACAAGGCAGGAGGGGTCGCCCGCCACTAAGATGGGATGATCAAGTGCGGAAAGACATTTCCAACCTTGGTGTAAACAGCTGGTGCCAGCTCGCACAATGCAGAAGCGAGTGGAGGGCAATCATTGCAGAGGCCAAGACCGTCAAGCGGTTGTCATGCAACATCGGACCAATAAAAAAGAAGAAGAACAAGCTTATATCTTTTCTCGTCCTCTCCAATTTAGGCTGATTTGCCAAATCTTCTGTAATGAAGTTGACTTGCGACCCCGAATCTAAAATTATATGATCTATGTGGATTTTTTATTTTAACAACAGCTGTTGCCAGAATCACCTGATTAAACACATTGCTAGCCAAATTGACTGACGAACGTTGGATGGGAGCAGAAGTCAGAGGTTCTGGAGGATGATTAGATGTGGTTACTTGTGTAGATTCTGCAGCATATCGATGCAGCAAGATATGGTGAGGCTTCAAACAGACTCTACCCGTGCTGGATTTACACGCTGAGACTAAATGGCCTTTACGCAGGCAATTTATACACAAAGGACAGGCTTTAACAAATTTAAACCGCTTTTCGCATGGAATCGCTGCAAACGAGGAACAAGATTGAATGAAATGATCATTTGATTTACAGAACGAACATTTGTTATCACGAGGTTGACAGGGCCGCGATACAGCCAATGATGTTTTGCCATGTTTTCTAGTCATTTCGGAGATCGACTTCCGATTGCCTGAATGCCCGGACGATGACTCCTCAGCCGAAAGATGCTGATATCGCTTGTTTAAAGCGAGTTCACCGTCATCCCATAATGGAAGCTTGCTATAGTCAAGACTTTCTTCCCACTTTGATCGAGTTTCAGTGTCTACCTTGCTAATCACCAAATGAATAACAATGGCATTCGAGATGTGTTGTTCAGAACTTAACGAGAGCAATAATTCGTATATCGCTCTGACAAAATCAATCATAGTGCGCAAAGACGACGACGATGGTCCTTGCATTTTTGGAAGGTCGAATAATTTGGAGATGCTATTAAACAAGATAAGTCATTCATTGTCGTAAACCTGTTTCAATGCTGCTAAAGCCTTTGGGTAATTATCATCAGTCACCTGATATGCTTTTACAGTGCCTAATGCTTCCCGATCCAAGCATGAGAGTAAATGATTGATTTTTCAATATTTGAAAGTGACAGGTCATTATCTATTAGATTCTCAAACAAGCCGATAAAGTTTTTGTACTCGCTGTACTCTCCGCCAAAAAGAGCCAATTTCATACAAAACAAATTTAAGTGTATAAGTGAAGCTATGAAACAAGAAGAAACGCCAATGCAAAACCAAACGCAAAGCCAACAACATTCATACAAGTGCACAATACACTGTGCAGGTAGCGAGAAGACCGTTACTTCGATCGAGCACGGAGAGAGATCCAAAGGGCGGTAGCAACACCCTAGCAACAGGCGCTCATGCTAGCAGAAAACGAAAGTGCAAAAAATCTAACTGTATGCACAGCGCAAGAAGAATAAATCAACACCAACACCATGCAGTTGTGAGCAGCTGCGATCAAGTTCGCCGAACGAAGAATGACAGCAAAGGCTGACCCCGAAAATATAACGGTGATGAACGGCAACTACCAAATTGGGCTATCCCACAAATTTTTAGGTTTAAGGCCGGTATCCACGGGTCGCCCAAAAATTTCTTGTGAAAAAGTAGATATTCCGCTGATTCGTAACAGAGTCCGCTACGCCTATGTTAATAACACGATAACACAATTTACTCTGTCGATAAACGCTGTTAAATATGCCCGCGAACTTATAAATAACAACATCATGCAGGATTATGAATATAACATATTTAATGTGCTATTTTAATATATGTTTATTATTAAATGAAATAAATAATAAATTAATTGTTATCATAATGACTTTTGACAATCTGCAGTATTAGCGCAGTGAACGTTGGTAGGTGCCTCTTCAGACATTTTCCTTAAAATTGTGCATGGCACAATCAATGGCATTAAATGCAGTTCGATGTAGTCCCGAGCAGCGGTACTTAACGAACACCTCGCACTTGGTTGCCACGGCAAAGACTTCGTTCATCTCGATTGAAAAGTAATTCGCGCATTTCTTGCGATTTGCCTCCTTAAAGTTGGTCAGGTCAGCATGATGATCTTCTGGATGTACTGCTGTAGCATGTGTGACTTGGCGGCGTATATAGCTCCGGCAGCGGTCCCTGGGTGGTCACATAGCACTTGGCCCCGTAGTCGGGGGCCTGTCAGGGAAACGTTAAGAAATGGAATTGATTTATAAAGTTGACGTTTGGTTCGCCCATTTCTTACCTTGATATAATTGGCATTGATGTTGGGCACTTCCTCGTTGCCCGATCCGCTATTGCTCGGTCACCTTCAGGGGGTCAATTGAGGCTGCACTATCCGCTATACTACCGCTTAATAGGAGGCCAGCAGTTTTGCTGTTCACTGAACTGATAGCGGGCATTTGGTTTGTGGCCGTTTTACTGTCTCGATCATTGAGCACCGGCGGCTGTTCAATGATTTTCCTGTTGGTCTGGTAGCTGTGGTCGAAAACATAGTTGAGGCGAATCAAATCGTCCCCGAGGGGACTGGAGTGTGAAGTGTTTGAATGCTGGCCAAATAGATTTTAAGCTTCTCGCTTGTGGTTTGTGGTGACTGGAGGCGCCACATGATGTTGCAGACCGTGCTCCGGTCCGCCGGTGTACTCTGGCGGGTTTCCGAGTGTTTCTTATCCGCCAAGTCCCGCACCTCGCTCCTCACTTTCACGGCGTTTATTAAATTCAGCTTGCCCGCCATAGAAAGTGCCATTAGGCGACGCTTTCTGCAGGAATCTTTTTTTAGATGCGCTCATTTTCAATTTGGCCTTCCAACTTGCCCGCATAAATTAGAATCGAAACCTATTTTGCTCACGGCTGACGGAGATCCTCTAACTGAACCTTCCCCGAGGGTGTCGGCTGGGCAATGGACACTGTATGCACCTCGGCTAAAAGCGAGCTATACCGAGCGTCACTTGCGCGTCTTACACCCAGAATATGCAGTGTCTAGCTAAGGCGAAGGCCAGCACTATCCAGCTTCAGTTGGGTAGAGTTGAGCCAGAGCCATGGTTAAGAGGTGCCTGGCAGCAGGCATAAAATGCTACGGGGTGGTTCCCAAGAATAAAAAGTAACCAATATAGGTCCATTATGAACAGAAATCATGACCAAACTCGAGCTGGGCCGGACTGCTACCACCGGCGGGCACGGTGAGGAGAAATCCTCTCTTCGTGTCGCCAGCGGTCACACCTCTGTTGCAGTTGGAGCAGGCCAAGACAGTTGTACAGCTACTGCCAATACGACAAATACAACTACTAAAGCCAAAGTGTGGCGTGCTACCGCAGTCCATGCAGACTCGGACTGCGAGTCGCACGGCGGCTCAATAAACTCTGAGGCCGAAGAAAAGCTGCTGCTCTCCCCAGTCCAGGCGGGTTCTAGTACCTCAAGTAAGGTAAGGCCCAAAAAGACTAAGCATGCGAGCGAAGGCCCAATACAAGGCGGCGCTCAAGATCAAAGCGCGGCTCGATGGCAGCGGTAAGCTCTCCCCAGAAAAGAGCAAAAAGCTGGCATGGGCCGAGGAGAAGATCAAGGAGGGTCGCAAGCACTTTGCGGACAAAAGCGACCCTTTCGGAAAAATGACGCCAGAACAGTGGAAGCAAGTGGAGGGGATGCTGTTCGAAGAAATTTTTAAGAGGATGGACGACCCAGCAGCGCAACCGGTAACATTTGACGGAGCAGGCTGGCTGTTTGGAGTCAAGATCCTCAAATGCATGGACGATCTCACCCTCAAGTGGGTCAAAAGCGTCGTTGCAGACATGGGAAGCCCATGGGAGGGTGCTCAGCTGGAGGTTGTTGACAGAACATGTATTCCGTCAGTTCCGAAGGCGAAAGTGCTCTTCCCAAGGGTAGTACCAAAGGAGCAGGCGCTGAAACTGCTACGGTGGCAAAACCCGGACGTGCCAACAAGCGACTGGAAGGTGCTTTATGTTGCTAAGCCCGACAAGAACGGGCAGCACATGGTCCTCCAGATCAACAAGGAGGCCGACGATTTGCTCTACCCATGGTTTGGGAAGATGGCGTGGGGAGTAGGCAACGTGCACCTACGACTCAAAAGGCGCCACCCAGAAGACAAGAACGAGCACACGCTGGAGGCAGGGGAGGTCGAGAAGGACCTTGGCATCGACGAGATGGTCGAAAGAGCCAGCAGCCTCGACATTACAGAGGCAGTGCACTCTGCTGAGAGCGATGGGGATGGTGCCTCAGCCATGGTAGTTGACCCATACAGCCTGGAGAACGACGAGGATGAGGATTCAGCTTTGGTAGTTGATTCATCCGGGCCGGGGGCGCCGACAACGATTATGCAGTTGAAGGTCCTCTAGGTCAACTAAAAGCAAGCTTGCGTCGGCGGAGCTCCTGATAGCCCTTGAGGAAGGGCCCGCCGATGTGGCCTTAGTTCAGGAACCTTGGATTGAGGCAGGGAACAAGGTCTCAGGGCTAAGGTCACAAAACTTCAATACATTCCATCCCACCGCGGTAAGTAAGGCGAGGACAGCCATTCTGGTAAGAAAAGGCTTCTATGCTTACCTTATGTCAAATTACAGCACGGACGACCTCACTGTTGTGGCCCTGGAAGGCCACGATGATGAGCCAATAATAATGACGTCCTGCTACATGGCACACGAACGAGAGGCACCACCGGCCGAGCTCGTACGTCTAACGGCCGAGGCGAGTAGGAAAAACTAGCCACTTGTCATCGGAACGGACGCCAACGCACACCACACAGTGTGGGGCAGTACGGACATAAACGACAGTGGTGAGTCTTTCCTAAGCTTTATACTACAAACTAACATAAAAGTAGAAAACGTTGGAGATGTGCCCACATATGTGGGACCAACATCGGCCAACGTCCTAGACCTGACTCTGACCTTAGGGAACAGTACTCTGGCATCAGAATGGAGAGTCCTCGAAAGACTCTCCATTTCAGACCACAAGTACATCCATTTTAAGATCGAGCTCGAACACAACCAAACCAGAAAAGCCTACAGGAACCCCCGGAATACCAACTGGGTGAAGTACCTTAAAACGGTAGAATCAAAACTACCTACACCAGTGAACATCAGCTCGATAGGTGACATTGAGATGTCCGTGAAGACGCTCAAGTCCAACCTAACCGAAGCATACAAATCCTCATGCAGACTCACAGTTAGCAAACGGAGAACCAGACCCCCCTGGTGAACCCCAGCGCTGAAAGAGCAGAGGAAGGACGTGCAAGAATGCTTCAAACTCGCCAAAGAAGCGGATGAGCAAATAACTTGGGAAGAATACAAGATAAGACTTCGCTTCTTCAAAAAAGAAGCACGAAAGGCAAAGCAAAACGCGTGGAGAACCTTCTGCTCCAGCATAGAGAAGGTCTCCGAAACAGCTAGACTCAGGAATCTGCTGTCAAAGCAGCCAGCTGCAGAGTCAGCTGAAAACGAACGATGGCCACTGGACGGAAAGCAGCAGGGAAGCGACATGCTCTCTTCTTGATGCGCACTTCCCAGGCTGTACTGTAGTCACTGAGTCAGATAAGCCTCATGACCTACACACGCATCAAATCAACATCCCAAGTAACATCATCACTCCAGAGAAAATCCGTTGGGCGATCGACTCGTTCGCGAGTTACAAATCCCCAGGACTGGATGAAATATTCCCAGCCATGCTTAAGACGAGCAAATGCGCAATCGTCCCATGGCTGCAATCCATTTTTGAAGCTTGCTTGAGATGGAGCTATGTACCTGTAGTCTGGAGGACAGCACGTGTTGAATTCTTGCCAAAAGCGGGAAAATGCAGTCATGTGCAACCAAAGGACTACAGACTCATAAGCCTCACATCATTCCTGCTCAAAACAATCGAAAAACTGCTACATCTCCACATAAGAGAAGGCTTGAACCTGACCTTGGAGAATAATCAGCACGCCTAGACGAAAGGGAAATCGGTGGCAACGCTACACTCCCTAGTAGCCTCCATCGAGAAGGCACTGTACCATCAGGAATTTGCCCTGGGAGCATTCCTAGATATATCTGGTGCATTTAACAACGTCACCACAAAAGCGATAATGCGAGGCCTAAGGGCACTAGCAATACACAAGTCATTGGACTCCTGGAAATACAGCCTGCGGAGCTGCAGAAGAGTACAAGCCGAGTGGGGTACCACAACCATGACGAAAGAGGCACATGGAGGAACGCCTCAGGGCGGAGTCCTGTCGCCCCTTCTATGGAACCTTGTAGTCAACGAACTATTGCAAAAATTCCGCAGGAAAGCACCTAAGATAGCCGCATATGCTGACGACATAAGCATAATTATCATGAGGAAATGTCCATCGACTCTTAGCTCAATCACGGACTCTACTCTCAAAGATATACTAAAGTGGGCCACAGAAGCCGGACTCAGTATCAATGCGGAGAAGACGGACCTGATTCTCTTCACCAAGAGATACAAGGTACCGCAATGGACTCCACCTACGATAAATGGAACACAGCTAACGCCAAAGAACAACGTAAAATACCTTGGAGTAGTAATCGACAGTAAACTGTCATGGAGACTCAATGTGAAGGAGATGGTGAAAAGGCAACCAATGCGCCATATGCATCCCAGAAGATGCTAAGCAGCACTTGGGGCCTCACCAAGTCTAACGCACTGGCTCTTCATCTCAATAATACGACCGATACTACTACATGGCATATTGGTATGGTGGCAAGCCACGGAGAAGTCCACATATCTAAAGCTGATGGAAAAGACCCAGCGGCAGGCATTAGTCTGCATAACGGGGGCGCTGAGGTCCTCTCCAACAAAAGCACTCGAACACATACTAGCAGTCAACCCCCTGGACTTCCAAGCACGCCTCCTTGCACAAAAGACAGCCCAACGTCTTTGTGCGGCAGGCACCATGGCGCTACAAAGCTATGGACACAGCACGGTGGGTAGAGTGATCAGCAGTAGCACGGACGACATGATCCCAAAAACCAACTTCACAGGTGCATCAGCATTACTGGGACCAGAAGACTGGCGTACAGGACTGGTCCAGGAGGCAACGCACCTATTCACAGACGGCCTCAGGAGTCGGAGCCGCTGTATACTGCGATGAGCCGGAATTGAGGCTCTCCTATAAACTGCCCGACCACTGCACCATATTTCAGGCGGAAGTCTTCGCAATAATAAAAGCAGCGGAATTGGCAGAACAATACGCACCAAACAACCAAATAAACATATACGTTGACAGCCAAGCGGCAATCAAAGCAATGCAGAGACACACCATTAACTCCAAAAATGTTCTGGCAAGCAGGGAGGCAATAGATTCCCTCAGCATCTCTAGAAAAGTGCAAATCTACTGGATTCCCAGCCATCGGGGCGTTAATGGAAACGAAATGGCTAGACTGTCAGTCGGAACCGCACTAAGCCAAGAAGCAAGACTAAACATATCTATCTCCGTACAAACGCTACACAGCAAGATGGATGAGATAGCGGAGAAAGAAGCAGAGGAAAAGTGGAAGAACACAACCGGCTGCAGAATCTCAAAAATCATGTGCAAGACCAGAGACAAAAAACTCACGCACTATATGCTACAGCTCCAAAGAAGAGACTGTAGACTGCTTATAGGCATACTAACTGGTCACTGCTTAGCAGCTGCTCACGCGAAAAAGCTAGGAATCACGACAACGGACATCTGCAGGAAATGTAAGGAACCTGGAGTCGTTGAAACTCTGGAACACCTCATCTGCAGCTGCCCAGCGATCGCTAAGACGAGACTAAGACATCTGCACTCCCCAAGTCTCAACTCTCTTGAAGAGGCGGCAAGGAGGTCTCCCAAACAACTATTGGCATTTGCCAAAACGTCAAACATCCTCTTGGATTTCTAATGGTACCCAGAAAAAGCCACCCGGCCTCACTAAGGACCGTAAGGTCTATGTGTGGCCCCTACAAAGGGCTAGCCGGAACTACCTACCTACCTATTTTGCTCAAGTAACGGCAGAAAAGAGGAGTTAACAGCACTTAAGGGCGATGTTAACTTTGAACGTAACGTAGTGGCAAACGTAAGCATTTTTCGCGATTGTTAAAAACCGAATATGAAACGGCCGCACGAAAAAAAGCCTTAGCAGTTTTTTGTATATAGAGTTTTTCATTTCGCGGCCGTTTCCGTACCCATGGACACCGCCCTTAAGAGCACAAAATTGCATGTATATGATGTACGAATAAATGTATGCAAATGGAAAATTATTACAGTTTAACTTATTATTGAATAGTCGCCATCCATTTACGCATTTAAGCTGTTCATTTTTTAGATATGTATGTATGTTATGTGCCGAATGCTAAATAAATTTTGGGCCACTCTAATATTTCTTTGGCGCGGGCTTATGTGAGGTGATTACATGTAGTTGAACATGTGTATGTGCGTGTGTTACTGTGCATCACCACGCGTACATCAATATGCACTCACATTCATACACATGTAATTCATTTATTTAATTATTTTCACTGCACTTTGCACAAGAATGGTTACACATTTATTTAGCCTTCGTTACCTGTTGTTTACTGCCCTGATGAGACTGACAATCCATTTGATTTTGACGATGATGCAGGCACATCTAGGCACTTCCTGGCAACTAAATCCTTGTCCAGTCCAAAGTCCAGGAGGGGCGCCAAAAATGTTGGGGTAATTAGTAGCCTTAACTTCGAGCGTGCCACAGCAAAAGACACAATGCAACTGGGTTCCAAAAGAAAAGAAATCAAAGGGGGTTGGCCGGACACAAGAGCAAAAAATACACATGTCTTGTCGCTTTCAATACAAAATTTGGAGTGCCTTTTAATTTGGCAAAAATCATTAATCGTCTGGAGAGAACACCCCACTGACCCACTTAAAATTTATCGTATATATATGGCGTCTATGCAATAATAAGTTAAACGGTAATAATTTTCCATTTGCATACATTTATTCGTACATCATATACATGCAATTTGTGCGCTTTACCTAAAAATTTGTGGGATAGAATAATTTTGTAATTGCCGGTCATCACCGTTATATTTTCGGCGTCATCCTTTGCTGTCATTCTTCGTTCGCCGAACTTGATCGCTGCTTCCAACTGCGTGTTGATTTATTCTTCTTGCGCTGTGCATACAGTTAGATTTTTTGCACTTTCGTTTTCTGCTAACATGAGCGCCTCTTGCTAGGGTGTTGCTAGCGCCCTTTGGATCTCTCTCCGTGCTCGATCGAAGTAACGGTCTTCTCGCTATCTGCACAGTGTATTGTTCACTTGTACGAATGTTGTTGGCTTTGCGTTTGGTTTTGCATTGGCGTTTCTTCTTGTTTCATAGCTTCACTTATACACTTAAATTGGTTTTGTGTGAGTGTGTCAACTAGGAGGAGCTGCACAGTGGGCCAGAACAAGCATTATTTGTCAATTGAAGCTGAAGGTAGGCTAGAAATATTAAATCGATAAACGGATAATGCATTCGACATACAAAAAGAATTGGAAAGCATCGATCCTGCTCTTGTCTCCATAGCAGAGTTGGAAAGCTTGTGCGTCTCAACCAAGGCCTTGCTCATTAGTAAGAGCAAGCGAATGCAACGGGAACATATTGCTAATTCCACTCTTATTGGGTTAACGTCGCATAATAAGCAACTTCCCAGTATGAAATTGCCTCTTTTTGGCGGAGAGTACAGCGAGTACAAAAACTTTATCGGCTTGTTTGAGAATCTAATAGATAATAGCCTGTCACTTTCAAATATTGAAAAATCAATCATTTACTCTCATGCTTGGATCGGGAAGCATTAGGCACTGTAAAAGCATATCAGGTGACTGATGATAATTACCCAAAGGCTTTAGCAGCATTGAAACAGGTTTACGACAATGAATGACTTATCTTGTTTAATAGCATCTCCAAATTATTCGACCTTCCAAAAATGCAAGGACCATCGTCGTCGTCTTTGCGCACTATGATTGATTTTGTCAGAGCGATATACGAATTATTGCTTTCGTTAAGTTCTGAACAACACATCTCGAATGCCATTGTTATTCATTTGGTGATTAGCAAGGTAGACACTAAAACTCGATCAAAGTGGGAAGAAAGTCTTGACTATAGCAAGCTTCCATTATGGGATGACGGTGAACTTGCTTTAAACAAGCGATATCAGCATCTTTCGGCTGAGGAGTCATCGTCCGGGCATTCAGGCAATCGAAAGTCGATCTCCGAAATGACTAGAAAACATGGCAAAACATCATTGGCTGTATCGCGGCCCTGTCAAACTCGTGATCCCAAATGTTCGTTCTGTAAATCAAATGATCATTTCATTCAATCTTGTTCCTCGTTTGCAGCGATTCCATGCGAAAAGCGGTTTAAATTTGTTAAAGCCTGTCCTTTGTGTATAAATTGCCTGCGTAAAGGCCATTTAGTCTCAGCGTGTAAATCCAGCACGGGTAGAGTCTGTTTGAAGCCTCACCATATCTTGCTGCATCGATATGCTGCAGAATCTACACAAGTAACCACATCTAATCATCCTCCAGAACCTCTGACTTCTGCTCCCATCCAACGTTCGTCAGTCAATTTGGCTAGCAATGTGTTTAATCAGGTGATTCTGGCAACAGCTGTTGTTAAAATAAAAAATCCACATAGATCATATAATTTTAGATTCGGGGTCGCAAGTCAACTTCATTACAGAAGATTTGGCAAATCAGCCTAAATTGGAGAGGACGAGAAAAGATATAAGCTTGTTCTTCTTCTTCTTTATTGGTCCGATGTTGCATGACAACCGCTTGACGGTCTTGGCCTCTGCAATGATTGCCCTCCACTCGCTTCTGCATTGTGCGAGTTGGCACCAGCTGTTTACACCAAGGTTGGAAATGTCTTTCCGCACTTGATCATCCCATCTTAGTGGCGGGCGACCCCTCCTGCCTTGTCCTCCAAAGTCAGCCGCCTTCGTTTTGTACGTTTTTATTACCGGAGCTTCTTCATCCATCCGGATTACATGTCCTAACCAGGGCAGCCGCTGTTGCTTTATGCGCTTGACTAGACTGATGTCCATATAGAGCTCATACAGTTTGTGATTTATTCGAATGCGGTATCCATCGCCAACTTTTAAAGGTCCATAGATCCTCCGAAGGCTTTTTCGCTCGAACACGCCAATCGCCTCCTCATCCGCTGCTGTCATTGTCCATGCTTCTGCGCCGTATTGCAGGACTGGGATGATGAGCGACTTGTATAGCGCTATTTTTGTTCTTCGAGAGAAGGCTCTGCTCTTGAACTTCCTACTGAGCCCGTAGTAGCATCGGTTTCCAAGAGTAATTCTTCTTCGGATCTCCAGGCTGATGTTGTTGTCGCCGGTAATCATCGTCCCGAGGTAGACAAAATCCTCTACAACCTCAAAGTTGTACTCCCCCATAGTAACAAATTGTCCAAGACGCGTAGACTTCTTGTCCGTGGATACTAGGTACTTCGTCTTGTCCTCGTTTACCGCTAATCCCATCAGTTTAGACTGCTTCTCAATCTCTGAAAATGCCCTGCTTACCCCCGTTCGTTTTTGACGATAATGTCAATATCATCGGCGTATGCGAGTAGCATGAGATCTTTATAAAGAAATGAGCCCGATCTGTTGGCATTTGGGCACTGGCGCAGTATATACTCCATCAGCAGATTAAAGAAGTCACACGATAGGGTATCACAATGCCTAAAACCTCTCTTGGTATCAAATGGTTCGGAGAGGTTCTTTCCTATTTTCACGGAGCTTTGAGTGCTTCTCAACGTCATCATGCAAAGTCGAACGTACTTTGCTGGTATACCAAAGGTTGACAGGGCGTCAAAGAACCTTGACCTTATCGGTGTGTCAAAGGCTGATTTATAATTAACAAAAAGATGGTTGGTTTTGATATTTCTCTCATAGGTCTTCTCCAGGTCTTCTCCGTCGTAATATGAATATCTGGTCTGTGGTGGATTTACCAGGTCTGAAACCACACTGCTAAGGTCCAATCAGTGTGCTAATAAGCGGCTTTAGACGTTCGCATATAATGCACGACAGGATCTTATATGCAATGGGAAGGAGACTTATCCCACGGTAGTTGGTGCAAACTGCAGGATCTCCTTTTTTAAAAAGTGGGCAAATTACACTTATAGCCTATTTCCACCATTGTCATTTCAAGAAATGAAGAAAATGATATCATTTCTACCATAAAAATTGTTGTTGCATTTTGCCCTTCATTTCTTTCATTTCTCAAAAATGATGGCAATCGCCACGAAGGAATTTGGTATTTTTTTAAAAAGTACTCGCTTCTCTCTGGCACTTCTCGTTACTCTGTAAGGGCGCTTGTAGCTATTATGTAGATACATCTTTAGCATGCGAATAACAGAGGCATGTTAGCGATACACACACGCATAGCTGTTAAGTAGCTCTCTCTGAGCGACATAAGCTTCACAGCGAAAAGAGCTCTTATACGTGTGGAAAGCGTTAGTATGGGTGGTCAGCTAGGACGGCCGTATGAGTGCTC
The DNA here is from genome assembly GCA_037044535.1 of Lordiphosa magnipectinata. NCBI lineage: Eukaryota > Metazoa > Arthropoda > Insecta > Diptera > Drosophilidae > Lordiphosa > Lordiphosa magnipectinata. The sequence goes on along the minus strand of JBAMBO010004169.1, from coordinate 228,731 downwards.
GATCAGGATCGGTGTGTGGGTGCACGTTCGGATGCAGAGTGGGTTGGGATTTGAATTCCGTTGTTGCCAAGGCAATGCGCCCACAAGTGGGAAAAGGAAAGTGTAAGGCGAGACAGAGTCTAGCTGCCCTCAGCTCAATGGCGATGTGGTGAGATGCTGTGCGGCGGCGTCACCGAGGTTTCGTGGGCGAAGAGGCTCGCATCCACAAGCACTCAGAAAAAGCAATTAGCGGTGGAAAGTCAATTTGTTTCAAATTTAACCTGCATCACTCAGAAAACCTAAAATAAAATTCTCAAAGTTTTACATCTACTAAGTGACAACTGTTCAAGTGTCCGTCAAAGCGCTTGTGTAAAGCAGCTTAAAACGCGCCTAAATTTATTCCTTTTGACGCCAGATCCAGCAAGGTGAGTTGAAGCAAAACTGGGGTTTTATTACTTGCTGGAAAGAAAAAATGGCATTGACATAATGAGGCTCATGAGGAAAATTTTCCTTTGCCCTTACAGGAGGATTTGGCGTCATTTAACGCATAAACTTTTGGCTGCCAAAACTGATGCCAGGAAGGGTGTTTCCCATCTCCCCTGCCAGAAACAAAGTGCACCAGAAGCCATTCCCTCAACCTGCAGTGACTGCAAAGCGCGTTTGTAGAGCGCACTATCTGCTAACAGAAGATTTAGCAAACGCCTCAATTGCCCAAAGCTTAGGCAGAAAATTAGAATATTTTAGTCACCTTGTGTCTCGTGTTGCTGTCGGTAGTTTCGGACGAGCGCGAAGTTAACGCCACTGCAACGTAAATTGTTAAAGCTCAAGTAGATAAAAGTCATTACATATGATCAAATTGTGGTAGCAATAATTGAAATTTTTTTTGTCGTTTTAAATATTTTTTTTGCTAAACGTGTGTGAGTGTGAGAATCTGCATGCTGCTGCCCAGTAACCTGTGAAAGGGTGAAGTGTTCAAAGAGATATTAGGCAGTGCAGCAGAAGCAAAAGATTTTTGTTTTGTTTTTTTTTTGTGTTAAAGGCAAGGCAGTGTGCATTTAAATGAATTTTTGCTTCACAGCGGTAACTGCAATGGGAGCGCTTTCATCTGTGGAGAACCAAACGTAAGTCTGAACACCATATTTTTATTATACCTTATTTAAATGCACAGCCATATTTTAAACCCATATTTGCATATTTTTTTTAAACCCATATTTTGGCATTGCTAAAACCATAAAACATTAACGTTCGATTGCGAAAGAAAAGAAACGAAAATTCAAACAAAAAAAAAAACAACAAAATCCCCGTTGCTTTGTCTAGCCTGCTAGGAGTCCCCTCCTCCACTCTTCTTTGTTAAGTGCATCAGCAGACAAGCGCGCGTTCTGATGCTTCTGCGCGCCTGCGCTTAACCGCTGTATTAAGCGGTGGTTGTTTTTTTAGTTTGTTGTTGCATTATTCAGCACATATTTATGTCTAGCGGAGTTACAGACACCCATACACATACACGTATCAGATGATCGAGTTTTGTTTGTCAACCTAAATTTGGCTTGTTTAAGTTTAAGAAACCTTTAGTGGATTAGATTTTAATAATAGCCTTTTACGCATATAATAGTCCGCAGTATTTTTACATGTGTACTCACACATTATTTTTGTCAGTTTTAAGTCAATAAATTTTTATAATGTATCGTAACTAAATCCTTTTTGTTGAACTCATGCTGGCGCTGCCCCTGTGAAAAGGATGAACATGGGATCGTTCACAGAATTTACTAGTATTAGGAGCGAACGGTCAAGGAAGGGAGGGCCAAAGCAACCACAACAACAACCGTGGCTGTAAAAGCGAAAGTGTAAGAGTGTATGTTTGTGTTTGATTTATTTGTTCTCTTCCGGTTAGAATAAAGTCTTTTAATGTCGCAAGCACGCTCACTAATATAGGAGAGTAATATGATTAGGGCAATGCTTGGAAGGCAGCAACATATCCACCCCAAGCCGACGAGACTTAGCCGGATTTTAAAGCGTGCCAGTTGCCTCCAAAGCCGAAAAGACAGCCCGTACGTAATTCGTTACAGTTATGATTATATTATTTCTTCTTATTTGGCGCCCAACGTGGGGCCTTATTTTGGTGGCAAAGCTATTGCATAGCGCTAGAATAAGACTCACAGATAAATATTTCAAACTTTTCTATTTTTATTTCTGTTTTAATTTTCATTTCCGCAAACCTAATCCCAATGATCAGATTGCATGGACTGCAGTATGAACAACTTGCGAATTGTCACTTGACCACAATCTACTATTGAGAATATGGTTTGCTGCTCTGTGGGGTTGATCAGCTCTCTATCATTTGGAAAGCAAATTAGTAAAATCCAGGTTTGACTATTTGACCATGAAAGATGCTGGTCATTCGCATAGGTTCTTTAAAATTCTTTTGACTTTAAAGTATTGGATTTTGAGGAAGAGTTTACGAACTGCCTCTTACCACTGCTAACAAATCAAGAGAGATCTTATTTTCTAATATGCAAGCAACGGTTAAGGTGGAAATTCATATCAAATGGTTTTCGAACTCTTGAATGACCACAACAAATCTTGCGAGCGAGACAAATTCGAGCACTGGCAATGTGAAGGAAAGATGGATGTGTCATCGGTTAACGATATAAACAGCCAACCTCGCGTCAGAATGCTGAGAGTTTTGTTTCCTTTCTGTTCTTCTTTCTAACATACACAAACACAAAACATTTTCGGAAATTCTTTCACAGGGAGCAAAGTTATGCATTGAGTTTAACATTACATGATATATTTTGTCTTTGAGATTTTTATCAATTTCCATTCATATTAATTAACATTTTTATAAACAAACAAAAAAAAAAATCTATTTGTCATGATGGGCGTTGATCATTCAGACGAGGAAAGGTCAGCCACTGACAAGATTACATGCACCATTTGCAAACGCGGAATTCGAGCCTCAGAAACAAAATATACAACCACTTGCGGGCATGAGTTTCATACGTTATGCATTAAGACACATTTTATAGAAAAAAACCACCTGTCCATCCTGTAACACCAAGTGTATACACAGCACAATAGCTAAACCTGCTAGCATAAGCGGTAGTACTCGTTCGCAAATTCGAGATATCTCAGGCAGTCAACCAAGCCAGTTAAATAGCGAAGGAAATGGTGATCTGGCGAGCACATCAATACAAGCTCAAGCAAATCTGTCAAATCTTATTAGCGAAGAATTCCTGCAAACCATGCAGAACAATCTGCTAGCCGCCCTGGCGGACCAAATGAACCGTTTAATTGAGACAAATGTTCAGGATTGCTTTCAGCGCATGAATTTGTCTGGCAATGGTCAGTCAGAAGCTCGCAACAGGCAAGGTGAACAAGGAAATATAGAAGAATTACTAAATCGTCCGAGAGGAAATCGACAGCAGGGGTCGAGAAGGTCCTCCATAGATAGAAACGAAGGAAGTACATCTTCAGATTTGCTTCAAAGACCAGATAAGGTGGGGCACATAATGAGCAGCTGGAAACTAAAATTTTCAGGTACGGGACTGTCAGTTGATAGTTTCATTTATCGCGTGGAAGTTTTAACACACCAAACGCTTGAAAGCAATTTTGAAGTGATGTGCCGAAATGCGAGTTCACTATTCGAGGGAAAGGCCAATGAATTTTTTTGGCGACACCACAAAACTGTTAAGCATATTAGATGGTTCCCACTCTGCGCTGCCTTAAAAAAGCAATTTAAAGATGAGAGAGACGATGGCGACATCGAGGAGCTCATCAGGCAGAGAAAGCAAGAAGCGCAAGAATCGTTTGATCATTTTTATGATGGTGTTAGCGTCCTGCTTGATAAAATGGACACTCCCATTGAAAACCATAAGCTTGTACGCATATTGAAGAACAATCTACGACCCGAAATACGTCATGAGATTCTCAATGTGGACATTACGTCCGTAGCACAGCTTCGTGAAGTATGTAGGAAGAGGGAATCATTTTTAGAGGATGTCAAGCGCTCGTATGGCTACACCAAAAAGGTGCCTTTTAAGCGTGATGTTGCAGAGATAGGACAGATTGAGGTAGGCAGGGATCCAGAGATCTTGGAAGCCGAAGGAGAAGTGGCCGGTGATATTGAAGCACTCGCACTGGTCTGCTGGAATTGCCGCAGAGAAGGGCATAGGTACCAAGATTGCTTGGCTGATCGCAGAGTATTCTGTTATGGGTGCGGGATTCCTAACACTTACAAGCCTAGCTGTGCAAGATGCGCTGCAAAAAACGCAAGAGTGAGCACGCAGAAGCCACCACACAAACCGAAGGCCCCGCGTGCTCTCCAAGATCCTCCGAGCTTTTAAACCCTGGCATAGAGGAGGCCAAAAGTAACCCAGACGCAACCATTCAAAACCCGGATTTATCACACAGCGATGAGAAAATGTTTTTGCACAATCGGTTAGAACAATTGGCAAAAGTTAAAAATAGTACGAGATTTCAAAAGCAAAGACGCCAGACGCGCCGCGTCAACCGCCTCAGAGCATTTTGGAAGGAGAGGAAGAAGATACGAGGGCATGTAAAACACTTAAATGCTTTGGAAAACATGAATCAAGATCCGCGTCCTTTTGTTACTGTACAGTTGCTCGATAGGCAGGTATATGGTCTTCTGGACTCAGGGGCAAGCGTAAGTTGCATTGGTGGAAACTTGGCCAAGCAGTTTTTACTGGAAGGGAGGAAGCTTAAGAAATTATCAGCAAAAATTAGCACGGCTGATGGGAATAAACAAGAATTAGCAGGCAAAGTTCAAGTTGAAGTAATGTATGACCAAAGGACGGAGAATTTAATCATATATATTGTGCCATCTCTTAAACTAGACTTGTACTTGGGCATAGATTTTTGGAAAAAGTTCAAACTTTTGCCAGTATTGGCTAACGTGTCGGAACTGGATCTCAAATCTGTAGAGCATGAACTAACACGCGATCAATCCTTGAGACTTACCAATGTGGTCAATTTGTTTCCATCATTTGCTCAGCAAGGATTGGGAAAAATCAATTTGATCACACACACCATAGACGTGGGCAGTACGAAAGCTATAAAACAAAGACATTACCCAGCATCGCCGGCAATGGAAAAGTTAATATATGCTGAAATAGATCGTATGTTGGAGATGGACGTGATCGAAGAATCTGAAAGTGCTTGGTCGTCACCGATAGTAATTGTGCAAAAGCCAGGAAAGTTTAGATTGTGCTTAGACAGCAGGAAAGTAAATGCATCAACTGAAAAAGATGCTTATCCCCTTCCACAAACCAGCGGTATAATTAGCAGACTTCCAAAGGCCGAAATTATCACGAGTCTGGACCTAAAAGACGCCTACTGGCAAGTCCCTTTAGATAAAGCATCAAGGGATAAAACGGCATTTACAGTTCCAGGCAGACCTTTATACCACTTCAAAGTAATGCCATTCGGGCTTTGCAATGCAACCCAAACTATGTCCAGGTTAATGGACAAAGTAATCCCGCCTCATCTCCGAAATGAAGTATTCGTATATTTAGACGACCTGCTTATCGTTTCAAGCGACTTTGAAAGACATTTAGAGGTGCTCAGGGAAGTGGCGTTAGAAATCAAGAGAGCAGGGCTAACTATAAACATCGGAAAAAGCAAATTCTGCTCGAGAAGGGTAAAAAACCTCGGTCATATAGTCGGAGATGGGGGGATTCGAATGGACCCGGAGAAAATAGAAGCTATCACCGACTTTCCGGTTCCCAGGTCACTTAAAGCATTAAGGAGCTTCATGGGACTATGTGGATGGTATCGCAAATTCATTTCAAATTTTGCATCCATAACATCTCCGTTGACTGATCTTCTTACGCCTAAGCGGAAGTTTGAGTTTACACCAACAGCGCACAAAGCATTTCAGGAGCTAAAAACTAAGCTAAATGAAGCGCCTGTTTTAAAAAGTGCGGAGTTTGATAAGCCATTTTATATTCATTGTGATGCTAGCAAGACAGGTGTTGGCGGGGTTTTGGTGCAGCTTTCAGATGAAGGGGATGAATGTCCAATTGCGTTTGTATCAAAAAAACTCAATAAGGCCCAGCAAAACTATTCCGTTACCGAACAAGAATGCCTAGCGGCTATTGTTTGTTTGAAAAATTTTAGAGCTTATGTGGAGGGACATGATTTTACCATCATCACAGATCATGCCTCTCTTAAATGGCTTATGTCCCAATCGGATTTAAGTTCCCATTTAGCAAGATGGGCATTAAAATTGCAAGGGTATTCCTTTAAGATAGAGCATAGACGAGGAAAGCTTAATGTGGTGCCAGATGTGCTTTCAAGAGTACACGAAGAGGAAGTGGCGGCGATAGATTTTCAAGATGGCCTGATAGTTGACATGCATTCCGAGCATTTTAAGTCCGCGGAATACATGGATTTAGTAGAGCGCGTAAAGGCTTTGGGCAACCAGCTCCCGGATCTGAAAATCAGTGATGGCTTGGTCTATAGACGAACGGAACACTCTGTTGGGGAGCCAGTCCATGATATTTATACTTGGAAGTTATGACTGCCAAGTCAACTCATTGAAGAGGTACTAGAAAGGGCTCACAACAATCCTTTGGTTGCGCATGGAGGAATCCACAAAACAATAGAGCGACTGCGGCGATACTATTTTTAGCCGGGATTAGCTAACGATGTCAAGACTTTCATTAATGCTTGTGAAACATGCAAGGCATCGAAAGCACCAAACCAAGCGTTAAGACCACCCTTGGGCAAGGCGCCAGAATCGCAGAGATTTTTCCAGCGATTATTTATTGATTTTCTCGGGCCTTATCCGCGGTCAAGCAGTATAAACATAGGGATTTTCATAGTTTTAGACCACATGACCAAATATGTCTTCTTGCATGCTGTTAAAAAAAGTACTTAGAGAAGGATTTGTTTCATACTTTTGGGGTGCCCGAAACAATAGCGTCAGACAACGGTTCACAATTTCGGTCAGAAGTATTTCGCAAATTGATGTCTCGATATGAAATATCACACATCTTCACAGCCGTACGTTCTCCGCAAGGGAACGCATCAGAACGTGTCAACCGATCGGTAGTTTCTGCAATCAGGGCATATGTCGATCCGGATCAGAAGAATTGGGATGCATTGCTCACACACATATGCTGTGCTTTAAGATCGGCAATACATTCCAGCATTGGCACCAGTCCTTATTACATGGTGTTTGGGCAACAGATGATAACGTCGGGCTCTACATACTCATTACTGAGAAAATTAAGTCTGCTAGAAGATCGAGCAATACATATTAATCGCAAGGACTCGCTAGAGCTAGTGCGAGCTAAGGCGAGCGAAATTATGCAAAAGCAGCATGAGAGAAATGAAAAGCAGTATAATTTGAGAACCCGAGAGGTCCATTACCACGAGGGACAAGAAGTCTTCAGGCGTAATTTCAAGCAGAGCAATTTTGCGGCGGGATACAATGCAAATTTGGACCTAGCTTTGTCAAAGCGAGAGTGCGGAAAAAGCTGGGCAGTGCCTACTATGACTTGGAAGACTTGCAGGGACATTATCTGGGAAAATATCATGCGAAGGACATAAGACAATGATTCGGTGCTACAAGCGGGATCAGCCTTGGTTCTCGTTTCTACAGAGCCCCAGTCTGATTTTAGCAGGGGGGATTTGTAAGGGCACTTGTAGCTATTATGTAGATACATCTTTAGCATGCGAATAACAGAGGCATGTTAGCGATACACACACGCATAGCTGTTAAGTAGCTCTCTCTGAGCGACATAAGCTTCACAGCGAAAAGAGCTCTTATACGTGTGGAAAGCGTTAGTATGGGTGGTCAGTTAGGACGGCCGTATGAGTGCTCGATCAGGATCGGTGTGTGGGTGCACGTTCGGATGCAGAGTGGGTTGGGATTTGAATTCCGTTGTTGCCAAGGCAATGCGCCCACAAGTGGGAAAAGGAAAGTGTAAGGCGAGACAGAGTCTAGCTGCCCTCAGCTCAATGGCGATGTGGTGAGATGCTGTGCGGCGGCGTCACCGAGGTTTCGTGGGCGAAGAGGCTCGCATCCACAAGCACTCAGAAAAAGCAATTAGCGGTGGAAAGTCAATTTGTTTCAAATTTAACCTGCATCACTCAGAAAACCTAAAATAAAATTCTCAAAGTTTTACATCTACTAAGTGACAACTGTTCAAGTGTCCGTCAAAGCGCTTGTGTAAAGCAGCTTAAAACGCGCCTAAATTTATTCCTTTTGACGCCAGATCCAGCAAGGTGAGTTGAAGCAAAACTGGGGTTTTATTTCTTGCTGGAAAGAAAAAATGGCATTGACATAATGAGGCTTATGAGGAAAATTTTCCTTTGCCCTTACAGGAGGATTTGGCGTCATTTAACGCATAAACTTTTGGCTGCCAAAACTGATGCCAGGAAGGGTGTTTCCCATCTCCTCTGCCAGAAACAAAGTGCGCCAGAAGCCATTCCCTCAACCTGCAGTGACTGCAAAGCGCGTTTGTAGAGCGCACTATCTGCTAGCAGAAGATTTAGCAAACGCCTCAATTGCCCAAAGCTTAGGCAGAAAATTAGAATATTTTAGTCACCTTGTGTCTCGTGTTGCTGTCGGTAGTTTCGGACGAGCGCGAAGTTAACGCCACTGCAACGTAAATTGTCAAAGCTCAAGTAGATAAAAGTCATTACATATGATCAAATTGTGGTAGCAATAATTGAAATTTTTTTTGTCGTTTTAAATATTTTTTTTGCTAAACGTGTGTGAGTGTGAGAATCTGCATGCTGCTGCCCAGTAACCTGTGAAAGGGTGAAGTGTTCAAAGAGATATTAGGCAGTGCAGCAGAAGCAAAAGATTTTTGTTTTGTTTTTTTTGTGTTAAAGGCAAGGCAGTGTGCATTTAAATGAATTTTTGCTTCACAGCGGTAACTGCAATGGGAGCGCTTTCATCTGTGGAGAACCAAACGTAAGTCTGAACACCATATTTTTATTATACCTTATTTAAATGCACAGCCATATTTTAAACCCATATTTGCATATTTTTTTTTAAACCCATATTTTGGCATTGCTAAAACCATAAAACATTAACGTTCGATTGCGAAAGAAAAGAAACGAAAATTCAAACAAAAAAAAAAACAACAAAATCCCCGTTGCTTTGTCTAGCCTGTTAGGAGTCCCCTCCTCCACTCTTCTTTGTTAAGTGCATCAGCAGACAAGCGCGCGTTCTGATGCTTCTGCGCGCCTGCGCTTAACCGCTGTATTAAGCGGTGGTTGTTTTTTTAGTTTGTTGTTGCATTATTCAGCACATATTTATGTCTAGCGGAGTTACAGACACCCATACACATACACGTATCAGATGATCGAGTTTTGTTTGTCAACCTAAATTTGGCTTGTTTAAGTTTAAGAAACCTTTAGTGGATTAGATTTTAATAATAGCCTTTTACGCATATAATAGTCCGCAGTATTTTTACATGTGTACTCACACATTATTTTTGTCAGTTTTAAGTCAATAAATTTTTATAATGTATCGTAACTAAATCCTTTTTGTTGAACTCATGCTGGCGCTGCCCCTGTGAAAAGGATGAACATGGGATCGTTCACAGAATTTACTAGTATTAGGAGCGAACGGTCAAGGAAGGGAGGGCCAAAGCAACCACAACAACAACCGTGGCTGTAAAAGCGAAAGTGTAAGAGTGTATGTTTGTGTTTGATTTATTTGTTCTCTTCCGGTTAGAATAAAGTCTTTTAATGTCGCAAGCACGCTCACTAATATAGGAGAGTAATATGATTAGGGCAATGCTTGGAAGGCAGCAACATATCCACCCCAAGCCGACGAGACTTAGCCGGATTTTAAAGCGTGCCAGTTGCCTCCAAAGCCGAAAAGACAGCCCGTACGTAATTCGTTACAACTCGCTGGAAATAGAAAGTGTTATCACCAATAAAATGTGGATTTAAATTTAAAAAGTAGACGCAATTTTGTTTATAATATAAATTTGTCAAAATAAGTTGTGTATTTAACTTTCTGCTGATAATTCAGGGCGTTAACAATACGTTCGCCCAGGCTAATTCCTTTCCTGCCGGGTATGTCTTTTTTTGGGTAAATATTGCAAAAAGTCCCCGTGAGTTTCAAAGTGGCACCTGTTGTTTAAATCAAACCATTCAGCTGTTTTTGTCAACGTGGCATTGCGAATATCAAAATGATGAAGATTTGTCAATGGAAACAGCATCATTTTTAGAAATGAAAATGATAAGAAATGAAGCCAGTGGAAATAGGCTATTAGACTCCAATCTTCGGGCATGCTCTCGTCGGACCATATTCTGCTGAGTAGTTGGTGCATGCACCTTACCAACTCCTCGCCTCCAGCCTTAAACAGTTCAGCTGGCAGGTCATCTGCTCCTGCTGATTTGTTGTTCCTGAAGTGCGGTAACGTCCGATGAATATTTTTCAAGGACAATTACCAACTGGATACCAGTACCTTCTCTGTTGAGGGTGCGAACATTCCAGATGCATATCCTCAAATCGTGGTCCTTAAAACGTTTGCGTGGGTCGTCGTCAGAGGGGGTCCGTATCCGAGGCATTGTTGTCGCAGTTTTCATTGGTGGAGTTTTGACGGTGGTGGGTACCAAACCCGACGCACCAACCCTATATATTGTACCCTGTAGGGAGGGCTCGCCGCTCACGTTAGCCAGAAGCTTTGCGGATGCAAAGCGTTCTGTTTAGTTCTGAGATGCTGGGTTCGCCAAGTTGAACCGATCAGCAGCTTTATCTCACTACATACGCCCCCATTAGGTCCAGAAAAAATATGACTAGATATTTCTGGACGACCATATAAGCTTGTTAGGCATCGCAAAATCTCTTTCAGCAGTTCGTCACTCTGTGCAGACATAAATCGCCTAGTGTGTCAACGAATTCGAAATGACAAGCGATTTCGGTATTTTAAGGTCAATTTCGTCGTACCATCCGGAAAATCTATATCCCAAAAAAGATAGTGCTAGCTGATCCGCTCTTTTACAAGCCACAGCGCTATTAGGAGCAGAAACATTTTTTGACTTGCTTAGGGATGGGCACATTAAGGGAAATAAAGATTCGCCGAAATTGAAGGAAACCGCATTTGGGTGGATTGTTTCTTGTCGATGTCGAGCCGATAGTTCAACTGAGCCCATTTCTGCTTCGCTAATTAGCGCGATAGAAGATCCCTGCTCTTTGGATCAACTTGTTCGAAAGTTCTGGGTGTTGGAAGAAAGTCCAAATGCATTGAAATCACACTTACATACCCCAGAACAGCTGCTTTGTGAGAAGTCTTTTCTCGACACAATCATTCATTTGCCCTCGGGTCGCCTTAGCGTTATGTTGCCATTTAAATCAAGTCCACAGTGCCTGGGAACCTCCTACGACACAACAAAACGTCGGTTTTTAGCGTTGGAAAGGAAAATTTTCAAACAACCTGATGTATATCGCATGTATATTGACTTTATGATCTTTCATACATTGCGCTAGGACACTTGAATGCTACCAATAACGTTATCCTGAGAGAGCCGCATTATTTTATCCCACATCAATGTGTGCTAAAACCACAAAGCAAGTCTACTCAGCTGCGTGTCGTTTTTGATGCGTCTAGCAAAACTTCCTCTCAAATCTCATGGTTGGTCCAACCATTCAGCCACCATTATATTCGACAATGCTGATGTTCCGCCATCGGCCATGCGCAGTAGCTGCCGACATCGCCAAAATGTACCGTCAAGTCGAAGTTGACGAGACCCAGCGTAATTTCCAATTAATCGTCTGGAGAGAACACCCCACTGACCCACTTCAAATTTTTCGTTTAAGCACAGTAAAGACAGCTTCCGCGCCGGTTTTTGGCTATTCAGTGCTTGAAGTATCTCAGCGATCTGTGTGCAAATACTCATCCTTTGGCTTCCAAGTCATAAGCCTTTGATTTCTACGTTGACGATCTACTATATGGTGCAGATACTGCTGAAGAACTGCGTTTATTACGGCAAGAGCTAATCGCTGTTTTTAAATCCTTTGGATTTACCCTTACAAAGTGGTCGTCAAATTGTGAGCAGCTTGGAAATCAACCAGCTGATGACGCGATCCCGATTGGTCACCAAGAAGAAACCAAAACGCCTGCGTTTGGTTAATCTGGAATCCAAAAGAGGATGTTTTTAAGTACTCCATGAGGGAGATGACATTGGATGTAGTGCCAATGAAGCGGTCAAACTTGTCGTTTGTGTCTAGGCTCTATGATCCGTTGGGTTTATTAAGCCCCATAATTACTCGTGGTGGGCGTCCAGAAATTTCTATTCATAGTTTTTCTGGACCTAATGGGGGCGTATGTAGTGAGGTAAAGATGCTGATCGGTTCAACTTGGCGAACCCAGCGCAATCCTGGCTTACTGCGTCTCACGTCGACTCACACCTCCTCGTTGGTGACCACTGTAAACAACGCTTTGCATCCGCAGAGCTTCTGGCTAACGTGAGCGGCGAGCCCTCCCTACAGGGTACAATATATAGGGTTGGTGCGTCGGGTTTGGTACCCACCGCCGTCAAAAACACTCCACCAATGAAAACTGCGACAACAATGCCTCGGATACGGACCCCCTCTGACGACGACCCACGCAAACGTTTTAAGGACCACGATTTGAGGATATGCATCTGGAATGTTCGCACCCTCAACAGAGAAGGTGTTGATATCCAGTTGGTGAATGTCCTTTTATTCATCGGACGTTACCGCACTTCAGGAAATGCGATGGATTGGACAAGGGAGCATGGTGAAAAGAACATCAACAACCCATGCACCCTGGGAGATTTACCACAGCGGGCATGCATTTAAGCATGAGTTTGGATGTGGCTTTGCAGTCAGTGCAAGACTTCGTCGCTCTGTCATCAGTTTCAGCCCAGTGGACATGCGACTAGCCGCACTCAGACTTAAGGCTAAATATTTTAATATTAGTCTTATCTGTGCACACGCCCCAACGGAAGACAAGGGCGCTTCGATAAATTACGAATTCTATGAGCGCCTGAAACAATTATATGAGCGCTGCCCCGATCACGACATAAAGATCGTGGTTGGCGACTTTAACGCTAAAATTGGGAGAGAAGGAGTTTTGGCTCGACAGTCGGCCGATTTAGCCTTAATGAAACAACCTCCGGTAACGGAGAGAGGCTAATAGATTTTGCCGCGGGCAGGAACATGGTCATAAGTAGTACCAGGTTTAAACATCGCGACATCCATAAGGCGACCTGGAAGTCCCCTGATCAACTAACGCGAAACCAGATTGATCATGTTGTGATCGACGGAAGGCACTCATCGAGTGTTCTGGACGTGAGTGCGATTGGAGGTGCCAACATAGACTCGGATCATCACCTTGTTGCAGCCAAAGTACACACGCGGCTCAGTGTGGCACATGCCTCACGTTCTAGTACACGTCGAAAGCTAAATGTCGATTAGCTGTAATCACAACGGACCTCTGAAGCCTACACAGCTAAACTCACCCAACTGCTCAGGGAAAACTCACCATTCCCTTCTGGTGTAAGCGAACAGTGGAATCATATATCACACTCCATGAGTACGGCTGCCAAGGAGATACTCAGATACGCCGAGCACCCTCGAAAGCAGACTTGGTATGATGAGGACTGCCGCGGCGCTAATGCAGAGAAAGACGCTGCCTACAGGAGAACTCTGCAGTCGGGAGCAACGAGGGCTGTTAAAGAACAATACCGTAAGAAAAGGAGAGAGGAGAAGCGCCTTTTCAGAAGGAAAAAGAATGAGCGAGAAAGGCGCATGCGTGAGGAAGTCGAGATGCTATTCGGCATGAGTGAGACTCGAAAATTCTATCAAAAGATAAAACGACTAACTGAAGTCCTCAAGCCCGGAGTCACACAATGCAAGGACGAAAAAGGAAATCTGGTCACAGATCCGCAAGTGGCGCTAGACAAATGGAGAAGCTATTTCGCCAACCTGCTGGGAGGCGACAACGATCACAATACCGCCTCTGGAGAAGTAGCGACGCCACCAATCGACAACATATAGATAGACCCACCGGACGACAGACATCACGAAGTCTGTGTAGCCATAAAAAGGCTAAAGAACAACAAATCAGCAGGAGCAGATGACCTGCCAGCTGAATTGTTTAAGGCTGGAGGCGAGGAGTTGGTAAGGTTCATACACCAACTCATCAGCAGAGTATGGTCCGACGAGAGCATGCCCGAGGATTGGAGTCTAAGTGTACTTTGCCCACTTTTTAAAAAAGGAGACCCTGCAGTTTGCGCCAACTACCGTGGGATAAGTCTCCTTCCCATTGCATATAAGATCCTGTCGTGCATTATATGCGAACGTCTAAAGCCGCTTATTAGCACACTGATCGGACCTTATCAGTGTGGCTTCAGACCTGGTAAATTCACCACAGACCAGATATTCACATTACGACAAACCCTGGAGAAGACCTATGAGAGAAATATCAAAACCAACCATCTTTTTGTTGATTATAAATCAGCCTTTGACACACCGATAAGGTCAAGGTTCTTTGACGCCCTGTCTATCTTTGGTATACCAGCAAAGTCCGTTCGACTTTGCATGATGACGTTGAGAAGCACTCGAAGCTCCGTGAAAATAGGAAAGAACCTCTCCGAACCATTTGATACCAAGAGAGATTTTAGGCAGGGTGATACCCTATCGTGTGACTTCTTTAATCTACTAATGGAGTATATACTGCGCCAGTGCCCAAATGGCAACAGATCGGGCTCATTTCTTTATAAAGGTCTAAATCTACTTGCATAAGCCGATGATATTGACATTTATCGGCAAAAAAGAACGGGTGGTAAGCAGGGCGTTTTCAGAGATTGAGAAGCAGTCTATACTGATGGGATTAGCGGTAAACGAGGACAAGGCGAGGTACCCAGCATCCACGGACAAGAAGTCTACGCGTCTTGGACAATTTATTACTATGGGGGAGTACAACTTTGAGGTTGAAGGGGATTTTGTCTACCTCGGGACGATGATTACCGGCGACAACAACATCAGCCTGGAGATCCGAAGAAGAATTGCTCTTGGAACCGATACTACTACGGGCTAAGTAGGGAGTTCAAGAACAGAGCCTTTTCTCGAAGAACAAAAACAGCGCCATACAAGTTGCTCATCATCCCAGTCCTGCAATACGGCGCAGAAGCATGGACAATGACAGCATCGGATGAGGAGGCGATATTTACCTTTAAAAGTTGGCGATAGATACCGCATTCGAATGAATCACGAACTGTATGAGCTCTATAAGGACATCAGTCTAGTCAAGCGCATAAAGTAACAGCGGCTGCGATGGTTAGGACATGTAATCCGGATGGATGAAGAAGCTCCAGTAAAAAAGACGTACAAAGCGAAGGCGGCTGACTTTGGAGAACAAGGCAGGACGGGTCGCCCACCACTAAGATGGGTTGATCAAGTGCGGAAAGACATTTCCAACCTTGGTGTGAACAACTGGTGCCAGCTCGCACAATGCAGAAGAGAGTAGAGGGCATTCATTGCAGAGGCCAAGACCGTCAAGCGGTTGTGATGCATCATCGGGCCAATAAAGAAAAAGAAGAATTACTCTAAATTCTGCTCCAAGAAATGTGGCTTCATGGCTTGGGCTGGGATGATCCAGTTCCAGATCAGTTAAAGCATAATTGTAATTTATTTGGCGTCCTTTCTAATGTTTAATTAGTGAGTTTTGCTGGCTCTAGGTCCGAAAAAGTTGCGTGAGTTCACAACTGTAAACTGCTTTTAGCAGTTCCCAACTGATCTAAGCAATGATTGTGTGGAGAGACAGTTGGCAATCATGCTTTCTTCAGCGAAAAGCCTACTGAAGAGTCGTTAGGGATAATGATGAAACAGTTCTGTATAGGCAACCAGCTCTTTTTGGTGGTACAATGCATAAGTTGTTTACAGTTGTGAACAAACGCAACTTTTTCGGACCTAGAACCAGCTAAACTCAAGAATTAAAGCATCATTTGGAAACTGTAACCCAATGTTTTTCTGAGTTGGATACACTTTCAATTCCCAGACATGTTGGTGTGTCGAAAGGTTGTGCTTTGCAAATCCATGGTTTTGCAGATGCTTCTTCGAGAGCATTCGGCTGCTGTTAATATACGCGGATCGAAACCAGCCATGGCGTTTTTGTTCGATTGCTTACTGCCAAATCAAAAGTAGCCCCCATAAAAACAAAGTCAATTCCTCGATTGGAGTTGCGCGCGACACAACTGCTAGCGAATTTATGGAAGAATGTGAAACCTGTGCTAGATGTTTGATTGATTGATGGACGTTGACGTACAATGCGCAGTACGTTCAAGTGGCCCATGCGACACCAAGCCAAAGTATGTTACGCGCGAACCCCAGGCAAAATAGCAGCCCACCTGCCCAACCAACCGAGAGGCGCAGTCACTAGCGTGAGACACGAAATCGCGAAGGAAGAACATAAAGTAATGTTAACTACGGGCTGAATAATTTAATATATAAATTTTTATAGCAGGAAGAGAAGCTTGAGTTAATTATTCGGTAGAGTTTATTGTAATCAGCACAGAGGACACGAAACGGTTCATGCAAGGCTTAGTTAGTATTACAACGCTTTAGTGATAGGGGGATAAAATTACGAGTCGGTCTAAAAGGAACGTTGAGGTTAATTTGGCCAACCAACTCAGTTGAGTCGATTTCACCATTAATTAGTCTATGTAAAAAGATTACTCCAAGCATAACTCTACGGTTAATAAGGGAGGGAAGGTTAATCAAAAGAAATCTACTAGAGTACGATGGTAAACGGACCTCAGGATTCCAGCCCAGACCACGAAGAGCAACCAATAAAAACTGTTTTTGCCCAGATTCAATTCTATCTTGATGGGTCGAATATTGCGGAGACCACACACATGATCCATACTCGAGAATCGGGTGGACAAGAGAAGTGTACAAAATCTTCGTCGTATAGGGATCATCAAATTCCTTCGACCAGCGCTTAATAAACCCAAGAACACTCCTGGCCTTACAAACAGTTGCAGTAGCATGAGAGTCAAATTTAAGTCGGTGATCAAGAACAACCCCAAGATCATTTACCTAATTGGTTGAATCATTTAAGCACTCAAGTGGGACATTATCAAGCATATAAGTGAAGAATTATGGCAAGCTCCTGTAAAATGTCATAACCTTTCACTTGGAACTGTCAAGGTTTAATAGATTATCTTTACACCAAGACTGAAATGCATCCAAGTCAGCTTGCAAATTATAGCGGGAAACCAAATCATTATATGTCAAACATAGTTTCACATCATCGGCGTACATAAGCACACGAGAGTGAGTCAAGACTGACGGAAGATCATTTATGAAGAGAGTAAAAAGCAATGGACCCAAGTGACTACCTTGGGGTACACCAGAGGTAACCTGGATTAGTTTTGAATATGAATTACAAAATAGAACTTTTTGTGTTCTAGAACTTAGGAAATCAGAGATCCAACTAAGAAAGTTAGTTGGAAAACCAATGAAACCCAGTTTATGAATCAACAAGGAGTGATTAACAGAATCAAAATCCTTACTAAAATCAGTATAAATGACGTCAGGTTGCATCTTACAAAAGAACCCTTTGATCCCTAATGATGTAAGCTCTAATAAGTTAGTGGTATCAGATCGACGTTTCACAAATCGATGTCCATGTCCATGACAATCCATTTGATTTTGACGATGATGCAGGCACATCCAGGCATTTCCAGGTAATCAAATAATTAACTTCCAAATATTATAAATCCAAATTCCAAACAAAATCCTTGCCCAGTCCAAAGTCCACGTGGGGGCGCCAAAACATGTTGGGGTAATTAGTAGCCTCAACTTCGAACGTGCCATAGCAAAAGACACAATGCAGCTCGGTTCCAAAAAAAAGAAATCAAAGGGGGTTGGCCTGACACAAGAGCAAAAAATACACACGTCTTGTCGCTTTCAATACAAAATTTGGAGTGCCTTTTAATTTGGCAAAAATCATTGCTTATAGCTAGCTCGCTTATCTGCATGCATGCATGTATGTATGCGAGTGCAGATGATTGAGTAGATAAATGCACAGATCAAACGAGAGAACAACTAAGAGCATAGGAAAGACTTTAAATAAGAATTGACTTAAGAGTTAACAGACTTCAGTTATATCTACAATAATTATGCTGGCTGCAACCAGCTGTGGCGATTAACACTAATAAATTCATAACAAGGTGAATTGCCTTAACACGAACCTTAGACTTTACAACGGGTTCGAACCCCCGGACCGAACCCTCTGCAAAATTTTAGAGGTTTGCAGCCTTCGTTTATAGTTTACTCACACCGGCCGCAGCTTCGAAAAAACTGTGGTGGTCACTCAAAAGTCGCAAAATTGAAGCTCCAGCACAGCTTTAATTGGTGTAACCATATAACGTGTATATGGTTATTGTTTTCGAGCGCTTTTGGCGATACTTTACAACCATACTAGGTAGAAGAGCTGTCATCTGTTTTTGAAGCTGCGGGCTTGGTGTGAACGCATGCTGCAGTTTTCCGCTATCTCGGCAATAATGCGGCCTGTGTGAAAAGGCTATTATCTGCCTACTTGGCCGAATAAAGACTTGAAAATCTCACTTTTGTGAAAATCCAGCCTAGAATTCTGTTACGAAACTACAGCCTGAAATTATGCTATGGGTTTCTTAAGATGTTACCTTTTTTGTTGTGAGATAAATTGCTATTTATCTTTGCCTGTTTGCTAGATTCTGAACATCGTTCAGTGAGCGTTCTAGCGGGCTGTTGCGAAAACTATATTTAATACAATTTGATTATATTTGCAATTTATGAATATACTAAAAATTTTCTGACATTATACGATTCCTATATGTGTATGCTTCAACTAGAAATTTGAAAAGACTACTCCAATCTTCTCCGTTGAATATTTCAATGGTTCGTTGTTGGCTTAATTATCCTTGCTGCCAATACACCTTTCTAGTTTCCTGTAAAATTGGGCAAACTGCAATCAAGTGAAACGTGTCTTCTTTGGCGTTTAAATTCCAGAGGGTGCAGATGACTTCCGTGACGTTGACATATGGGCGGGAACTTAGGTTTTGCATGTAAAATGCTAGCTTTGAATACAAATGATATTAGGCTGAGGCTGTTTTTGTCGTGAAAATAGTGATTTTCTCCCAATTATTCAACTCCGGATTATTCAACTCCAAATTTACATTATATTGTTCTGCAAGAGTTCTCCATGATTCAAAGCACTGGGATCGCCTTAACAGCATTGATTTGGCAACAACAGAAGCTAAGCGGGTTTCCGGCATTTGAAAAATCTTTCTCACGAAGAAGAAATGTAGCCCAAGCGTTTGGGTATAGAGGGTCGAAAGATCAGTTTCTACTAATAGAGCATAGTTCGGAGTATTGCTAGGTAAGCTAAATATTTTCTTTAGAAAAAATCGAAGAAGCTTCTATACTTCGTCATATTCGAGAAAGCCCCAAACCTGTGCAGCATATAATAAAATTGGCTCAACAGCAACCATAGAGGGCCAGGCCAAGTTTCTTTCAATCTCTTGGCGAGTGTGCTTCTAATTTTCCGCACAAGAGAAACGGACCTACAGTTTAAGGCCGAATCCGAACAGCAATAGTTTGAGAATTTTTGTTTTTCCATGGCTAGTTATTTCACAGCTGGCGCCAGCTGTGACCGGGTGTGTAAAAGCTCTTTTCTAAGGAAAGAAAAAAACTTTTTTTATTAGATGGTCCGAGGCGGGATCGAACCCACAACCTCCCGCACCAGCAGCCGCACATACTACTGGTGCGCCACACCCGACTACAGCATATAGCACGATTGACCGGGCAGTGGCTTCAATCATTCTATATTTCACACTTGGTAGTACATTTTGTTTGCCCAGTAGCGTATTCCAAGTACAGTTGAGCCTTGATAGCATCACGAAGTTTCAGCTGAAGATGAATTTTAAATGACATGTTGGACTGTAACTCCCAAGTATGTACGAAATTTAACGCGTTCGATTTCGGATGTGTTCAGGTACCAGATTTCTTCTTTGCAGATCCGGCCTCTATTGTCTCTTATTGGAAGGATTTTGGTTTTATCCGTGTTGACAGTTTGCCCCCATAAGCAGCAGCAGGAGTAAAGATAATGCAGCATATTTTGCAGCAACCGTGGTGAATCAGCCAACAAGACAAGGTCATCTGAGTACTTTAAAGCTTTTACCCTGCCATCCGCTACCGAGAATCCACCCTTTATCGAGCTGGCGATATCATCGATATAAAAGGCGAACAAAAGAGGCCTTAAAAGACACCCCTGTTTTACTCCAGTGTTGTTTTCAATCCAGTATGAGAGCAGTGAACCATCCCACACTGCTGATTCGGTTCCGAAATAAAGCGCTTGTACAGCCAGTAAAAAATTTAAGATCACACGCATATTGCTTTATTTATATATAAGGCTTCTTCTGTTGACTGTATCAAAGGCAGCTTTGAAATCCACAAAACATAAGTATAGTATTTTCTTTGCGGCCAAAAACGATGTTGCTATGTTTGTAAGTACGAATATTCTGTCCACCGTTGAGTGACGAGACTGTCTGAATCCAAACTGAAATTCGCTAAGCTTGTTGTGTTTTATTACCCAACTCTCAAGACGGGAAAGAAGCACCGATGCAAATATTTTTGATATTGCGTTTATTCAGGGGATTGCTCGGTGGTTCGTAGCGTCCTTGGGATTACCTTGTTTAAAAATAGGAAAAATAATGATCCTTTTAAAGAAGCCGGTTGTATTCATTTGTAAGTAGCTGTATAATAGAATCAGGTGCTCCTTTGAGAAATTTGACTGGAATACGGTCTTCTCCGGGTGCTTTGTTTGACTTTGACTTGGATATTGCCCGTTGATATTCTTGCCCAGTTATGGGACAATCTAGATCATCTTCCAACATTTGAGGTAAGCTAAAGCTTAATTTGCTTACTACCAAGTCGGGATTGACAAAAAGTAGCCACTGGAAGTGACTTGCTAGACTAATCGAGTTCGGCTCTATTTTACTACGAGATGACGCTCCATTTCTACGACGCACCAAATTCCAAAACGTTTTGCTGTCTTTTATGCCTGCTAGCTCTTTCTCGGGTTAGCTTCTTTGGCATAGATGAAGTTTCTTCTAGTAGCCTTTTGTTCGTATTCTGGTTTGATGATTCCATATTTTTAGACGGCGGCGTTCGTTTCATTATTTTGAAGTATTTCGTATTCAAAACTTTAAAAGCCCCCCTCGGGTCTATCTAATGCGTTTGGCGAAAAAGCTTAGCATGGTTTGCGTCTTGACTTATAGTTTGATACAAACTGAGCTTTTGGGTCTGGAGTACTGCTGTCTTCCTTACTCACATGGACTTAAATGGTAGGTCTATCATGGACTTTGACCGAGACCTTTTACCGCTGTCTATTGTTTATATTTTCGCACTTTGTTTATTAAGCTGTGCCGCAGCTTGCCTGCACTTGCTGTTGCGCATCTGATCATGTTGCATATGATTTACACCTTTACTCGCACTTTGTGTACGTTATTCTCGGGGATTTGAGCGTTTTGTTTGGAGCCTCTTCACAGCGACAGACTTTTCGCATTAGGGTTGCTCAATCAATCCAGCCACGCCATTAATGTTTGTAATAAAAACCTGAGCGGTTTCCCTATTAAAAAAAACAAAAAACAGAAAATACCTTATGTATTCTCGTCTTGGCCCGCTGGAACAATCACTGAACGATTTTCTGAATCTAGCAAACAGGCCAAGCTAACAAGTAAGAGCGCTGTAGTCGAATGGCCCGACTACAAAATACCCTGTAAAATTGACATACAAACACACACACATACACAAACGGAGGCAACTGCGTGAAGAGTTTTCCGCGTGCGGTCGTGTTTTCCTAGCCGCTCGTCCGTTGAGACATAATCCACCAGTTTTCCCTGCGCGAAGTGCAAAATAATTGGTAAGGTGGGACTCCAAGAGACGGGAGTACGTACCAGGTTTGGGGACATCCAATGCGAGGCGCGGTTTAGGGTTTATTTAACTTTCGAAGTTTGGTGGACTGCCTCACAGAGGTGGTGGTGCACAGCTTGCTAGTGTTTCCCGCCTGCTTCCGTGTGAGTGGGTGCCACAAAAAACAAACATTTTTACCCAATTACATCCTTAACGCGGCATCGCTATTTACTCATTCAGCTGATCGCAGTGATGTTCAACGCCACTTTTCACCAGTGACCGAACAGTGAGTTAACAGAGAGCTACGTGTCAAGCCGAAACGTAGTGCATACTTGTAGTTGAAACTTTTTAATTAAATTTCGTTAATTTTAAATTAGTCAAATCATACAGCTCGTTTAAGCGGTATAGCTAAATTCGGTTAAAAGCCAGAGGGAAACTTTTGGCCACCGCAGGACTCCTAAGTGCCTCAGACAGCATAACACACTGGAACAGGAGCAAAATCAAGCGGCACTTGCGTGACGCCAGGCGTTGCCAAGATCGCCGCAGGAGCAATGCTTCACACGCAACTCGATTGTGGCCAATTCAGATGGGGTGTTCCAATTAGCTGATAACAGCATTGAGGCTTTTGCAGAAATGCCAAATTGGCAAGAACTCCACCTGGAGGGTCAGGGCTGGCATCGTTCGGTCATCAGAGAGCTGTTGCGTGCAACGATACGGATTCTCCCAAGAGACATAGAGATGATATAAATCTTTGTAACCAACACAAATCAACAGAAATGAATTACAACATTTTGGAATAGCAATTGGGTATGTCCGTACAACGATCGCTGTTTCGAGAATAACCAAATTCTCTCATCAGCGGACTTGTTTTGCTGTTCACACTGCAAACAAACATCCAGTTAGTATTTAAACTTTGCAGGCGGCGAATAAAGACGTAGGAATTACACTATTGTAGATTCGCAGCCCGAATTTCGGATATGGTTTTTTGTTTGAAGGTGTTTGTTTACCAATTTGTTGTAATTAATTCTGTTGCTTTGTAGCATATCACATATGCGATTGTCGAGCGGTTGAAGGGTTGTTTAAATAGGATGCACGCGCTTGTGCCGGCTCCGTATCGTCGGCAAGTGATGGGGGTTCATTTCTGGTCCAATTAAACAGGTGCTCGCATTAGTTATTTATACACAAATTAATATCACGTGCAAAAAAAAATTAACTCGAGATACTGCATCGGAACTATAGACCACAGAGGAGAACTAGAGACAGGAAAAATTAAAATTCGTTCGTTCGCACACACACAAAGATTAATGCTGCTCTGATGTTGTAGCAACAAAATACGCCCACCCTACCAAGATCACATTTGACCAAATAACATATATATGTGATCCATGAAAAGAAAGTTTGACCTTCCTACTTCACCCTAAATGATCGACGCATGGCTCCGGAAAAACAACAACGTCTAGCACATCTTCATTTTAAGACGTACATTTATTAATACTATCATTTTCAGAATTTTCATTCATAGTTTCGAGGGGAAAACAAACTAACCATTAAACAAGAGAGATAAACTATACGTAAGATAAAAAAATTAAAAATAATTTATAAGACTAGTACTAGAGTTTATATTGAAATTAAAGAAAACTAATGATAATAATATTCAAGCAAAAATACTTAAAAGAAAATTCCTCTTTAGAAGTAAATTGAATCTAATCTTCAAAAGCAGGGCATGGCAAAAATGAAATTAAAATTTGTATTGATTTTTTTTTTTTGAATTCCCTTTGGATAAAAATTCTATGAACTTCTATTCTATTAACTTGCTTCTTAACTTGACTATATTTTTTTTTCCTATGCATTTCGGATAAAAGTTGGCAATTTCTCATCATTTTTTTCTTAAGGAATGGTAGGGGAAACAATGCAGCAAATGGCATATGTATGTAGATAACTTACTCAGTTATCCGTCCAACGGGGAAAGCGCTTTCTTAGTTGCGGCGGCAGCTGTAAATTTGTTTAAAACAAAAACCAAAATGGCAAAGGCACTAAGAATTGCTCAGAGAGCCACAAAAAAAAAAGTTAAAAAAGCTAAAGAGAACCACATTTGGCCACTCTCTCGCGCTCACTGCAAAAGTCTCCACTTTTGCCTTTATGCTTTAGCGGCATCACTTATTGCTCTCTCTTTTCATTCTTGGAGACTATTTCATGAGGCGAGAGGAACAACGGTAAACACAAAAAAAAATTGCGGGAGACTGCAAACTAAAGCAAAGACACAAAAAAAAATTAATTCTCCAACGGGAACTTGAAGAAGTTAAAAAGAGATCACATGCAAAAATCCGTTTTTCTTGCCTCGCTTTTTCAGATTATTAGATCCTTAACAAAATTGCGTTACCGATTTGATTGATTTTATGGTGGATAATTACTTTTTACTCTTTTCTTAACCTATCTTTTCTCCGTTTGGTTAGGGAGTTTCAGCTTTTAGGCTCCACTGTAGCCTTAAGACACTTTCTCTTGATATACATGACGATAACACCAATTCCGCCGATTCCTGGCGCGAACTATAGTTTCTGGCTCCTAATGCACTTAAACTGCTTCTAGTTGCACCTGACGTCACACGCAGCGTTTGTACGAGTTTCCTTGTTCGACCGTACGCAAAGCCAGCTCAAATGGACTACCGCTCTCGGTGTATGTATCACTGGCCCTGCAATCTGTTTCTCCTCTCTCTCTCAAGGCAGCTGGGTGAAGCACAAGCGCCGATTAGCAGAACAAAAAATTGCGGATAGAACGGAATGAGCGGATAGGTTTTTCTCTTCACTCCCACGACGCAGTCATTTTTAACGGCAACTCTCTTAAGCCCGAAAATTGACCTAGGCCAATAAATAAATTTCAATTACAATCTTGGACTAGGTGCCGAACCTGCAATGAGGTTTTAAAAGAAATTTGCACCAATAAATAAAAAAACTCCTACTGCTAATTTGTCCTATGCGACCAACAAAAAAAGTTAACAAAAACGGACACTTACCCCTAAAGGCTTGGCAAATCGTTTGTTAAACGAATTTCACTTGGGTATGGCTGCGCAGGGTGATCAGCATCCAATCACTTCGCGACGTTTGGGATACTTTTTTTCCCTTAGTTTAACGCCACTTAAAAAAAAACTTGAATGCTTTCGCCACTTATAAAAAAACTTAAAGGTTTTAGCACAAGCCCGTCTTGTCGAGATCACTACCCAAACGGGAAAGACTGCTGGACTGGCTGGTCAAACGCAAGAAACCTAATAGCATAGATCAAAGTGAAGCTTACATTTTCGAAGGGTTGGTGGACTCGGCCTGTTAAAGAAAGCATTTCGAACTTTCTCTCTCATGCTCAGCTGGTTGCAGAACTGCCAAACAAGTGTTGCCTGCTTTCCGGCTGAATATAAATTTCAGAATCGGCCGCGACAAGATACATTACAGCTTATGGCTGCTGCTAGGTGGTTGGGCTATCCGTCCAATGATCCTCCTTAGCAGGGCCACGAGTTTTTGTAAATACACAAGGTATTTTTTGCTTGTTTTATAATAGGGAAACCGTTTTTTTGGTTTTTATTACAAACATTATGGCGTACTGAACATTATTTATATGTATATGGGGTTTAGTGAACTGTTTTTGATTTTAGTCAATGTTACAACTGGCTAGCTCTAGGTCTTTTTTTGTTATAAAAATTTCTAATCAACCAAAGACCTTGAGCTAGCCAGTTGTAACATTAACTTTTTTTATTAAAAAAAAATTAATTTTTAAATTTTTATACCCTTGCAGAGGGTCGAGATGTTTGTAACGCATAGAAGGAAGCATCTCCGACCACATAAAGTATATATTCTTGATCAGCATGACGAGCTGAGTTGATATAGCCATGTCCGTCTGTTTCTGTTTCAACTCGAACGTTCACAAAACTCGTACTTATAAGTTTTCTATGCTTTCACATAATTTCACCAAGTTTGATAGGACAACTATATAGTATAGCTGTCATAGAAATCGGGTGTACAAAATGTATATAGGAATCCTTGTCGATAATGTGTACATTTGGCCGAATGTACATATTTGTGTCAGTGGAATCAGGCTACTAATTTATATGAATCATACAAGCTACAAGGGTATAAAGACTTCGGTCGAGCCGAAGTTTTTTTTTTAGTTTTGTATTTTTACGAACACTATAACTTTTTTAGAGTAGTTTGGAGTGCTGAACTAGAAAATCAATTTTAAATATTCATAATGCGAACGTTTTTTTAAATATTTTTTTTTATTTCTCCGGTTGGAACACTTACGTTTTAAGCCATATTTCAATTCAGGAACTTCAGATTAAGTCAAGCAAGACACCAATCGAAAGGTTATTGAATTTCCCATCATCGCGTAAACCATTGTTTTCGAATCGGTTTACTAGTTTGAGCACAAAGATCAAAAATATATGGAAAAATCGATTTTTTGATCATTGTACCTGAACATTTTTTTTTACGAGTTAAGGCAGGTAAAGGCAGCTAATGTTTGTTTCTTTTAGAATCACTATAGACGCATAAATAAATTAAAACAAAAGTCACAGCTGCAGCTGGCTGCAGTCACAATGTTTCAGTCGGCCACGAAACATTAAAAAGTGAAATATTTTCCATAAATCGATGCACTCGCAAATACATCACTTATTCAACTAAAACATATACTCAACGAACTCACAAATACTTCTTTAAACGCATACATACCTTTTAACTTTAGGTAGGTAGGTAGTTCCGGCTGGCCCTTTGTAGGGACCACACATAGACCTTACGGTCCTTAGTGAGGCCGGGTGGCTTTTTCTGGGTACCATTAGAAATCCAAGAGGATGTTTGACGTTTTGGCAAATGCCAATAGTTGTTTGGGAGACCTCCTTGCCGCCTCTTCAAGAGAGTTGAGACTTGGGGAGTGCAGATGTCTTAGTCTCGTCTTAGCGATCGCTGGGCAGCTGCAGATGAGGTGTTCCAGAGTTTCAACGACTCCAGGTTCCTTACATTTCCTGCAGATGTCCGTTGTCGTGATGCCTAGCTTTTTCGCGTGAGCAGCTGCTAGGCAGTGACCAGTTAGTATGCCTATAAGCAGTCTACAGTCTCTTCTTTGGAGCTGTAGCATATAGTGCGTGAGTTTTTTGTCTCTTGTCTTGCACATGATTTTTGAGATTCTGCAGCCGGTTGTGTTCTTCCACTTTTCCTCTGCTTCTTTCTCCGCTATCTCCTCCATTTTGCTGTGTAGCGTCTGTACGGAGATAGATATGTTTAGTGTTGCTTCTTGGCTTAGTGCGGTTCCGGCTTTTGCAAGACTGTCAGCCATTTCGTTTCCATCAATGCCCCGGTGGCTGGGAATCCAATAGATTTGCACCTTTCTAGAGATGCTGAGGGAATCTATTGCCTCCCTGCTTGCCAGAACATTTTTGGAATTAATGGTGTGTCTCTGCATTGCTTTGATTGCCGCTTGGCTGTCAACGTATATGTTTATTTGGTTGTTTGGTGCGTATTGTTCTGCCAATTCCGCTGCTTTCCTTATTGCGAAGACCTCCGCCTGGAATATGGTGCAGTGGTCTGGCAGTTTATTGGAGAGCCTCAATTCCGGCTCATCGCAGTATACAGCGGCTCCGACTCCTGAGGTCATCTTGGAGCCGTCTGTAAATAGGTGCATTGCTTCCTGGGCCAGTCCTATACGCCAGTCTTCTGGTCCCATCAATGCTGATGCACCTGTGAAGTTGGTTTTTGGGATCATGTAGTCCGTGCTACTGCTGATCACTCTACCCACCGTGCTGTGTCCATAGCTTTGTAGCGCCATGGTGCCTGCCGCACAAAGACGTTGGGCCGTCTTTTGTGCAAGGAGGCGTGCTTGGAAGTCCAGGGGGTTGACTGCTAGTATGTGTTCGAGTGATTTTGTTGGAGAGGACCTCAGCGCCCCCGTTATGCAGACTAATGCCTGCCGCTGGGTCTTTTCCATCAGCTTTAGATATGTGGACTTCTCCGTGGCTTGCCACCATACCAATATGCCATGTAGTAGTATCGGTCGTATTATTGAGATGAAGAGCCAGTGCGTTAGACTTGGTGAGGCCCCAAGTGCTGCTTAGCATCTTCTGGGATGCATATGGCGCATTGGTTGCCTTTTCACCATCTCCTTCACATTGAGTCTCCATGACAGTTTACTGTCGATTACTACTCCAAGGTATTTTACGTTGTTCTTTGGCGTTAGCTGTATTCCATTTATCGTAGGTGGAGTCCATTGCGGTACCTTGTATCTCTTGGTGAAGAGAATCAGGTCCGTCTTCTCCGCATTGATACTGAGTCCGGCTTCTGTGGCCCACTTTAGTATCTCTTAGAGAGTAGAGTCCATGATTGAGCTAAGAGTCGATGGACATTTCCCCATGATAATTATGCCTATGTCGTCAGCATATGCGGTTATCTTGGGTGCTTTCCTGCGGAATTTTCGTAGTAGTTCGTTGACCACGAGGTTCCATAGAAGGGGCGACAGGACTCCGCCCTGAGGCGTTCCTCCATGTGCCTCTTTCGTCATGGTTGTGGTACCCCACTCGGCTTGTACTCTTCTGCAGCTCAGCAGGTTGTATATCCAGGAGTACAATGTCTTGTGGATTGCTAGTGCCCTTAGGCTTCGCATTATCGCTTCTGTGGTGACGTTGTTAAATGCACCAGATATATCTAGGAATGTTCCCAGGGCAAATTCCTGATGGTACAGTGCGTTCTCGATGGTGGCTACTAGGGAGTGTAGCGCCGTTTCCACCGATTTCCCTTTCGTGTACGCGTGCTGATTGTTCTCCAAGGTCAGGTTCAAGCCTTCTCTTATGTGGAGACCTAGCAGTTTTTCCATTGTTTTGAGCAAGAATGATGTGAGGCTTATGGGTCTGTAGTCCTTTGGTTGCACATGACTGCATTTTCCCGCTTTTGGCAGGAATACAACGCGTGCTGTCCTCCAGACCACAGGTACATAGCTCCATCTCAAGCAAGCTTCAAAAATGGATTGCAGCCATGGGACGATTGCGCATTTGATCGTCTTTAGCATGGCTGGGAATATTCCATCCAGTCCTGGGGATTTGTAACTCGCGAACGAGTCGATCGCCCAACGGATTTTCTCTGGAGTGATGATGTTAGTTGGGATGTTGCTTTGATGCGTGTGTAGGTCAAGAGGCTTATCTGACTCAGTGACTACAGTACAGCCTGGGAAGTACGCATCAAGAAGAGCGCATGTCGCTTCCCTGCTGCTTTCCGTCCAGTGGCCGTCGTTCGTTTTCAGCTGACTCTGCATGGGTGGCTGCTTTGACAGCAGTTTCCTGAGTCTAGCTGTTTCGGAGACCTTCTCTATGCTGGCGCAGAAGGTTCTCCACGCGTTTTGCTTTGTCTTTCGTACTTCTTTTTTGAAGAAGCGAAGTCTTATCTTGTATTCTTCCCAAATTATTTGCTCATCTGCTTCTTTGGCGAGTTTGAAGCATTCTTGCACGTCCTTCCTCTGCTCTTTCAGCGCTGGGGTCCACCAGGGGGGTCTGGTTCTCCGTTTGTTAACTGTGAGTTTGCATTAGGATTTGTATGCTTCGGTTAGGTTGGACGTGAGCGTCTTCACGGACATCTCAATATCGTCTACCGAGCAGATGTTCACTGGCGTAGGTAGTTTTGATTCTACCGTTTTAAGGTACTTCACCCAGTTGGTGTTCCGGGGGTTCCTGTAGGTTTTTCTGGTTTGGTTGTGGTTGAACTCGATCTTAAAATGGATGTACTTGTGGTCTGAGAAGGAGATTCTTTCGAGGACCCTCCATTCTGATGCCTGAGTACTGTTCCCTAAGGTCAGAGTTAGGTCTAGGACGTTGGCCGATGTTGGTCCCACATATGTGGGCACATCTCCAACGTTTTCTACTTTTATGTTAGTTTGTAGTATAAAGCTTAATAGAGACTCACCTCTGTCGTTTATGTCCGGACTGCCCCACACTGTGTGATGTGCGTTGGCGTCCGTTCCGATGACAAGTGGCTGGTTTTTCCTACCCGCCTCGGCCGTTAGACGTACGCGCTCGGCCGGTGGTGCCTCTCGCTCGTGTGCCATGTAGCAGGACGCCATTATTATTGGCTCATCATCGTGGCCTTCCAGGGCCACAACTGTGAGGTCGTCCGTGCTTTAATTTGACATAAGGTAAGCATAGATGCCTTTTCTTACCAGAATGGCTGTCCGTGCCTTACTTACCGCGGTGGGGTGGAAAGTGTTGTAATTTGGTGTCCTTAGCCCTGAGACCTTGTTCCCTGCCGCAATCCAAGGTTCCTGAACTAAGGCCACATCGGCGGGCCCTTCCTCAAGGGTTATCAGGAGCTCCGCCGACGCAAGCTTGCTCTTATGCAAGTTGACCTGGAGGACCTTCAACTGCATGATCGTTGTCGGCGTCCCCCGGCCCGGATGGGTCAACTACCCTGGTTGAATCCTCATCCTCGTCGTTCTCCAGGCTGGATGGGTCAACTACCATGGCTGAGACACCATCCCCTTCGTTCTGAGCAGAGTGCACTGCCTCTGTAATGTCGAAGCTGCTGGCTCTTTCGACCATCTCGTCGATGCCAAGGTCCTTTTCGACCTCCTCTGCCTCCAGCGTGTGCTCGTTCTTGTCTTCTGGGTGGCGCTTTTTGAGTCGTAGGTGCACGCTACCTACTCCCCACGCCATCTTCCCGAACCTTGGGTAGAGCAAATCGTCGGCCTCCTTGTTGATCTGGAGGACCATGTGCTGCCCGTTCTTGTCGGGCTTAGCAACATAAAGCACCTTCCAGTCGCTTGTTGGCACGTCCGGGTTTTGCCACCGTAGCAGTTTCAGCGCCTGCTCCTTTGGTACTACCCTTGGGAAGAGCACTTTCGCCTTCGGAACTGACGGAATACATGTTCTGTCAACAACCTCCAGCTGAGCACCCTCCCATGGGCTTCCCATGTCTGCAACGACGCTTTTGACCCACTTGAGGGTGAGATCGTCCATGCATTTGAGGATCTTGACTCCAAACAGCCAGCCTGCTGCCATCATCTTAAAAATTTCCTCGAACAGCATCCCCTCCACTTGCTTCCACTGTTCTGGCGTCATTTTTCCGAAAGGGTCGCTTTTGTCGACTACGGCTACGGTGAGATGCCGTTTTGCCACGTCGCTGGCTGACTCCTTTGTCGGTTTTTGTGTGTTTGGGGTCGAGCTTGGTAAAGCATGGCTTCGCGGTCTTGGGCATGGCCGTTTGGTGACTATGGCCTCTGCCTTCGCTTGCTCGGATGAGCGCTGCCGCTTCATTACCACGCTTTCCTCCACCTTATTAACGTATGCGGCGGAGGTGGCTTTCATCGCCGGTCTCTCCGCAAAGTGCTTGCGACCCTCCTTGATCTTTTGCTCGGCCCATGCCAGCTTGTTGCTCTCTTCTGGGGAGAGCTTACCGCTGCCATCGAGCCGCGCTTTGATCTTAAGCGCCGCCTTGTATTGGGCCTTCGCTCGCATGCCCTCCTTGGTCCTTTTGGGCCTTACGTTACTTGAGGTACTATTGAGCCGCCGTGCGACTCGCAGTCCGAGTCTGCATGGACTGCGGTACCACGCCACACTTTGGCTTTATCTGTCGTCTTGGCAGTAGCTGTACAACTGTCTTGGCCTGCTCCAACTGCAACAGAGGTGTGACCGCTGGCGACACGAAGAGAGGATTTCTCCTCACCGTGCCCGCCGGTGGTAGCAGTCACGCCTTCCACCGACGTTTGGGCTAATATCCCAGCCCGAGTTTGGTCTTGTATTTTGTGCATATTTATGGACCCATATTGGTCCACCCCATAGCATTTTATGCCTGCTGCCAGGCACCTCTTAACCATGGCTCCAGCTCAACTCTACCCAACTGAAGCTGGATAGTGCTGGCCTTCGCCTTAGCTAGACACTGCATTTCCTGGGTGTAAGACGCGCAAGTGACACTAGGTATAGCTCGCTTTTAGCCGAGGTGCATACAGTGTCCATTGCCCAGCCGACACCCTCGGGGAGGGTTCAGTTAGAGGATCTCTGTCAGCCCTTTTAACCTTAACTAAAAACAAAAATTATATCACCTTTAACGTTTTATGTTATTTTAATGGCTTTTCTGCTGCTTCCAAATGGCTCTAAAATATTTTAGCACGCGAGCTTTCTCATACGGCATGTTTGGAAGCTCAAAGCTGATCGGATATCGATAGCACATAAAAGCTTTAAGTACCGTTAGACTCAGTGATGTATTGACTTTTCAATGCGTCGCCGTGTCAAGCAAAGCGAAGGTGTCAGAAGATGCTATATGCTATGTCTCTAGTCTGGTCATATCGCAAGCAGATGCCGAAACTCCGTTGATCGCACGAACTGCTGCATAAAGTGCGGTGCAGATGGCCACAATATTGCAACCTGCACTAACGAACCGAGGTGCTTCATCTGCAGCAGTAATGGAAAGCAGACAGTGAACCACCATGCTGGTAGCCGAAAATGCCCAAAGGTGGGCATTTGCGAGGAGTATAATAAGCCTCATCAAGCAAGTGATCCAGATTACCCTGAATCACTGCATCGCTGCGCAGGATCTGTTGTCGCAAACAGTGCGGGAACGGCCCGCAGATCTTGCGCTTCTGAGCGAACCACATAGAGCTGGCAACAAAAGTAAATGGGTCGTGGATAACACAGGGAAAGCAGCTATTTGGCTTTGTGGCGTAGTTGCAGAAACATTCTCCAATGTGCGTGCGGAGGATGTATTCGTCCAGGTAAAATTCAGAGACAGAAATACTGTGTGTACCTCACCCCCAGCCCAAGCACGGTGGAATTTTCTGCAATCCTTGACGCACTAGTGGCCGATGCCAGAGGTCGGAGCCCAATGATCATCGCTGGAGACTTCAACGCGTGGGCGGAGGACTCGGACACCTTCTTCACTAGTGCGAGAGGCAGGATCCTGCTAGAGGCTTTCACGAACGTAGAAATTTGGTTGCTGAACCAAGGCACTCAGCACACGTTCAGTAGAGCGGGAACTGGATCCGTGGTGGTCCTCACATTCGTCAGCAGTAGTCTTGTTCCTACTGCAAGCTGGAAAATAAGCAGTGAGTACACAGCAAGTGACCATTTGGTTATCCGTTATACTGTGGGTGAGCCAATGAGAAGGTAAGTAAGTTCAGCATCCCGCTGGAAAATGTACCGTGTAGAGTCAATAAGAACACAAGACTTTGCAGACTCATTGGAGAACTTAACTGCTTCCGGGGGCGCTGAATGTATGGCAGAAAATGTCATGAATCACCTTGAGTTGGCATGCGATGCTAGCACGGCTACCTGTAAACCGTATGGGAGGTATCGCAAACCAGTGTTTTTGGGGAATGACCAAATAGCAGAGGCCAGACGCGCCTGCAACCAAGCAAGTAGGCAGTACCAACGCTCACGTGGAAGTACGGAGTTCTACGATCGGCAAGCTACATGTCGTAGTTGCAGATGAGCTCTAAAGGCTGATATTAAGAAGAGCAAGCGAAATTGTTTCTAAGAGCTGTGCGACTCGGCAGAACACGACTAATGGGGAGGTAGGTAGGTAGTTCCGGCTGGCCCTTTGTAGGGGCCACACATACCCTTACGGTCCTTAGTGAGGCCGGGTGGTTTTTCTGGGTACCGTTTGAAGTCCAAGAGGATGTTTGACGTTTTGGCAAATGCCAATAGTTGTTTGGGAGACTTCCTGGATGCCTCTTCAAGAGAGGTGAGACTTTGGGAGAGAAGATGTCTTAATCTTGTCATAGCGATTGCTGGGCAGGTGCAGATGAGGTGTTCCAGAGTTTCTACGACTCCTGGTTCCTTACATTTCCTGCAGGTATCCGCTGTCGTGATGCCTAACTTTTTCGCGTGAGCAGCTCCTAGACAGTGACCAGTTAATATGCCTATAAGCAGTATACAGTCTCTTCTTTAGAGCTGTAGCATATAGTGCGTGAGTTTTTTGTCTCTAATTTTTGAGTTTCTGCAGCCGGTTGTGATCTTCGACTTTTCCTCTGCTTCTTTCTCCGCTATCTCTTCCATCTTGCTGTATAGCGTCTGTACGGAAATAGGTATGTTTAGTGTTGCTTCTTGGCTTAGTGTGGTTCCGGCTTTTGCAAGACTGTCAGCCACTTCGTTTCCATCAATGCCCCGGGCCCCGGTGGCTGGGAATCCAATAGATTTGCACCTTTCTGGAGGTGCTGAGGGAATCTATTGCCTCCCTGCTTGCCAGAACATTTTTGGAGTTAATAGTGTGTCTCTGCATTGCTTTGATTGCCGCTTGGCTGTCAACGTATATGTTTGTTTCATTGTTTGGTGCGTATTGTTTTGCCCATTTCGCTGCTTTCCTTATTGCGAAGACTTCCGCCTGGAATATGGTGCAGTGGTCTGGTAGTTTGTAGGAGAGTCTCAATTCCGGCTCATCTCCTGAGGCTATCTTTGAGCCGTCTGTGAATAGGTACGTTGCCTCCTGGGCCAGTCCTGTACGCCAGTCTTCTGGTCCCAGTAGTGCTGATGCGCCTGTGAAGTTGGTTTTTGGGATCAAGTAGTCCGTGCTACTGTTGATCACTCTACACACCATGATGTGTCCAAAGCTTTGTAGCGCCATGGTGCCTGCCGCACAAAGACGTTGGGCCGTCTTTTGCGCAAGGAGGCGTGCTTGGATGTCCAGGGGGTTGACTGCTAGTACGTGTTCGAGTGCTTTTGCTGGAGTGGACCTCAGCGCCCCCTTGGTAACGAGAATGACGTCCGTCTTCTCCGCATTGATACCAAGTTCGGCATCTGTGGCCCGCTTTAGTATCTTTGACCCATGGGGCAGTGCGAACAAATTTTTGTCAAGAAACTTAAAGTGGAGCAACTGCCTTAGCCGAGTGACCCCATACTCGTTACGCGCATAGTAGAAGAGCTGTTCCCATAAAAAGCGACGAAATGGTGGAGGAAACGGAGCTTTTATCTAGCACGACCATTGAAGAGGAGTCAGCAGAGGAGATCTTACTTGCTGCTCGAAACATCAAAGTAAGCAAGGCTCCAGCCCCGGATTGTATCCCCAACAGAGCCCTCCTTCGCGTGACCCTCCAGCCCGATGTGTTCGCAGCTCTATACAGCCAATGTCTCCGAGAAGGTATATTTCCAGAGAAATGGAAGACCCAGATGCTGGTCCTCCTCCCAAAGCCTGCCCGACTTCCACCCGGTGAAGGAGATTCGTATAGGCCAAACTGTCTTATCGACTCGGCCGTAAATAAAAATATGGACGGCAAAAAAAATATGGTGTCAATACATAGGTTTATTAATAAAGAAATAAAAACAAAACACAAACGCACACACAAACGCGCACTCACTCAATCGCGTCCTAGGTGCCTGAAGTAGGCACAGTGCTCCCCCCGCTCCCACAAGCTAAATTGTATAACTTTGGTTTTTATGCTCGGATCTTATTGTTCTTTTAAGAATAGATAGATATAAAGCCTAGGATAATATATATTAAGCCACGAGGTTCTTACTTTAAAATTGTGGCTCTGACAGTTTTTTGCGGCTTAAGGGGGAGGGGGGGAAATTTTATAAATCTGAAACAAACTTGATCTGGGTACGCTATACCCATATGTGCATGCTAAAATTTGTGTCTCTATCTCTTACAGTCTCTGAGAGCGTTCATACAGACAGACGGACAGATGGACAGATAGACAGACGGACATGGCTATATCGACTCTGCTGTTGACGCTGATCAAGAATATATATACTTTATAGGTTTGGAAATGTTTTCTTTTCCCTGTTACATTCTTTTGCACAACTTCATGATCCCGTTTTACTCCTTTTCAATGGCCAAGGTATAAAAAGCAATTTAACTCACAACAAAATTGGTAACACCTTAAATATCCCATAGCATAATTTCATGCTGTAATTTCGTAACAGAATTCTAGTCTGAATTTTCACAAAAGTGAGATTCTCAAGTATTTCTTCGGCCAATTAGGCAGATAAATAGCCAATTTGCAATTGGTAAAAGTGTGAAAGCAACAAGTTTGCTGATGAATGAATTGGTGGTCAATTCTGAAACAGCTGTCCAGACATACCATTGCTATTCCATAAATGTTGTGAGCTATCTTTGTAGAATTGTGTTGACTGTATTGAATTATAATTAACCTTAAGCCAGCATAAAGCAGCAAATTTGACTAAAATCAAAACAGGACACTAAAACCCATTTATATATGAATAATGGAAGGCACGCCATTAATGTTTGTTATAAAAACATGAACGGTTTCTCTGTTAAAAAAAATTAAGAAATCTAACTTTGGCTCGGTCGAAGTTTATATACCCATGGAGCTGGTATAACTTATATTAATAAAGGTTTTGAATGATTTTTACTCAACATTTTGATTTTTCTCTTTGAACAATGTTAGCTGAGTGATTTTCCATTATCTTGCCAGATTGTTTTATGGCAGCTATACGATTAATTCATCCGATTTTGATCGCACTCCCCAAAATTGTGTTGAAACAGATAATATTTATTACCGGAAAGTAAAATGACGCTACCATTGACAACAATAAAAGTGTTTCTCACTAGAACTACATTTTCGCACGATGGCTCCTATGGCAACTATATGCTACAGTCATCTGATTTGGATCAAACTTGGCAGAATTGTGTGGAAGCATATAATATTAATCAAGATCAAGTTTGGGACCGATAGCATTGAAAACAAAAACAGTTTTTTCACTAAGAATTTTTTCAGACATATAGGGGGGTGACACAGAAATCACTAGAGATTGTGGTATAAACGTTTGCATTTCCAATTTATATTGTATATCTTTTTATATGTGAAGTGAAAAGTATATCCTCGGTTGCTAGATCAGATGGTTAATTTGAGCGATTTTTAACTAACTGCTCGAGTCTACTTGGCTTTGAACAGTGGGTTTCAATTCGCTTTACTTTCGCCATCTGATCTAGTAACGAAGCTTTTTTGTGCCACTTTACATATAAATTCAAGCAGTTCAAATTTGAAATACAAGCGTTTATAGACGGACGGAGAGACGGACGAACAGACGGACGGACAGATGCTATCAGACGCACATGGCTATATTAACTCAGCTCGTCATGCTGATCAAAAAATATATATCCTTTATGTGGTCGGAGATGCTTCCTTTTATGCGTTACAAACATCTTGACAATTTTAATATATCTTGTGTATTCTCGTCGTGGCTGAACGATGTTTAAAATCTAGCAAACAGGCAAAGATAAAAAGCAATTTAACTCACAACAAAATTGGTAGCACCTTCAAAAACCCATAGCATAATTTCATGCTGTAATTTCGTAACAAAATTTAATTTGCAAGTGGTTGAAGTGTGAAAGCAACATGTCTGCTGATGAGTTAATTGGTGGTCAATTCCGAAACAGCTGTCCAGAGATACCATTGGTATTCCAAAAATGTTGTGTGTTATCTCTGTTGAATTTACTTGATTGTATTGAATTATAATTGTTGTAATTTGACTTAAAGATAACCTCCAATAATAAGTCTTTTAGGTTTAGTTTTGATTCTTGTTTTATTTCAGTATGTTTATCGCGTCAACTTGTCACTTCTATGCTCAAACTCCAACTGTACTTGAGCTACAAGAGTATGGCAGGACCAAGCCAAAAATGAGCAGAAGATACCGTTTCTTCCTTGCTCGCTCTCTCTCCTTCTCTCTCATTTTCGTGTTCTCTGGTCTCTGTAGCTTTTGCATTGAGAGGTATTTCACAATATGAGGCAAGTAATATTTAGTGAAGATTTCGACACACCTTCTCAAAAGATACATTGACCAAATAAAATGTGATAATAAATTAGTATTACAATAACTTTTCTTATTAGACAAGTTGCGCCTTCTGGGAACAATTTTTGATTATCCACATTCGTCTAGAAATAGTTCTGTTATCAAAAACCAGTTCTAGGATTAAGGAAAACAAAGGAAAAAACACTTAATCGGATCATAGGTTACACTAGGCAACAAGGTCCAGTATATTGAGGGGTTGGTGGTGATTCTAGATGATTTTCGTGTGCTGAAAACGAATCTGTTTTCAGAAATGGTCCATCACGTCGAAATTTTAAGTAATTTGAGCATAACGTTGCAAAAAGAGCCTATTTTGACTCTTTTAGACGCGTTTTGTCGACAACCTATACTTTTGTGTTGACTTTTTTTGATATTATCGTAAGTTACTATTTCTTAACTTAAAATAAACTATTCTAAAGAAATCCCGACGTGATGGACTATTTCTGAAAACAGATTCGTGTTCAGCACACGAAAATCATCTAGAATCACCACCAACCATTCCATATACTGGAAAAATTGTAATTTTGTTGCCTTGTGTTATTAATTCAATTACAAAATATTCATTTGATTTTAAATTTTCAAAATAGGATAATTTTTCATTATTATTTTTACATATAACTTTAATTTGTAAGACCCAATTTAGATCTTAGGCTCATAAATCTTGCAGCAGGCAACGGCTTCGTTAGGACTTCGGCCAACTGTTGATCTGTGGAAACATACTCAATAATAATTTGTTTGTTTTCAATTTGCTCTCTTGAAAAATGATACTTAATATCAATGTGTTTTGATCTTTTGTGGCATGTGGAATTGTTAGCAATACTAATGCAACCTTGATTGTCCTCCATTATTTTGATTGGTTCTTTCAACTCAAACTTGATAATTGTAGCTAACGATTTCAACCATAAAGCTTCTCTAACCGCTTCAAATAACGCCATATATTCAGCTTCAGTAGATGAAGCAGCAACTGAATTTTGTTTCTTCGTACTCCAAGATATCAGACATGAGTCAAACATTTTAAATATATACCCAGTAGTACTTTTACTATCAGACTCACTTCCAGTCCAATCAGAATCAACATATCCGTTAATAGTGTCCTAAAATTTTGCGTTTTTAAAAAAAGTTAACTTTAAATCAATAGTATCCTTTAGATTGACTGCTACTGCTTGGTCTATTTTCGCACTTACTTCGTTGCCGCTCTCTCACAAGTGCATCCGCTGCTACCCCCCCCCCGCTTGCCATCGTTCGGATCTACCAGCCGTTCTCTTTTGGGTTCTCTTATTGATTGTAGCCCTTAAAGTCTCTTCAATATGAGTCTACCATGCACTATGAGGAAGTGTGAGTTTGGTGGCAATATCGTTGGCGACTCATACGTCATCTGCTGGCTTTGCTCCAACTGAGCACATATCAAATGTGCTGGTTTGACTGGCCGTGTGAGTGATTATATCTCCAAACGGATTGGTTTGACCTGGTCCAGAGTGGATTGCCGAGAAATTGAAGACAAAATGCGAACGTTTATGCGGCAAACGCGAGTGGGCTTCAAGGAAGTCCACTCTGAGTTTGAAAAATACCGTGAGAAATTTTTATCTTTGAATTCACATTTCATTGGTCTAAAAATTTTGAACGAATCGCCCAAACAGAAAAAATGCGACCCTCAGAACTCTTCCATCGTACTGAATATTCCCCCTCCTACTGGATAGTTGCCATCCCGTACAATTCCCCCCTGTCTCCCGCCACCACCGTTACCCCATCTATGATGTTCCCACCAACTGTGGATTGCCGCTTTTGCGGCATCTGCTCCTGCACCTGATGGCACTTGGGCTTCCGCTCCTATATGTGCTTCCTCTGCCTTCGCCTTTCCGGCTGTGGTAAGGGGCCAATCCGCTGCCGCCCCAAATATGGCCGCCCTTACTGCCTCTGGTATTGCCGTTCCTGTCGGTGTTCCCTCTGCCATCGCCCCACCTGTGGCCGCCGTAGTGGCCTCTGCTCCTACTCCTGTCGCTAATAGTGCTACTGCTTTTGTTGGTGCTTCCTCTACCATTGCCTTTCCGGCTGTGGTAACTAACCATTCCGCTGCCGCCCCAACTATGGCCGCCGTTGCTGCCTCTGGTATAGATACTCCTGTTGGCGCTTTCTCTGCCATAGCCGCTCCTGCTGATGGATACGTTGCTCTCGCTGCTGTTGCTAACGTTACGACCGCTGCACCTCCAGCTCTACAGGGTACTGCAAACGAGATCCCACCTCAATCCGTTACTGGTGCAGCTGATGCTCCTCACATTCGGATTCAATTAAATGGCGTGCCTCTGTTTCCACCAGTGGATACGGATTCTATCCCCGCCGTTGGCGCTTTAATCGGTGTGCCACCTCCTAAATCTATTTTTGTGTCTCGACTCATGCCTTCGGTTCGGAAGAACTTGTGATGCGTTACATTTGTTCTAAACGTAACATTTCTGAGTCCAGCAGGGTGAAAGTTAGAAAATTTAACTTTAAATCTACGAGAGACATTTCTACTTTTCAGATTTCGCTCCCTGACTTATATATTGACAGAGCATTAGATCCGACGTTCTGGCTTGAGCACGTAATCGCGCACATTTTCGAAGATTACTCTAATCATAAAAATGGCCCTTCAATTTCTGCCCAGATTTCGAAAAACCGAAAAATCAAAAAAACTAAAATCTTCATTTTCCATATGCTATCAAAACGTCAATAGCTTACTCGGTAAGCTCAGCACCTTGCATACCAACAGTGCTTGTTTTATGCAAGATGCTGTTGCTTTTACCGAAACTTCTCTCTTTCAAAATATTTCTAATCATGAGATCCTAACGGATCGCTACTTTATTTATAGATCTGACCGTCCTTTTGGCCGTGGGAGTGGAGTCCTAATTGCTGTTGATGCAATTTGGCCGTCCCAGCAGATTCCTTGCGACTTACCGCCTAACATAGAGTTCGTAGCAGTTAAATTCAAACACACAGTTCAAACATTTTC
Organism: Lordiphosa magnipectinata; assembly: GCA_037044535.1. NCBI lineage: Eukaryota > Metazoa > Arthropoda > Insecta > Diptera > Drosophilidae > Lordiphosa > Lordiphosa magnipectinata. Next base: position 188,105 of record JBAMBO010004169.1, on the reverse strand, counting down.
TTAACGTGCTCATATATTCCTCCTGCCTCCGACCTTGCTCATTATTTGCTTCACGCCGAACATATACAACGAATTGCTTCCTTGCTGGGTGATCGTGATCGTCTAGTGGTCGTTGGGGATTTCAATATCCCACATATCTCTTGGGCTTCTTATGACAATTCCTACGAACTGTACCCTTCTGCCTCTCATGAGTTTTTAAATCTTATGGCTGAGCAATCTCTTGGGCAGATAAATTCCATTAGCAATGGTTTGCACAGACTCCTTGATCTGGTATTCGTTTCCGATGTTCCCAATTCTGCTCGCTTACGTGCGCCCCCATGGTTCACCCGAAGTTTTTCTAACCATAAAAACATTAAGTCTCGGCTCTACAAAAAATTTAGAAAATCTGGATCCCGCATGGATTTTGCCAAATATTCGGTGGCACGTACCAAATTTATGGTTCATAACTCAGAATGCTATAAGGACTACTTGGTCAGGTGTAAGTTGAGTTTTCAGGATGACCCAAAGAAGATCTATAACTTTGTCAATGTTAAAAAAAGATCCCGCCCTCCCTTTCCTTAGATAATGTAACGGCTGACAATGACTCGGATATTTCCAATCTATTTAAAACATTTTTTCAACGATGCTATGCATCGCCAAAAAATTTGGTCACTACTTATCCTTATTCAGTGGCAAATTCCAGCTGCATTGTATGCCCTGTGGTAGATGCAGATAGCGTTTTTTTCAGCTTACGATCTATCAAGTCGTCTTTCAGTCCAAAAAAAAACTAAGCTTAAAGCTTTGTGCCGACTCTTTATGTGTGCCGCTTGCAAAACTTTTCAACTTAACTCTTCAACTGGGAGATTCCCCTAGTCTTTGGAATGAATCCTACATTATTCCTATTCATAAGAAGGGTCCACAGTCAACTATATCGAACTACAGGTGTGTACTATCGGATATTCCTAAGCTTCTTGAAAAGATCCTGACTTCCCAACTACAACAAATCTCAGCATGTTTTCATGAAGAATCGCTCTATATCTACGAATTTACTGGAATTTACTACTCTGGTAAACAATGGATTTGTTCATAAGCGGCAAACTGATGTAGTTTATACTGATTTCAGCAAGGCTTTTGACTCCATAAATCATGAGCTTTTAGTACATAAATTGAGTTTGCTCGGCTTCCCTCCACTCCTCCTCAACTGGATCAAGTAATATCTATGCGATCGATCTCAACGAGTTCGTTTCAAATCTATGCTACCCAGCTCCATTAATGTACTATCTGGGGTTCCCCAAGGTAGTCATTTAGGCCCACTACTATTTAACCTATTCATAAACGATTTCCCACAGGTCTTATCCCATTCGCATGCATTGATGTATGCCGATGATCTAATACTTTGTTTGTCGTATATTGACCCGGCGTCTCCTCTCCTCCTCCAATCCTATTTAAGCTCTCTTCACACCTGGTGCTCGGTGAATAGGCTTCCTCTGAATCTCAGCAAGTGTAAATGTATGACCTTTAGTCGTATTCAACCATATGAGTTTGATTATATGATTGATACCATCCCATTGAAACGAATTGATAAAGTGGATGATTTGGGTGTACAATTTGTACCCAAGTTATATTTTAATAGTCATATAGCGGTCATCGCAAACAAGGCCATGGGAGTTCTCGGGTTCGTTAAACGATGGTCCAAGGAATTTAATGACCCCTACGTCACTAAGCAACTGTATGTTTCCCTGGTAAGACCAATCCTTGAATATGGGTCGAGTGTCTGGTCTCCATACTATCAAAAATATCAAGATCAACTGGAATCGGTTCAGAAGCAGCTCTTAATTTTCGCTCTCCTTCCACACATCTTCCTCCTTACGAGGACAGATTACGCTTAATCAACCTGCCATCTCTTAAGAACCGCTGAACTTGCCATGGTGTCCTTTTTATTCATAAACTCCTGTCAGGAGTAATCGACTCTATTGCTTTGTTATCAAATATAAGTCTTGCTGTCCCACAACGCGTTTCTAGACATTTTTATCCTATTTATCTACAGCCTTGCCTAACAAACTACGCTCATCACGAACCCTTCCGAAACCTTTGTTTAAACTATAACTTGCATTATCATACTCTCAACTCACTCCTCCTTGTTTGTAATAAAAGATAATTTATTGTCGTTCCTAAGTAGGCCTTCTTAAAGTTAAACAGAACATTGTTAAAATATAAACTAAATAAATAAAAAATAAAAATACCTTAATACCCTTTTTAGACACTGCCATAGCTCTTCATTATTTTTATTGGTATATCTGTTCAAAATACTAATTGCTGTACTTAAGTCGGGACGAGTACATAACATTATGTGCATTAAACAGCCAATTAGATATCGACATGGCGAATCACATTGTTCATCTGAATTCAAAGCTTCATAATTAAGCTTACTTGGAAGTGGCTTATTTACTGAATGGCATTCATCTATATTGAATTTCTTAAGAACATTATTAAAATACGGAGACTGGCTAGGTTCAAACGACCATCATGTCTATCTATTTTTATGTCAATGAAGTATCTTATTTCTAATAAGTCTGTCATTCTAAATTTGTTCATTAAGTATGATTTGAAGTTAGCCATTGTTTCAATACTCTCAGTTGCTATTACCGATTTGGTATCTATAGGGTAGTTCCTGAAGGTTTATCACAAGGAAGTGATAAGGTCAGCAAGTTGAATAAAGCTCTTTATGAACTGACAACCAACATTGAGCCGCCTGCTTCAGTTCATAAAGAGCTTTATGCAACTTGCAGACCTTATCACTTCCTTGTGATAAACCTTCATTAACTACCCTATTGATTTCCTCTTTCAAAATACCATTTAGGAATGCAGTTTTTACATCCATATGATAAACTTTCAAATCAAATTGGTTTGCAATTGATACAATGAATCGAAAGCTGGATATTCTAGCAACTGGAGCGACTCTACACGGAGCAGGAGCTACTCCAACCAGAAGATGCCGATGCTACGCTGACGAAGGAGACGTTTTTAAACGACAATGATGCAGGTCCTACAAATAAGCCTGCATCATTGTAAAGCAGCATCCGCTGCACTTGCACCTGTTGCCGGGCGAAGTAGACATCGTACTCGTCCAAGAGCCGTGAATTTCTGGCGATAGGATCAACGGCTCGAGGACACCTAAATACAATCTTTTTGAAACCCATGGTAAGAGAAAAATCCGCACTTGTATTCTCACCAAGAATCATTATAACACACTTCTACTTCCCCAATTCAGTGATGGAGACATCACCACAGTCGCCGTGACACTGGGGGAAAAACTTTAAGGATAGCCTCCTTTTACATGACTCACGACACGGAGGGTCCACCACCACCGGAAGAATTAAAAAACCTTATACGAAACAGCAGGAACAGTCGCACTAGCCTCATACTAGGAGGCGATGCGAACGCCCATCATACACAATGGGGCAGCACAGATATTAATGAACGTGGTGAGTCACTCTTTAATTATCTACTAAGTGCGAACATGGTTCTCGCCAATAAAGGTAACGACCCCACCTTTATAATAAGAAACCGAAGGAGGTTTTAGACATCACCCTCATTTCGGAGGACCTCTGTGACCAAATTGTGTCTTTGAAGGTCTTAACAGAGCACTCTTTCTCGGAACATCGGTATATAGAGTACAAATTCAGCAATAATTGCCCATTAAAATGAAATCACAGAAGAACAAACTGGGAAACATACAGTAAATATCTAACAAAAAATATTGAACCCGTTCCGCCGTTTACACCAACCACCGGGGAACAGATAGATAAACTAGTCGACACGTTTACCACAGTGTGCTCTAAGTCCTTCAATAGGGCCTGCCCCCCTAAAAAACAAAAATCCGCACATAAATCTCCATGGTGGAATACGGAGCTGGACAAGCTCAGGAAGGAATGTAGGCATACCTTCAATGTAGCCAAATATAATGACCAAACCACATTATGGGAATTATACAAGGAAAAACTAAACACATATAAAAAAGCTCTAAGAAAAGCTAAACGCACCTCTTGGGCGTATTTTTGTAGCAATATAGAATCCACATCTGACGCATCGCGTCTTAGAAAGATATTGGCAAAATCACCTATTTCGCCAGGTCTTTTGCAAAATGAAGACGGAACCTGGACTGACTCCAGCGAGGAATCCTTGGATCTCCTGCTGACCATACACTTTCCAGCATGTTCTAGTGCCCCACAATTGATATTAAGACAATATTTTTTCGGCCCAGGTTCAACATTCTTTGGAGCACACCATGGCGTGGATACACCTAATTTTTACAAGGTTAGCTATATCCCTAAAAAATGGAGGGATTCAAAAGTGGTATTTATATCCAGAGCTGGCAAAGCCTCACATGCTAAACCCAGCGACTATAGGCCAATAAGCTTATCCTCATTTCTTCTCAAAACTCTTGAAAGACTAATTGACGCCCACCTAAGGCAGACCATTAACCCTTCTCTTCTAGCAAATACGCAACACGCATACTGCAAAGGCAGATCCACAGAAACTGCCTTACATTCCCTAGTTTCAAGGATTGAAAAATCGCTTGAAATAAAAGAATACTCTCTGATAGCATTTTTGAACATACAGGGTGCCATCAACAATATCCTACCTGGTGCCATCACTACTGCTTTTGAGGATGTGGGAGTGGATGCGCCACTGGTTGGATTCATCAACCTAATGCTCTCAAGTAGAGCAGTGAATTCAAATCTTAGTGGTGTGACTGCTCGTAGATTCGTACACCGAGGCACCCCCCAAAGGGGTGTTCTTTCCCCGCTTCTCTGGGTCGTAGCAGTCAACAAATTGCTGCGCCTCATGGAGGCGGAGGGACACGTGGTGGTGGCTTATGCAGATGACATTGCTATATTCAAATGCGGAAGATTTCCACAAACCCTATGTGACCTCATACAGACCGCGCTGGCGACACTTTCTGAGTGGGCGTCTTCTTGCGGTCAGGGTGTAAGTCCGAAAAAGACGGAACTAGCTCTCTTCACACGGAGATACAAAGTCCCAGAACTTATCCCTCCCAAACTAAACAATATAAGTTTGGAATTCAAAAACACTGCCAAGTACCTGGGCGTCGTACTGGACAGAAAACTACTCTGGCACGACAACATTTCTGAGCGAGTAAAGAACGCATCCATTGCTCTCTTCTCTTATTGCATTCATCGAGAAACCGTAAGTACTGACCACTTTACACAAGGTACAGAGAAGTGCTGAAATATGTATGAGTGGCGCCCTCTGAACCACACCAACGGAATCACTAAACACCATATTCCATCTTCTTCCTCTAGACTTGATGTCTAAACAATTAGCGGGCATTACAGCCTTGAGATTAAGAGAGTCTGAAGCCTGGAACGCTGGTACCTCAGGACACTCTACTATACATCGTCAAATCGCGGTTCCCGCCATTACCGACTATTGTATACCCACTACGTCATTTCAGAAATTTTATGACGTCAATATCCCTAGTAGACGCGACTGGGATAACTTGCCCCACAGTAGAGCAAATGCCATCAATATCTACACTGATGGATCTAAGCTCGATGACAAAGTAGGAGGGGGAGTTTTCTCCACCGACTTAAAGACGGAAATTGCATTCTGGCTCCCTGATCATGGCAGTGTGTACCAAGCAGAATTGGTGGCCATCCAGGAGGCCGCCAAATACATCAGCACACTCATAATCGAAGAAGGGAACATATACATTTACTCAGACAGTCAAGCCGCTCTTAGGGCTCTTGACTCCTACATCAATAACGCCAAGACGCTCACGGAATAACGTAGATCCTTAAAGGCGATCGCTCAGCATCTCCGTATCCAGCTCATCTGGGTACCTGGACACCGCAACATTGAGGATAACGAGTCAGCCGACAAACTGGCAAGACAGGGTTCTACCATTCAGCTCCTCCCGGAGAAGAGCTTGATAGGGATGCCCTTAGCCTCATACAAGCTAATCACAAGGAATGAAACCTGGCGCCTGGCTACGGAACGATGGAATAACCTTCCGGTTTGCGCTGCAGCTAGGGTCACGTGGCCCTCGTTTAACCTGAAACGAACCAATAGTCTTCTGCACCAAAGTAGGGAAAACATTTCACTTCAGGTTGGGGCCCTAACGGGTCACTGCCTAATCGGCAGGCATGCAGCACGCTTGGGCGTCGCTCACAACGACTTCTGTAGAAGCTGCAAGTGTGAGGAAGAGGAGGAGACATTACTGCATCTTATTTGCCATTGCCCAGCTCTTAGTAGAAGGAGACTCAAAACTCTTGGCCGCCCCTTTCTACTCAATCTCTCGGAAGTGTCCGAGATAGAAATTCCGTCTCTACGGAAATTCTTAACGTTGTCACAATGGTTCAGTCGGGAGGAACGCCCCCTGGCTTAAATAGGGAATTAGATGAGTAGTATGAATTTGGGGGTGCAGGAATTTTAATATATACATTTTTTTTTGACCTCGTCAAATGTATTAAAAATATAATTGAGAGAAAGCCTCAGACACACTAGTTCCTACAGATAACAACCCAGGTAAGGGTAAGAAACCCACCCATCTCTGAGCGGCACATCACTAGAACTGCATTCGTGTCAAAACTTTTGGAACACTATCATTTAAACAAAACAAAGCTCAATTTACATTCATCAAATATGGCTGACGAACAACCCCATTTGGTAGCTGGTCACCCACCTGCATTAAAGGCCGGTGGCATACGTATTGTCCAGCACACGGCTCCAGGTACAGAGCGTCCGGCCAAGGATGCTGAGGATTGCACTGGTCTGACACAACCAATTAATGAAAATTCCGCTTCGGTAAGCGGTGCTCCCGTCAAGGGCCATACGGACTTTACGCCTGCTTCTGCTCAGGTGGCTCATTCACCCAAACCGCCTGGTTTTGTTCAGCAGAAACCCCAAATACACCAAATAAACCAGCCACGCAAGTGAGCAGATAAGACAGCTGTGCTGAACCCTCCAATCCTACTAACAAATTACTTTCGATATTTTGTTGAAATTACCATGTATTTTCTTGAAATCCTATAATTTTGTGTAAGCGTAAGCAAAATGTACTTTAATATTCAAGCCTTGTATTCTTGCTACCTGCATTCCAAATGAATTTTTTGTTTACTTTAAATAAAGTTTATGGCATTTTATAGATAAAAAAAAAAAAAGGATTGCTTGGTTTGGAGCGCACAAGTGTGAAAAGTAGCGCACAAGTGTGAAAAGTAAACACACGCAGATACGAAGTGCCTGTGCGATGGAAATTTTTAAGTGCAGTTTAATATATGATTAAAATTCATTAAATTTAATATAAATTGAAAATATAGATTTCTTAAATATACCATTGGATAGGTCTTGAAAAGACCTTTCGAATGAACCCCCATTTTTTTTTTTTTTTTTTAGGAGGGACATTTTTTTCAATCTCTTATTTTGGGTGTTTAACTTTAGTAGGAGAGACTTGGCTGATCGGGAAATTTTTAACACTAAGTTAGTCTGCAATATACCACTCGAGCAGCTGCATACTTTGATTGCATTGTGATAATGGATAACTTCAAACGTCTTTTTGGTGCTGATCCGCGCAAGAGCGGATACACCCCACTTATCTATTGCAATTACTGTGGGTCTGATACAAACTTGGAAAGCGCATGTGCCAAGAAACGCGACCAGCAGAAACAAAATTAGAGTTTCCTTAACATTTTTGAAATATACATTTAAGATAAATCAATATTTAAAAATAAATCAATATTAAAACGGGACATCATTCTTTTCATTCATACATATTCATTGAACTTGAAAACTACAGACTACAACCATTCTTCATTGCAAGAGCAGTATGGTTTGTGTCAAGGGTAACAGTGGTGAAATCATTGCTCATTGCTAGAGCAGGCGCTCAGGTCTCCGCCCACAAGTGCGGGAAACCAACTTATAACACTTATCGTGGTGAATAAAAAAGGAACAGGAGTTCATAGGGACCGCCCAGAATTGTGGGCAACCGGGTAAAAATATAGGTGAGAGAAACTCTCTTACATACGAGTCCCAACAGATAAGGACTCAGGTAAGAAAAAGGGTCGCTTGAGCTCGCGAGCACAAATGAAGCACACGCGCACAGACGGGGGGTAAAAATATAGGTGAGAGAAACTCTCTCACACACGAGTCCCAACAGATAAGGACCCAGGTAAGGTAAAAAAAAGGGTCGCTTGACCTCGAGAGCACACATGAAGCACAGGCGCGCAGACTGGGACCGCCCACAAGTGCGGGAAACCAACTTATCGTGGTAAATAGATAACACTTATCGTGGTGAATAAAAAAGGAACAGGATCTCATATGGGAAATTTGGTAAATGAGGAGGCAAATTTAGGAAAATTAAGTGTTTAAAGTTTAGGGAAATTGATTGGGTCCCGGCTAAGGGATGAATTAAAATTTAGGGAAATTGTTTATGTCTCTGCTAAAGGTGGTGGAAATGGTGTGGTGAGTTCAGACCAAAAATTCCCGATCCCCCAAGTCTCTCCTACTAAAGTTAAACACCCAAAATAAGAGATTGAAAAAAATTTCCCTCCTAAAAAAAAAAAAAAAAAATGGGGGTTCATTCGAAAGGTCTTTTCAATACCTATCCAATGGTATATTTAAGAAATCGATATTTTCAATTTATATTAAATTTAAATAATCTTAAACATTTATTAAACACTTAAAAATTTCCATCGCACAGACACTTCGTATCTGCGTGTGTTTACTTTTCACACTTGTGCGCTCCAAACCAAGCAATCCTTTTTCTTACGCTTACCTGGGTCGTTATCTGTAGGGACACCTGGGTCGTTATCTGTAGGAACTAGTGTGTCTGAGACTTTCTCTCAATTATATTTTTAATACATTTGACGAGGTCAAAAAAAAATATATATTAAAATTCCTGCTCCCCCAAATTCATACTACTGAGAGCTGATAGCTGACAGCTGTAATCTAACATGATGTCACTTCGATCACCATCTTTAATCCTATAATCAATATTCAAAGCATTCAAATGAGCCATGATCTTCTCAAGACATTTTTTATACATATGTTTATCAGTTCTTTCACACTTGACCCAAACATTTAAGGAACATATCTTATCAATGGACTCCAGGTATTTAGTGAATCCAAGGGGTTCTGGTATTCCCGCAATCTGTTATAAACGATCTCGTTGCAGTCCATCGCTTCGTTTACTCCAAACGGTGTTTCAAGACGTTACGCAGATAATTGACATTTTTTTAGAGCGTTAAGGAAAGTAAGAAATTAAAAGTGACCAAAATGGCTAGCGCATCAAATATTGTGTGTGATCTGTGCAATCGCGTGTTCAGTGGACTAGAAGAATATTCGGTGCATTATAATAATTGTACTGGTCCAATTATTATAAATTATTATCTGACTCGGGAAGCTCAACCATACGCCAGAGACGACGCAATAACGATGAACAACCCACTGTAAGCCATTCTAAAAGGATTAGGATGGATACCCCTCAAGAAGCAGTCAACCGCATGTGGAATCCCTCATCCAATCAACCACCAACAAGGAATGATAATCCTGAAATTCAATGTGAAGTATGCGGAATAAAGTATGTGTAAACTAGGCAGAATAAACATTTAAGGACTGACATTTACAAGGAGGCAGAGATTTCGGCATTGGAGAGAAATGGTAATATTATATCAATATCGCCCCATACTCAGATGCCGATAAAGTCTTACCGCATATTAAGCAATAGTCCGGACTCAATTGATCTAAGAGAGTTTTTCAATATGAGTAAAAGCGATATTCTGCAAGTCATTCGTTTGAGTCGGAGTGAATATAGATCCATTAAGATAAATTTTAACGTTTACGGAACTTATGTCAAGCAAGTAGATGACGGAGCAACTGTGGAATCACAGAAACATTTTCTAACAGCTTTCAAACCTCTTTATGAAGAAGAATCTATTGACGAACTTCTTGAGAATGCGCTTGAATATTTAATCACCCAGAGCTCCGAGTTTCAAGAAAAGGATAGCAGATGGGCGATAAAATGCTTTAATCATTTCGAAGTTACAATCGTTAAGCTGGAACACGTTCCCGCCTGTGGTTATGTATCTATGCCTGTAAAACTTATGAAACGGAATGCAGTCATTAACGTTAAAAATAATGATAAATATTGCTTTAAATGGTGTATCCTAGCTTCAATCGCTAATTACTACAATGAAAATGCAATGGAATCTGAGACAGTAAGAAAAAGATTAACAAACACATCATACTACAAAATATTCGATATATCACAGGATATTATAGTATATAAAGGACGAAGACTCGACTTTAAAGATATACAATTTCCAATCACCAAAAAAGGAATTGAATCTTTTGAAAAAAATAATCCCGACTATAGTATCAATGATTATGACCTAACAATGAATATGTTGTTGGTCCTACAATAAGGTATAAAGATCGACGGTTGTACCATAGAAGCTTGCTCGGGATTAATAACGAAGCAAAAGATCTTCTACACTATGCCTACATAACTAGCATGACAACATTATGCAAGTCTCAATACTCCAACGCTCATCAATATGTGTTTTGTCATAATTGCTTGCAATGCTATGCTTCCGATAATAAAACACACGATTTCAAAGAATGTTTAAAAGTAGCGGCTGTTTATCCAAAGCCCAACACCAAAACCACGTTCACAAATCATCATAAAAAATTATCACCACCTGCAGATATCGAGGCTGTCTTAGAGAATTATTCCTATGCGGTGAATGGACCTAACTGCTCATCCACCACCAAGGCACAAAAGCACACGGCATGCGCAGCTTCATTTTATGTAGTACATAAATATAATCCTCAATTAAATGAACAATGGACGTATGAAGGTAAGTTAAGGTAGCAATAAATAATAAAAAGACCATTTAGACATTTCTGTATTTTATTTATTTAGGAGCTGACTGCATGATGAAATTTTGTGAAGCTCTCAAGACAACCACAACACGCCTGTATGAACAATACTGGAAGACAACTGCAAAGCCAATCCACGAACTAGAGATCGATGATGAAGATTACCAAGAACATGGTAAATCCTGTGCTTGTGATGAATCAAACCCTGATTTTGATGATCGAGAAAGGTATTTCGATCGTTTCACCGGAAAGTATGTAGGACCTATTCATAAGAACTGTAAGCGTACTTATAAAATCAAATTCCCCACTCCAGTGGTTTTCCACAACTTATCTCGTTATGATGTTCATTTATTTATAACAGAGCTTGGGGATAACTTGAAAATTATAACGTGTAATAAGGAATTATACATAGCTTTAACACAGAAGGTTTTATTAGGAAAGACCCAGCTATACAATATTCAGTATATAGATTCCAATAGGTTTCTCAACTCAAGTTTAGAAAAATTAGCTAGTTATATGGAACCTCAAAATTTTAAAATATTAAAAAAGAATTTCAATGGACCTCTATTTGACCAGGTGCGCCGAAAAGGGGTCTTTCCATATGACTATTTAAATAGTTTTGAAAATTTGTCGGAGAATAAACTTCCTCCAAGAGAACTATTTTATAACTCTCTTAATGATAAAAGTGTAGTAAGGAAGACTATGAGTTTGCCCAAGAAGTTTGGCGTTCCTTTGGTTGTCAAAAAATAAGCGATTACCTCAAACTTTATTTGGAAAGCGATGTACTAATACTCGCTGATGTTTTTGAAAATTTTAGATCTATTTGCCTAAAAATATATAAGTTAGATCCGATTAATTATGTCACTGCTCCTTCAATATCATGGGATGCTATGCTTGAATTTACCAAAGTTGAGGTTGAGCTTATAAGTGACCCTGATATTTATAATATTTTAATACGCGGAGGTCTTACTCAATGCACTCTACGGCAATCAACTGCAAACAATAAATATCTTGAGAAATTTAACTCTAAAAAGCTTATAAATTTTTTACTCTATATAGATGCAAATAATTTGTATGGTTGGGCGATGAGCCAGCTTCTGCCCCTTTGTAATTTAAATTTTTAACCAAAAAAGTAATTGAAGAGTTAGATGTACGAACTATATCTGCAGAAGGCGATATAGGATATATGTTAGAAGTTGATCTTGAATATCCAGATGAAATCCATGATAAACATAATTGTTTACCTTTTTGTCCAGAAAAAAAGTTACCACCCGGAGGAAAACAGGCCAAGTTAATAGCTGCTTTAAGTAATAAACAAAATTATGTTATTCACTTAAAGCAGCTGCAACTGTGCTTAGAACATGGATTGATCATAAAAAAAGTTCATCGAGTGCTAACACTTAAACAGCTTTGTTGGTTAAAGCCTTATATTGATTTAAATACAGCACATAGAAAATATCCAAAAATGAATTTGAGAAAAATTTCTTTAAATTAATGAACAATGCAGTTTATAGCAAAACAATGCAAAATGTGGAAAAACGTAGAAATATTGACCTCGTTAAAACTTATCACAGCCATCAAAATAAAGTTGGTCTTCGACAGCTAGTTGCAAGAAGTACTTTCCATAGCTTAGAAATATTTCAAAATGGACTAGTTGCTGTAGAGCAAACGAAATCGCTTATTTGCTATGACAAACCAATATATATTGGGGTTGCTGTTTTGGAATTATCAAAATGGTTGATGTATGAATATTACTACAATTTTCTCGTTGTGCAATGTCCCTCATTAAAAATAATTTATATGGACACCGACTCCTTTATTACCTCTTCCCAAGAAGATGTTTACGATTTAATAAAAGAAAATCCCAACCGTTTTGATACTTTCAATTTTCAGCACGAAAACATGTTTGATATAAAACAGACCAATAATAAGGAATTGGGTTTGATGAAAGATGAGAATGCTGGTAATAATGACTTCATTTGCAGGTCTTAAGGCCAATGCATACTCATATTTAGTTAAATCTGATGGCAATGAATATAAAGAAGTGAAGAAGGTAAGAGGTGTGAAAGGTTCTGTAGTTAAACAAACTTTCACATTCTGATTACATTGAATGTCTAAGATATAAAAAAACATTTTACGGGGAACAAAGGGTAATAAGAAGTAGATCCCACGTTCTATATACAGAAATTGTAAAAAAAATAAGCTTGAATCATAAAGATGATAAGAGGTATATCATGGAAGATAAGATTTCAACTTTAGCCCATCGACATTATAGTCTTAGAGAAAGTAATCATAATTTAAATGAAGTAGAAAATAATGAGAGCCATGATGAAACTATTATAATCGATTAAGTCTCAATAATTGTAACTATTGTAAATTTTTGATTTTAAACATAATTTATTTATAATTTTAATGTTAATACTTGTATAAAAATTGTAATATTTTAAAAGTTATCTCAGTAAGTTTTTTGTATATATCCATAAATTGTGTGTTTCATTAAATCCTAACCACTTTTGAAAGATTTTGTTCTTATTTCTTTTTATAATTTTTTCAACTAAAAATGCATCCTTATCTCTTACTTTTTGAAGTTCTTGTTCATAAAAGGAACCTTTAATTGTTTCTCTTTTATAATCTTCCAGTACATAGGTTACTGGGTTTGTTAATTTTATTTTTATTATTTGAAAAATTTCAGTTGTCCATTTGGGTTCATTCATAACCATCTTTTGATAAACCCAAGAACACCCATAACTTTATTAGAGATTATAGAGACATGTCTATTAAAGCTTAACTTGGGGACAAAGCGGACGCCTAAATCATCAACCTCGTAAATGCGTTCAAGAGGATTGTCATCAATCGAAAAGTCGTATAAATACGGCTGTGTTCGATGGAAAGTCATACATTTACACTTTTCAGCGATAAGTGGGAGGGAATTAACCGAACACCATGTATGCAGAGAGTTTAGGTCCAATTGAAGAAAGAGAGGTGACAACGGGTCCTTATAGGACAAGCAGAGTTTTAGGTCATCAGCGTACATCAAAGCATGCGAAAGAAGCAGGACGTGAACAATTTAAAAAGCAGAGGTCCAAGATGACTACTCTGAGGTACCCCAGAGAGTACGCTGATGGATTCAGAAAGCGACGAATTAAAACGGACACGCTGGGAACGGTGTGTCAAATAAGCCTATCCAGTTAAGAAGGTTTAGAGCAAAAACCAAGCAGATACAGTTTGTGAAGGAGGAGATCATGATTGACAGAGTCAAAAGCCTTGCTAAAATCAGTATAAATTACATCAGTCTGCAGTTTATTAATAAAACCCCTATTTACAATAGAAGTAAACTCAAGCAGGTTTGTAGAAACAGAACGCTTTTTCATAAAGCCGTGCTGAGATTGCGAAATAATTGAGCGACAAGAGTACTGTATTTGAGATGTTATGAGCATTTCAAAAAGTTTAGGAATGTCAGAAAGTTTTGAGATACACCTGTAATTTGTTACTGACGATTTAGATCCTTTTTTATGAATAGGAATGACAAAAGATTCCTTCCAATCGTTGGGAAACTCACCTAGCTCAAGAGATAAGTTAAACATCCTTAAAAGCGGGAAGCATAAAGAACTTGCACAATTTTTAAGCACACAGCTTGGTACATTGTCAGGTCCAGGAGTATATGATGTTTTAATCGAACGAATACCCGAAAGCAGACTGTCTAAATCCAAAACAGGTGCATGGATGCTGCTAGAGTGGGTAATAGGATAGGGATACTGATTAATGGGACCAAAACTAGTCGATGAAGCGGAATAGCACCGCTGAAAAAATGCTGCAAATAAATTGGCGATGTCAGCATCATTACTAGCAGTCACGTTATCGAGCGAAAGCGATGGAGGAAACTGAGAAGATTTTCGTTTGGAGTTAACGAAGTTATAGAACTTTTTGGGGTTTTGCTGAAAGCTTATCTTACAGCTAAGCAGATAATTATTGTAGCATTCTAAATTATGCAGCAAAAACTTTGAACGGGCCACTGAATATAATATCTAGAGAAATCTAACTGAGAACCGGATTTCTTAAATTTTTTACACAGGCGAGATTTTATATTTTTCAAATTAGACAAGCTTTTCGTAAACCATGGGAAAGAGCGCGAGAGGTAGTGAACGAAACTGGTACATGAATTTTTAATACATTATAAATAGCCTCATAGAATGACTTGGTGGCTTCCTCGATATGTCGACATGTATCAAGGAAGGACCAATCGCACGTTGACAGTGCATCGTTCAGAGATGTAAAGTTTACATTACGAAAGCAATGAGATTGACTTCGTTGGGTTGAGATCTCAGCGCAGTTAGGCGTTTCAAGTTGAAAGCTAAGCTCAATAGTAGGGTGATAAACATATTGTATTCCAACATAAAAACGTTGAAAAATATATACCTTGTCTTAAAAACGATCTCCATGACTCACTATTAAACTCAATTTTATTCACGTACTGATTTAGTATGAAATAAACTTCGGATGTTCTATATTTAAAATAACATTTCATTGTTGAAAATAATGGATTGTCAAGAATAGTATCAGGCATTAAAAAATTATATTGTTCAAGTTTTAATTGAATAAACTCCCTATATGTTAATAATTTCATAAACTAATCCCTTTCTAGTCCAATAAAGTTGCGCTTGTTTTGTTGCATCCAGACCATCGGTGTAAACTGCCGAGATGTTGAAAATCCACACTTCAACTTCAAATTATGTACTACATAATATTCAAAGCCTAAGATAATTTCATGGTCCTGGTGTTTTCTTATCGTTTTTCTTGTTACGCGAACGGACTCCATCTTGATCGAAAGTGTATTGTGTACTGAATAAAAACGACCAATGTCACAATATATTATATAAAGGGGTATTCGAACAAGAGAGGTTCAGTTCATTAAGTTTGTTCAAAGAAAAATGAATGAAATTAATCGAAATACAAGCGTGCTTGTTGATTTCCAATATCTCATTGGAAATAACATACAAAATTTTATTAAGGAGTTGGTGTACATGCAAGCAGGATCCGTCATACTTAACTATTTTCACTTCAAACCACCGTACAGTAAAAATGAATTGGATGAAGAAGCTCGAAGGACTCAGTTAGTAACACGACAAAAAATAACCGGCTTGGATTGGTCCAATGGAGATATATCGTATTTAAGGCTTTTCGACATACTTGAACCACTCAATAGTTTCTCCACAGTTATTGTACGTGGTGAAGCTAAAAAAGTCAGTTTCTGAAAAAATATTTAAAAACAACCATTGTTGATGTTGATATTGGAAGAAGTTTGGCTTGCTACCCAAATTATTATACAAACTGTAAAATACATAAAAAAATAACATTTCGCTGTGTTCTTAATAACATATTTAAACTTTTTTGTTATATTAGAAAATTCGGATTACGAAATATATTATAATTGTGAATAAAATGTTTAAACAGTTTACGCATCCTTTTACAATGCTTATAAGTGGTCCATCGGGAAAGACAACATTTTTAGAAAATCTTTTGAATAAAAAACATGATTTGATAACCGTTGACATTTTTCGAATAATTTGGTGTTATGGGGAGGAGCATGCCAAGCCCAATTTCAAAGTCATCTTATATTATAAAGGAGTTCCAGACACAATTGAAAATTATGACAACGAGCCTGTTCTTGTAGTCTTGGATGAACTCATGATGGGAGCGTTTAATAAAAATGTATGCGAACTTTTCACAAAGGGATCTCATCATAGAAATTTATCTGTGATAGTTGTAACCCAAAACATATTTCATAAATCATCCCATACAAGAGATATTTCACTAGACACAAAGTACATAGTAGTATTCAAAAATCCTCGGGATAAACTAAAGTTTAAGTGCCTCGCAGGACAAATTTATCCTGAAAATCCTAATGAACTTTTTAGAATATATAAGGAAGTAACTGATGAGCCCCATGGTTATTTAATTATTGATCTCACCCAGCAAATAAACGATCACCTAAGATTTCGAACGGATATTTTTAATCCCAACCGTACGATTTGCTACTGTGCAGAAAATGGTCTACAAAAAGAGTCTAAAGCGATTTAAAGCGAACAAACATTTATTGTATGTGCTCAAAAGAGCAAACAATAAATTACGGAAGGCTATTATTTGTAACAGTGATAGTGAATTAGTCAAAACTTTAATTGAAATTGTACTCAATACTCTTCAAGGAAATCATAAGTTAACTAAAAATGAACCTGATTCTTTAAAAAAAAAGTATAAAAATGCATTACATTAATTTAAGTAAAGTAATATTAATGCATCCAAATACATATCATAAACTCATTAATAATGATAGAGGAGAAGACCTAATAAATATGAAATTTCTACCAATAATAAATAACAAAAAATAAGTGATTTTGATAAGTGGCTAAAAATACGTTAAGAATTAAATTAGTATATCTATGCATAAAAGTATAAGTACTCAAACTGATGACGGCACGGATTTCTTAGAATCAAAGCATAGTACATCTAAAACAT
This sequence comes from Lordiphosa magnipectinata, assembly GCA_037044535.1. Classification (NCBI taxonomy): domain Eukaryota; kingdom Metazoa; phylum Arthropoda; class Insecta; order Diptera; family Drosophilidae; genus Lordiphosa; species Lordiphosa magnipectinata. The sequence goes on along the minus strand of JBAMBO010004169.1, from coordinate 170,711 downwards.
TAAAACTTAATTATAAAGAGTTGGTTAAACCTGAAATGCAAAATGAATTGGATAAAATATTAAGTAAAGACGACAATGAACTAAATGAACCAACGAAGCAAACAGTTAACAAACGTGAGCAGAGTAAGCGAAAGATTTCGGATACTTCTTTCTCAGATAATTCAGTAATCAAGAAATTAATTCAACCGGGCCTTACTGACAAACAACGAAAGCTTAGATTTAAGCTTAAAAAACTTAAAGAGGAATCCGCTCATTTACAAAACAATAAATACATCACCGGATGTGAGAGGCTAACTAGATCCATTCGAACAGGAAAACCAGTACAGATTGGAAAAAATAAAATTAACTGGATTCCGTGTAACTAATCATCAACTAAATAGGTTACAATGTGTAACTTTAATGAGTTTTTCATTACATTGCTCAGCGATAACTCATTAAGAGTTTTTCCTGATAACGTAAAGTGTTCATTTACTAACATCATAAATATTCCTGAAAATATTACAGAAGACTGGGAAGTTGGTATCACTGATATTTACTTAAATAATTTTCTCAATAATGAGTCTGGAATACTTTTTGTTTACACCGACATAATAAAACCACGATGTGTGGGAAATATGAGATCACGATGTCTGAGAGTTTTATATTATAATGGAAAAGAAACAATGTTTCAATTTAGCAACGTTGAATACTATCCAATTGAAGTATGCACTCCTAAAGATATATCAATTTTGATAACTGATTCAGCAGGAAATAGTTTGAACCATCTAATGTATCTGTTTTTGTTACACTTCACTTTAAAAAGAAGAGAAGCGGAATACTATAAATAATACTGGTGTAACAACTTTTTATCCAGAATTAAAATTACCATCATGGAGAAACTTTATCTTGAATATTATATTAATCAGTGTGGTGGAGGCATCAGTCATATAGGAACTCTTTACGTTACACCAGGTTCAATTCAGCAGGGACGAGGAATTGGAAACTTTTTTAGCGGCCTTTTTAAATATATTAAACCGCTTTTCTTTTCGGGCTTAAATGCTCTTAAACCCCAAGCTCTTGATACAGGGAAAGCAGTTATTAACGATTTTGGAAGAAAACCTCTAAGAAATATTATTCAAGAGCAAAGCAAAATTTCATTGCAAAATCTTTCAGATAAAGCAATCAATAAGATGACGTAATTTCAAAATGGTTCTGGAAAAAGAAATAAAAGGAGGGAAAAAGACTAATTATAAATCTAAGCAAGGACGTCGACATACACATTTGCGAAATAAGAGGAAGAAGCCGTTGAAGAGGTTAACTAACCGTATAAAAGACATATTCACTAATACAAAACGATTAATCACGTCGAATGCATGAAAAGCGAACTTGATTTGTTTGCGCCTTATCCCACCCAAAGTAGCATTCTGCGCACTGAAGAAGTAACATACAATCCAATTGCATCTTTAGATTCAACAAGTTCAATTGAATTTGTTTGTTTAGGAAATAGTGAAACATACAGAGATCTATCAAGTGTTTATTTATGACTTGTGATTCAACTTAAGGATCATGAAAATAAGGAAATTCCAAACAATTCAGTCGGTCTTGTTAATAATGTATTATACTCAATATTCAGAAGTTCATCTGTATACCTAAATAACATATTGGTATCACAAAGTGATAATAATTATCATTATCGGTCATATTTGCAAACAATTCTGAACTGCGGTAGTGATGCCACTACGAGTCACTTATCAACGCAAGGTTATTATCCTAGTTATTCGAAACATAATATTTCAACAGATGGATTTCAAACGATTCGACAAATTTTCCAAAAGAGCAACAAAGTTGAACTCTTTGGTAAAGTGCATGGAGACATTTTTAATCAACCTAAGCTGTTGATAAATAATGTTGCTTTAAGGATTACTTTTAATATTGAAAAATCAGCATTTTATTTGATGGAAACAGATACTGAATCAAATCTAAAAATATTGGAGGCTCAGCTCTTTATGAACCATAAACCAGTTAATCCGAGTATTTAACTTGCACATCATCAAGTTCTTCAACATAAAAATGCTATATATCCTTTTAACAAAGTTGAAGTAAAATCATTTACACTCTATCCAGGAAACAATACACTATCTATCGATAATGCATTGATCGGACAACTACCTACTTTTATTGCATTTTGCATGGTTAAGAACAGAGCATATTCAGGAAATCGTCGACACGACCCGTTCAGATTTGAGCATTTTAAAATTCAACGATTCAATCTGCTAGTTAATGCCGTACAAGTTCCCTCACAAGCTCTTGAGTTCGATTACACAGATCCCTCAAATATTCAAAGCGCACGAGCCTATAATATGCTCTTTAGAGCTAATGGAATAAACCATTTTGACAGAGGTCTACAAATCACCAAGGAAATGTTCGATGGCAGCTGTTTCATATTAGCATTTGACTTAACCGCTGATCATTCAAATACATCGGTATGCTCAAATTTGATTTTCCAAGGAACCATTCGTATCGTAGGCCGCTTTTCCGAAGCACTAAGTGAAGCTCTTACATGTCTGGTGTATTGTGAGTACGACTCAATGATTGATATTGATAAGCACCGAAATATTCGACCCCTCCTTTAACATGAATACATTGCAAATTGATAATTTGCTTGCAAAGAATAAATATACAAAAGAAATGTATCAAGGAGTTCTCCCCTCAGTTAAATTTCTACTTTTCCGGCCTTGATTATTGCCAACACAGAAGGGTCCTCTCAATCTGGTGCACATTGAGTCGCATTTTACTTTAAAAGTAATCAAAGCGCAGAGTTTTGTGATTCATATGGACCATTTCCTCAACAGAAGGAATTCTTACATTTTTTGAAAAAAAAAACAGTAAAATTTTCACAACTAACAAACAGTAAATTCAAGGTTATTTTTCAAACACTTGTGGGCACTATTGTCTGCTAAACGGACTGTATAAATGCAGGAGAAAAAACCTAGTCATTTCTAAAAAATTTTAAGAAAAATGATTTTATTTATAATGATAAGCTAATTATTAAAATGTTCTCCTATAACTTTAAGAAAAAATATTAAATAAAAAGTTTTTTTTTTTAATTTTCTGCTTTGTGTTGCTTTATTTATTAAATCTCTTTCTTAATTTATAATATTTAGTCATTATTCTTAAGGCTTCTACCGTCAGCTTCGGTAGCATATGACATGTACATGTGTCAGGACCCTCTGTTGCTTCATCATCACTCCAAGGACATAGTTTATAATGGAATCCATACCGAGAGTATATTAATTCCTTCTCCTCCAAGTCCTCCAATGTTGATTTCAATTGCTTGAGTCGCTCCAAATGATCATCGAAGATTAGACCCTCAAATTGTAGCAGGAACAGTTAAATTTGCTTCGAATGCAGTTTAGCTGGATGTACCCTTGAAGAACGATGACTTTCGAAAAAACGTTCTGCTACTTATACTGATTTTTCCTTGAATGTTAACTGCTCTTTTTCTTTATATATTACATGTGTAATACAATTTTCTTTCAACTTTTTATATGGAGTCTTTGAGGAGAACCTATTTACAAAGCATTTAGGTCAAAATATCCATAGTGAAGCATTGTTCTTATCTTTGAGATAAAGAGCAATTTTATCCCCATATGCTGTTTTCTTTATTTTACAATCAGTTATTGCGTACTCAGCTCCAAATTCAAGGCACTCAATTTTGGTATATCCAATGGGAACTTTTGACTCATTCAGTATCTCCAAGAATTGCTGTGTTTGTAGACAAAAACAATTATTAATTTGATATCTTTATAAAAGTATTAGCATACAAACCATTGTAAATAGTGTATGTTTTTTATAGTCATCTCCACTGAATTTCTGTTTGTATTTCCTTAATAACTGGTTTAATTTTATGAACAACTCTCCTTATATGCAAAACTGAGTAAGAAGGCCACACCCATATTAATCAACTGATAAGCTTCTAATATATAAGATTACTATTCTCCATCAATCAGCGATCTTCATTCAGAGCTGATAAGCAATTCGAGATTATAGATACCGTTAGAATTTAATAAACCAATCAAATGTGCATACAGAAGTAGAGTTGCTTATTATCGTACTCACTCTTTCTAATCATAGAACCTATTTAATTATATGAATCTATTCATCCGTATGTGATATTAATGTTGTTCATACATATAAAAATATAGGATATGGTACACGGTACAATTTAATGATTTCAAAACCACACGACCATTTATAAAGTTCAAAACCACACGACCATTTATAAAGTTCAAGGTTGCAGGTTGAATAATTCAGTTGATCATTAGTAATAAAATGGTTACGTTTTCCTGCGAGCTATGCAACCATGAGAAAATTTTTCGGACGAAGGCTGGATTTAAAAACATATCCTAAAAAAACATAATTTCTCCTTTGGAAAAGCAAAGTCATACGCAAGTGAAAATAAAATTATTCCCTATTAAAATACTCAAAAATACACTTTTTTTTGGATTGTTTTATTGAATAGAATAGTAGAGTAAAGAATAGAATAGAGTTATAAATTGTTTTTCTTAGCAAAGGATTCAAACTCGGGTTCAAACTCGCAGTCAGTCATCAGTGGATGGTGTTTTGCCAAAACCATCAATCCATTAGCTGCATCATGCTCTGTCTTGGTTGATGATGATAGGCTCTTGCCAAATGATTCTTCAACCATTTGAAAATTATGATCATCTTCATCTTTGAGATATTTCACATACTCGTTGGCTGGCTGAAGCTCCAAATCGATTTCAGCGTAAAGTTCTTCTCGATCAGGAATGTTTACATATTCTTCTGAATCCATAGAAGCAACATCCATGATAAGAGAATCGCTCACTTCTTCTCTTATTGCCTCCTCAGTTCGGTTGCCGAAAATTAGCGACAGATTAGAAGCATTAACCGCTTTTTGAGTTGATGTAATTGTCGGTTTTAAGTCCTCAACTTCTTCATCAGAGTCCGAGTCGATAAATATAATTGATTCGTCTGACATTTTTGCGTAACGTCTTGAAACACCGTTTAGAGTAAACTAAGCGATGGACTGCAACGCGATCGTTTATAACAGTTTGCGGGAATACCAGAACCCCTTGTATTCACCAAATACCTGGAGTCCATTGATAAGATATGTTCCTTAAATGTTTGGGTCAAGTGTGAAAGAACTGATAAACATATGTATAAAAAATGACTTGAGAAGATCATGGCTCATTTGAAGGCTTTGAATATTGATTATAGGATTAAAGATGGTGATCGAAGTGACATCATGTTAGATTACAGCTATCAGCTCTCAGTAGTATGAATTTGGGGGAGCAGGAATTTTAATATATATATTTTTTTTGACCACGTCAAATGTATTAAAAATATAATTGAGAGAAAGTCTCAGACACACTAGCTCCTACAGATAGCGACCCAGGTGTCCCTACAGATAACGACCCAGGTAAGGGTAAGAGAAAGGATTGCTTGGTTTGGAGCGCACAAGTGTGAAAAGTAGCGCACAAGTGTGAAAGTAAACACACGCAGATACGAAGTGTCTGTGCGATGGAAATTTTAATTAAATTTAATATAAATTGAAAATATCGATTTCTTAAATATACCATTGGATAGGTCTTGAAAAGACCTTTCGAATGAACCCCCATTTTTTTTTTTTTTTTAGGAGGGAAATTTTTTTCAATCTCTTATTTTGGGTGTTTAACTTTAGTAGGAGAGACTTGGCTGATCGGGAAATTTTTAACACTAAGTTAGTCTGCAATATACCACTCGAGCAGTTGTATACTTTGATTGCATTGTGATAATGGATAACTTCAAACGTCTTTTTGGTGCTGATCCGCGCAATAGCGGATACACCCCACTTATCTATTGCAATTACTGTGGGTCTGATACAAACTTGGAAAGCGCATGTGCCAAGAAACGCGACCAGCAGAAACAAAATTAGAGTTTCCTTAACATTTTTGAAATATACATTTAAAATAAATCAATATTTTAAAATAAATCAATATTAAAACGGGACATCATTCTTTTCATTTATACAAATTCATTGAACTTGAAAACTACAGACTACAACCATTCTTCATTGCAAGAGCAGTATGGTTTGTGTCAAGGGTAACAGTGGTGAAATCAATGCTCATTGCTAGAGCAGGCGCTCAGGTCTCCGCCCACAAGTGCGGGAAACCAACTTATAACACTTATCGTGGTGAATAAAAAAGGAACAGGAGTTCATAGGGACCGCCCAGAATTGTGGGCAACCGGGTAAAAATATAGGTGAGAGAATATATATATTAAATTTAATTAATCTTAAACATTTATTAAACTGCACTTAAAAATTTCCATCGCACAAGCACTTCGTATATGCGTGTGTTTACGTTTCATACTTGTGCGCTACTTTTCACACTTGCGCGCTCCAAACCAAGCAATCCTTTTTCTTACCCTTACCTGGGTCGTTATCTGTAGGGATACCTGGGTCGTTATCTGTAGGAACTAGTGTGTTTGAGACTTTCTCTCAATTATATTTTTAATACATTTGACGAGGTCAAAAAAAAAATATATATTAAAATTCCTGCTCCCCCCAATTCATACTACTTATGGTATCGCAATGGGCATATCTTGGCCTAAGTGTAGGGACAGTCTTACTGTCCCTAGCCATCTCAACCTAACCTAACCTAACCTTATGTGTGAAACCACGAGCAACTAGTCTGGCTTTGTATATCACTGGGTTACCAAATTCATCATGTAATATCGTAAAATTGGCTCAAACAGCATCTCCAAAGAAGGGCCAGGGCCACGCTTCTCTCAAATTCATCATTCTTGATAGTAAAAACCCAACTGCAATCAACTATATTTTTATCCTCAGGTCGCTGCACGAAAGTCCAAGTTTTATTATAGAAAAGAGAATCGAACTCTTCCTCTATGGCTTTCTCCCAGTGCACTCTGTCGCTTCAATTTTTGATTTCACAAAAAGTATTTGGATTACTATTACAAAATGAGTGCGCATTCATTAAGTAACTATTCAAGAATCTATAAGAAGTTTGTGACCTATCTTTCAACCTTTCACTTCGTCTGACTGCAGTTTTCCTTTCATTTAATTGTATGTTAGGCAATGTTTCACCAACAATTACACTTGGATCGGCATTCTCACAAGTTGTTGAACCACAAGGCTGTTTATCTGATATTAATCAATCAGATTCTCCTTCCGTACTCTCATTCAGGAAATTTGACTCAACACTTTCCGAATCCAGATTCGAAAAACTGTCAGTTTGGATATTTCCACCTGTTCCATACTCTCATTTTGGAACTTTCAGTCATTCACCACAGTCCTTGAATTTACCATATTGGTCTCATTCACAACAACATCTCATGCCACCAAGAATTTTCTAGATTCCATTTTCCACAACTTAAAGCCACAAGTATACACTTCAATGACTTCTCATCGAATTTCCGTTTTTTGTGTAGTTTTCTTTACTGGGCCATTTCGGAGCGTTTTTTGATTTTATTATGCACGTATACTGTTGAACAAAATATCTTTTAATATTTTAAATTAGGCTTTCTATTATGCCACATCTCAAATTCTATTGATCAAATATGTTGCTCTTAAAACAGCTTCACTCCAAAAACATATATGCTACTTCTTTAATCAGACAAAATATATTTTAAGTTGGAAAAAGCTCTTTCAACTGAGACTTGAGTGGATGGCACTGATAAGACAGTTAGCGCAACAGCTTTAAGCTGATTACATTGATGAGATGTCCATAACTTTAAAATGTTGGACTTAGACGGTTCTCTATCAATGCCATCGAAGGCTCTAATGATGTCATTAATCGTTTTATTTTTTGAAACATTTTGCTGTTCGTTAACATTGCGGAGATAACTTTCTACATCGACATCTTCTGAAATAGATAATGACAAAGCCAAATTCGGAACCTCAACACTTTTTAAGCTTTGAAGTCTATAAAAAATATTACCAATGTGTTGTTTGGCTTCTAGCTTTTGCGAATCACTTAATAGACTTTGGAATCGAGGATCTAGAAACACAGACGCTAGTATGGGTGGAGATTTTATGACAAATTCGGAACGTCTTTCTAGAATTTTTAACAAAATTTCATTAAAGCTGTCTGGTGATTCTGAGACTCTGTCGGACAACATCGACCAGATAACAAAAAAGTCGCTAGGCAGGAGTTCAGACTTCTGAAGTTTTAAGGAAGCGTCATACAGTGGACGTAGTACTGAAAAAACGGCATCTACTTTTCGCCATTCTGCTTGGCTTAAATGTAACGATTTTATATCGCTCGAATGCTCAATGCAAAAATCTTTGAGACCGAGTAGGCGTTCGCACATTTTAAATGTAGAGTTCCATCTTGTAAGACAGTCGAGAACTGGTTTCTTTAAATTGCTTGCAAGCAACAAATTAAGGCATGTGGGAGTTCGTAGTTTTTTGCAAACTAATCTAATTCTGGACATATCAATATGTAATTCTTTAAAGAAATCCAAGGCAACTAAATTAAGCGTATGCGCTGCACAACGTATTGTAGTTATCTGATTATCCTGTAAATCCATATCTACCATACTGTGTGCGTCGCAACTGCATTCACCCTCAGAATCATCCAGTTCAGCTTTGCAAATGTTTTCCATTATATCGCCCACACGAACCATGTTGGCTCCGTTGTCAACTGTATTGGTGTACACCTGACGCATAGATACATTGTAGGACTGTAAGACGTCGACTATGATTGATGTGAGATTGGCGCTCGTGTGTTGGTTATGGACTTCCTTCATTGCTAGTGTATAAATCTTCAGTTCGAGCGGTCTAAACGACTAACACAATCGGGTTTGATGGATATCAATCTGAAATAACACAGAAAATATAATGCTTTATTGATTGTCAATTCATTTATTGACTTTCAAATACTACATACATATATATCACGAAAAATAGCTAAATTGGCAATTCTGGTATGTACATACATACATATATACATATGTATATATGCAAGTGAATTCATACCTACAAATATTTAGCTAGCCATGTATGTATGCATGAATGTAGATATGTACAGACATATTTTTCTGAACTTACCGATTCTGCAAAACATTGATTATGTTTTCTCGTATGCGTTGAGCTTTTAATCCAATTACATCTCTAATGTTTTGCCTGTTCATAGCAAGTGGCGGCTCAAAGGCATTGCACAAAGGCTCAATGATTTTACGGAAGCCTGAATCCTCTAGAATCTTCAAAGGCCGACCATTCTTTGTTATAAGCTCTACACAAGCATCCGATATAGCTTCTTTGGAGATTTTCACTTTGATCAGTCTTTCACTCACGAAATTGAGCATAGATTGGTGTTTGTTTGCCACACTTGGAACTTTTTTTTCACAACAATTTGTTCAAAAATGCTATTATGTTTTCGTTCAAGGTGCCGCATCAAATTAGCTGCATGACGGCCTGTCATCTTGAGTTTACATTCGTGACATTCTGATTTATCAGTGCTCACATTGTATGTAAATTTCGTATATATTAAATTTGATGTCATTGCTGAGCACCTCCTTAGTCAAACTTCTTAAACAAAATGAAATGCGCGTGCCACTTCTGATTTGTATACACATGTTTTTGTCTCTTTCGTTTTCAATTCTTCTTTGGGCAAATTTTTGGCGCGCGGCACTCGCTTCTGTATGCATGTGTGTATGTATATATTTTTGCTTAAGCATGCACAAATTTGCTTAGCGCCTGATACACCAAAACGCTAATTAGTGTTTGTCGCAAAATTTGTGTTCGGCGCTTTAGATCAGTGGTGGGCAAACCCTTGATTCGATTGATTTTTTTCGGCAATTGGCTCCAGTCAGTCTCATAATAATCTGCGTCGCAAATTAACTCGCTTGGAATTGTGCACAAAAACAACAAAGCCCGCGCGCATACGAAAGACGCGGCCATATACAAACACGGTATTATACAGAACAAAAACAGTGTCATATGCGTGCTCTCCTCTCTTTCTTTCCGAACGAAGGTTCTGTTGTTGGCGCGTGCAGACCTGCAACAACAACATCATATGTGACTCTTCTCTCTCTCCTATGTTTCTGGCAAATTAAAAAGCAACAACAATGTTGCTGAGACAGCAATAACCACACACACACTCACACAAACAAACAAAAATCGGTTTTCTCTATCTATTTCTTGTAGTTCTTCTTGCTTGAGTTGTATTTTGTGCATTTGTATTGACTTACACGCGCTCGTAAGCTCATTCTGAGCACCCCTGGTTTAGAGCGCATATGTATAAGATGAAAAATAAAACGTTCAATACACTGCACACTGTACGCTGTACATACATAGCTATTTACATTGAATTTGTATTTTACAAATTAATATGTTTGACTGGAAGTAAGAGCAAAGTATGTATTTCATAGTCCGGTTTAACCGACTTTCAGTATTCTTATATTTCTAATTGTCGACTCTGTTGTGGCGTACATGCAAGCGTACCCAAATAAATTTAATGTCAATAATTTTTTTTTTTTGAACCGAACCAAAAGCTTGGTTTCGGAACGGGTTCGGGTTCAACTATTTTCGTCTATACAAGCTTCACATAATTAATTTTCTAGTTGCACATTCCCTAAAAGTTTTATATCTTCAAACATATTGTTACACAATTATTTTAGCACATTTTCTAAAAACTTCCCTTTACTTATGTGCCCCGATCTATCATGCCACAATTAATAGTTTTAATTTATTTGAGATTCGGTTGCAAATGCTTTTTGGTCCATATTAAAATTGACAATAGGTACATTAGATTTACACATACCTTCAAATATTCCTTGTCCGATCTTCGAGACCTTCACACCATCTGAACTAAATTCAATGGTCATACCGACATCCTGCATCTTAGTTACAGATAGCAAATTAAGAGGAATATCTTTGCAAAACAGGACGTTCTCCAGGGTAATAATGTCATTGAGCGCGCTGCGGAGCCTTACTATACCCTTTGCCGTAGCTTGAATGTATTCGGTTATTCAATCGGCGGATCCAGCGTTATGTAGTCAGCAAACAGGTTTATATTGCATATTATTTGATAGGAAGCTCCCGAATTCAATATAAATGATACGCCATCCTTATCTTTAGGAATGACACCTTGCTTTAACATCAATGCAAAGCCTCTATCTGGCTGTGTGGTTTCTACTTGAGCCTGCTTAGCATTCTCATTGTTTTGGATACTCTTTTGAAGCAATAACAGTCCTTTTTAAAATGTCCCTTTTTGCCGCAATGATGACATTTTAAATTGGATTTAAAGTTAGTCTTGAAAGGCTTGGGCTTGCTTTTAGTTTTTCCTTGAAACACTTTGAATCTATTTTCTCTTTGCTCATTGGGAGATACGGCTTGAAAAACTGTGATGCTTGTAGCCTTACTGGAGTTTTTAAGTTTGATCTCATGATCAAGCAAGCGATTTTTCACAAAGGCCAGCGTCAAGTTTCCAATGGACAAAGTTTCAATGGCGGTCACAACACCATCATATGAAGAAGGTAAAGTTAAAAGTAAGCGTGACTTCAAGCGTAGATTCAACTCATTACTGACAGTAACCAAAATCATCTTCAAGCAGCGGAGCACTCAAGACCTACACCAACAAAAGCAGTAAGTCTCAAGATAACAACAATAACCAAACCTACTGAGCATCCAAGACAAAAAGTGCGGGCTTGGACTTTGGACTCCAGCTAATATTCAAGAGTGTCACTATATTCTCTGCACGTCATAAGAACGAGGGAGAGGAAGAAAGCTGATGAGCACGAAACAAGTTCATTAGCTGCATAAAGCTTGACTTCAAGAAGCTTGGCTTCTTAAAGAAACGTCGCCTGAATACAAATGGATGAAGCGTGGGACACAGTGGAAAATATGAAATTGACGGCCCTGATGGATGTTAGGTCTTCGCTTTTGGATGAAAAGTTTAAAAAAGTTGCATCCAAAGAGGATATTTTCAAAGCGAATGTGGAAAAATGGCAGCAAAAGTCGAACATCTAATGGAGGAAAACAACATTTTAAAAGCCGAAGTCCAGGAGCTACGTAGCCAAAAACAGGATGAATCAATTCGTCTTTTGAAGGTCGAAGATGAGATTAAGAAACGAAACTTGATTTTTAGAGGCCTGGATACGCAAAAATACCCTATGGAAGCTATCAAGTCGGTAATGGCTCTAGGAAAATAAGCGAAAAAGACAGTTTTGGCGCAATTTGAGTCAATGACCACCGCACAAACAGTGCTAAAGCAATCCAAACTGCTAAAGGGGTCGACAATCTATGTTGAGAAGTATCTTAACAGCACACGGCAGTTGCGTAAAAGTGCTATACTCACATTTGTTGCGCAGATATTGGCATCGAACTCCAACAAAATGGTCTTTGTACGCGATGACAGGCTTTGCTATAGAGGATAAATGGTTTTACTGGAGTTCCCACGACGAGCTTATGCACAACGGGCAGCCTGCAGAAGAAACCCTGAAAGAACTATACGGCCAAGACTACAGCTTCAACACTAAATATGAGGATCTAGTTCGCAGGGGAAATGGCCAAGCAAAAAACCCATAAAATCCAGCACATATTTAATAAAAATTTTTCTTGCAGTTTTAAAATATTAGCATATAATATAGCTCGCTTAGCAAGAAGGTCCTACTTAAAGCTTTTTTTGAATATGTCACTTCTTATGATATTTTCTTACTTTCTTTTTGTCGACGAAAATGAACAACAATTCGAGGCATACTTCACTAACCATCTGCTCCAATGGATACCAGCGACAAGAAACTCAACTCGGGGAAGAGCTAGTGGCTACACCTTTATGGAATAAAAAAATGCATTCTTCAAAATGGCCAGTGCAGGTTTGATCGGATTATAGATACCTTGGTGATCGATGTGGTTGAGAATTCGGAATCGTTATATATTGTTCCACTTTATATTAACTGCAATCGATGGGAGAGAGATTTTGAAGCGGTATGCGAAATGGGAATGGTATCTGGACTTAACAACCTCATGATTATTGGAGACTTTAATGCGAGGATTGGAAAAGACCAGGTGATCACGCAGCCGCGAAACAAAGTGAAAAATTTTGTAAACACGTATCGCAATGCAAAGGACTCAATTATAGACCGAAAGGGCCTCAAAGTAATCGAGATGTGTGAAACGCTGCAGATGTCCATGCTAAATGGGCGTACTATGGGTGATGAACTTGGAGAATATACGTTTATCAGAGGCGAATCGAGGTCAACAATTTACTTCTGTTTGATTCAAGGCCGTTGGCATGACCTAGTATCTGACATGAGCATAGGAGTACTGATTTTCTCCGATCATATGCCTATATCGGTTACTATTAAGGTATCGCGGATGGTTGAAGAACCGAAACTACAGCTAAGATGGAAGGCTCACTTGACACGTCAATATGCGAGTGAGCTTGACAACAAAATGCTTGGCATAAATAACCTGTTGGATACAGAGCCTGTAACGGCTCTGGTAGAAATTATAAGGAAAGCGGCCGCACCTATGCAAAACCGGTCTCAAAGTATGCGAAGCAGAGAGACTTTGTTCGACTCCCATTGTGATGAAGCCAGAAAATGATTGTCTACGCACGCTAAGAAAAACTGATAGCAGCTCTGCAAGAACTCAATATAGAGACGCAGTATAAAATTTTAAAAATCTATGCAAGCACAAGCAAAATAAATGGAAATGTTAACCAAACTAGTATAAAAGTGGATTCATCGGCACTAGCTAGCTATTTCAAAGAACTGCTTTATGTACAAGATCGAGAGTCGGAAATTAGCTACCCTATGCTCCTTACGATACGCTCTATCCAGACCAGCCATTTACAGTTCAGGAAGTGTAGAGTGCACTCTCTGGCCTTAAGGGCAATAAAGCCCCAGGAGAAGATAGGATCTCTGTCGAATTTTCTAAAAATTCCTCCCCAACCTTTATTGAGCAACTGACACTCGCCTACGACCATATTTTCAGCACCGATGCGATTTCAACTTCATTTAAAAAGAGCTTGATATTCCCAATTTACAAAAAAGGAACACAAACGGAAGCCAGCAACTATCGAGGTATCTCGTGTCTGAACGCAATTATGGAAATTTTTGCAGGAATACTACTGGAGAGAATTGCATCTTGGGTTAATCGCAACCACAATCGCGAAGTCTTAAATCCAAAATAAAAGAAAAATGTTCATATGCTTTATAGACTTTAAGGCTGCTTTTGATACGGTCAATAGACGAAACTTCTTCTACAAACTGAGCAACTTAGGTATATCCTCCAAAATTCTCAACGCCTTACAGAATCTATATGCCGACAACATTGCCACCTTGTGGGATGGATCAAAATTATCGGACTGGTTTGAAACGAATACTGGAGTTAGGCAAGGCTGTCTTATAAGTCCACTACTTTTCTCGCTATATATCTCGCTATATTCCAGAAATCTTACCAGGTGGTGCTACCTTTGGCGGCCATACCGTCAGAACGTTGATGTACGCTGATGATATGTGCATCCTAGCGGAAAGCTCGCAAATGCTGCAAAATATGCTAAATGTTTTAGGAAGCTATTGTGAGCAGTGGGGTCTGCAATTAAATACTGAAAAATCGAAGGTTATGTCCATTGGAGCACGAAGAAGCAGGCTAAGAGATGGGGAGTGTCTGCAAATAAATGGAAGAACGATAGAGAAAGTGCGGTCCTACAAATATTTAGGCATCACAGTGTCCGATAATATGAATTTCTCAGATCATATAAAAGGGAAACTTGGAGAAGCGAAAATTGCTATAAACGCTACGCGTACTTCCATGCATATAGTGTATTTGTTTTTCGAAAGCTTAAAGCTCGGCCTAAAGTTCTGCCGTCAAGTCATCTTTCAGCTGCATGTGTGCGCGGCCCCTTAGCTTGAATGGCAATAGTTGCTTTCGTATAGAAAGCTGCGAAGTCAAACTTTTTCGCTCACAAACAAAGTCTTATTTTTCAAAAATTTGCTTGGCAGAACTGTCATTGTGAGCAAACGAGAGAAAAGAATCGCTTAGAAATTAATTAATAACACTTATTGCGCTTCTCTCCGCCTTAGCACACTTTTAATCTATTTCATTTGGCTTTTCTTTTTCCACTACATATAAAATATCGCTCTCAGCTAAGAGAGCCCTGACACAAAATTTCCAAATGGAGTATTTCTCTCCGTTAAAAGAAGAAATATTTTTTAATTTGCTTTCCTTCTGCATTGTCTTTTTCAATTATGATTCGAAGCTTTTCGTACATGTGTATACTATTTTTTTTTAATTTTTGTACGAATAACGGTGCAAAGGCAAACAGACGCACGCACACACACTTGCCTGTGTGTGTACTGGTACCCAGTCGGACTTGTATGCCTGCCAGAAGTACATATTTCATGCCTACTTCTCACGTCAGTAGACATGAGAAACCTGAAAGTTCCCATTCGCTTTTGTTAAGCAACGCCGTAAAACTTAGGGGTTGTTGTTGTAACCGTTAACCGTTTGGGTGACGTCAAGCGGCAGCCTTCGGGTTCTTCTCTTCTCTCTACAAACTCAGTACTTCCCCCCTGGAACCCCTGACTTTTCTAGGCTCTTTGTATGAAATGTCACCCCATAATTAAATTAAATAGATTTGAGCTTATTTGCATTTTTTTTTTATTATATTTAAACCAACAACAATTTTTGTCTACTTCTATTAATATTATTGATGTTCGCCGTGGTGCCTTTCATGTTGACTTTCGTTGCTGATGTTAGCGAGGATAGTTAGCGATTTGGCCTTGAAATGTGTAGTTGTTTGTAGTTTTTAAACAAGTGACCTGTATTAATTAAGAAATTTATTAATGGAATTTTGGTAAATTAATGATAATAACAATACATAAATGCTATAAAATCCGTAGATGTTATTAAATTCGATATTCACCAAGAATATATTGCGCATTTGTAATTATAAAATTATTATTAATATTCACGGTCAACACATCTTTTTTCCGCAAAAGCTGAAAACGAACTGACTTCATAATTTTTTTTCGTATTCTCTCTCTCGTTTGGTCAACGTTCATCAAGCGTTCGGGGCTAACTTCGTTTTTCTACTTCGTGCTCGATCTCCACGAGAGAGAGTTTTAACCGTTTCACGTTATGCTGACTCTTAGCCTTACGAATAGCTGAGAAAAGAACGTGTGAGTTTGTCATGGCGAAAAATGGAATTATTTCATGCCAAAAAAGAATGCAGTGACTATTTTCGTGAAATTTGATGGCACCAAATGTACTTATTATGGTAAACACATGCTGCAAAGTCCGACTGGGTATTTGTGTTGTCTAACAGTTCAAAGAAAAACGGGCGAAACATGCGGTTTCAGGTATACTGGTATTGGTGTGTGTATAACAGTTCAAAAGAAAAATGGGCTCAAACGGACTTGTATGCATGCCAGAAGTACATATTTCATTCCTACTTCTCACGTCAGAAGGCATGAGAAACCTGAAGGTTCCGCTTCGTTTTTCTTAAGTAACGCCGTAAAACTCAGGGGTTGTTGTTGTAACTGTTAACCGTTTGGGTGACGTCAAGCGGCAGCCTTCGGGTACTGCTTTTCTCTCTGCAAACTCAGTATTTCAGATGTACCAACTTAGTATATCGTAGGTAGGAAGAGCTGAGCCGTTGGCTGAGGAACCCCTGACATTTGGAGGCTCTTTGTATGAAATGTCACTCCATAATTATTTAAATAGATTTGAGTTTATTTGCAATTTTTTTTTATATTTAAACCAACAACAATTTTTGTGACCAAAACAACAAGTGACCGGTTTTAAGTAAAAAATGTATTAATAAATTTTTAGTAAATTAATGATAATAATTCTACAAAGATGCTATAAAATCCCTAGATGTAATTAAATTTGATACTCTCCAAGAATATATTGCGCATTTGTAATTATAAAATTATTATTAATATTCACGTTAACCGTGTCACGTTTTTCCGCAAAAGCCAAAATCGAACTAACTTAATAATTTTTTTCGTATTCTCTCTCTCGTTTGGTCAACGTTCATCAAGCGTTCGGGGCTAACTTCGTTTTTCTACTTCGTGTTCGATCTTCACGAGAGAGAGTTTGAACCATGATACAAATATACACGGAATGTCACACAGTATAAATTGAGAGTGAACGCGATAGTGAAAGACCCACATATGTACATTGTACATATGAATTCAGAATGTGTGTATAACAAACAAGCAATGAAGCAACAACAAAAGCAACAAAGCGATCGGTGCAACAGAAACCCACCCCGTCGGCAAAACAAAACAAACAAAAATCGTGCGCTCACACAAACTTTGGGTTCAAGTGTCAGCTGCAGACTGATATTTTGTGGCCCGAGCAGAGGGCGCAACTGTGAGTGCCATACCTTCTTTGTTCTATCAGGGTTTAAGCCGTTTCACGATATGCTGACTCTTATGCTAGGTTTACATAGCGTCACACTGTGCCAATGTCGTCTGTGACCCTCTGTGCCCAAAGTACTCAGAAGTCGAAAGTGTTCACATTGGCGGCACAGAAATTGCATGTCACAGTGCTGGGACAGCCAAATGACAAGCCAAATGAGCACTTTTGATGTGAACGCTTCTTGTTGTCGTCACAGAGGCCACATTGCGCACAAAAGTGAGCATGGAGCG
The DNA here is from genome assembly GCA_037044535.1 of Lordiphosa magnipectinata. Classification (NCBI taxonomy): domain Eukaryota; kingdom Metazoa; phylum Arthropoda; class Insecta; order Diptera; family Drosophilidae; genus Lordiphosa; species Lordiphosa magnipectinata. Next base: position 153,086 of record JBAMBO010004169.1, on the reverse strand, counting down.
AGTTCATGAGCACTGAGCCAGATCCACAATACAATATCAACAACCATCCAAAAATAAATGATCGAAAAGTATAAAGCGAGTTCATGAGCACTGAGCCAGATCCACAATACAATATCAACAACAATCCAAAAATAAATGATCGAAAAGAATAAATAAGCAAAAAATTAGTATTCGCGACCGCCGTGTGGCCATGCAGTGGAATGCCGATATGATCCCTAAGCTTATTGAAGCCGTCGAGGAGTCGGAATGCCTCTGGAACATAACCAGCGTCAATTATAAAAATCGTGATGCCAAGGAGTCTAGCTGGAGCAGCGTTGCTTATCAGCTTGGCGTCACCAAGAAAGACGCTGTTGACAAGTGGAACAGTTTGCGAAACACATTTCGTGTGAGTTTGCAATTCTTTACAAATGCAGCCTTCATGTAATTGAATTTTTATTGATATTTTGCAGACTTGGGGCGCTAGATTCGAAGATGAGCATTTTTAGTTCCTAATAGGTGTTAACAAACATGTAGGAGAAGGTCCGACTTGGTAATATGAGGCTTCGGCCTAACTGAGGCAACTCAAGCTACACGGCCAACCGATGCTACTTAAGCCGCACATTCAAGTCAATTGGATGAATTTGACCAAATTGTAGGAGAGGAGAATCTCTTTAAAAGTTTGAGGTTCTGGAGGATCTTAAAGATACTTACTTTGGCATTAAGTGCTACCACTCCTACTTCAATATAACATATCAAATAAATAAACATATTTAATTACTCGTCTCCAATACTTTTTAAATGCATGCGATGCTGTTTTCGGAATTATTCCACATATTCTTGCCTTTAACATTTTAAACTTGTATGAGGGGGATGTCATTCTGGATCCTGAAGTCCAATAGCTCAGTGTCACTGCTAGTCTATCGCCAGGTGAAATGGGCTCACAAAAAGTCGCCGTCTACTTTCTCCCAACAAAAGAGCTGATCGAAAGTGGCTGCATCCAGGCGAACATATTTTATAAATTTGTGCGAAATACTTCGCAACTCTGCATTCAACTTGGCAATCATTCCTTCTTTCCCTCGAGTCAAATTAATTTTTTCGATCCATCATGAGCGATTTGCCTTGGGTTCATCATCATCTTCATCTTCCTCCAGCACCCACAACGCAATAACAGCACCCCCACTAGCTCTGTTGCCTTTCACGCATTCATTTCTTGCAGCTACAAAATTTAATTTAATTATAATTACAAAAATACACGGAAGAACTAAAAATGACGCCAAGGTAAATACCGTTATCAAAATTTTTAAGTCGAAAAAAACAAAACAAAGTAATCGCAATGTGACAGGAAAACGAACATGCGCGATTTGCTTGGTACAGTAAAAATAGTTTAAATAAGCTAATATTGAGCTAACTCACTAGATCAGCTGTTCAATTAATTGTGGTCACAAACGTGCCCGCCTCGGTCACAGAACCACTGTGACGCGAAATGAGTACTTGTGTTCACATTGAAAAGTACTCGTTCCTGTGACACACGATTTCTGTGACGAGGCATTGGCCGTTCGCATTGCGCTGTGCCACTGTGACCCCGAAATGTGACGCACTGTGTCCCAATGTAAACGCAGCATTAGCCTTAAGAATAGCTGAGAAAACAACGTGAGAGTTTGGCATGGTAAAAAATGACTTATTTCATGCCAAAAAAAATAATGTAGTGACTATTTTCGTGAAATTTCATGCCCCCAAATGTACTTATTTTGGTAAACACATGCTGCAAAGTCCGAGTGGGAACGCTTTGTCTTATTTACACACACACACACTTGCAAATATTTTCCCGGGTGCATGTCATAACGCCCGTGGACATAACGCCCCAGGGCGTTATCATCAGCTAGATCAGCTGTTCAATTAATTGTGGTCACAAACGTGCCCGCCTCGGTCACAGAACCACTGTGACGCGAAATGAGTACTTGTGTTCACATTGAAAAGTACTCGTTCCTGTGACACACGATTTCTGTGACAAGGCATTGGCCGTTCGCATTGCGCTGTGCCACTGTGACCCTGAAATGTGACGCACTGTGTCCCAATGTAAACGCAGCATTAGCCTTAAGAATAGCTGAGAAAACAAAGTGAGAGTTTGGCATGGTGAAAAATGACTTATTAATGTAGATAATAAAAATAATGTAGTGACTATTTTCGTGAAATTTCATGCCACCAAATGTACTTATTTTGGTAAACACATGCTGCAAAGTCCGAGTGGGAACGCTCGGTCTTATTTACACACACACACCCACTTGCATATATTTTCTGGGCGAACGCATTGTTAACGTCCTGAATTATCAGCAGAAAGCTAAATACACAACTTATTTTGACTAATTTATATTATAAACAAAATTGCGCCTACTTTTTAAATTCAAATCCACATTTTATTGGTGATGACACTTTCTATTTCCAGCGAGTAACGAGTAGTGCCAGAGAGTAGCGAGTACTTTTTAAAAAAATACCAAATTCCTTCGTGGGGAGTGCCATCATTTTTGAGAAATGAAGGAAATGAAGGGCAAAATGCAAAAACAATTTGTATGGAAGAAATGATATAATTTTCTTCATTTCTTGTCATTTCAAGAAATGAAACTTCATTTCTTTGGTGGAAATAGGATATTAGACAAAAAATGTTGTGTATTTTGCTTTCTGGTAATAATTCAGGGCGATGCGACAATGCGTTCGCCCCGCGTAATTGCTTTCTTGACGGGTATGTCTGTTTGCTGCTAAGTATTCCAAAAAGTCCACGTGAGTTTTAAAGTGGCGCCTGTTATTTAAGTCAAACCATTCAGCAGTTTTTGTCAACGTGGCATTGTGAATGTTAAAAAGATGACGATTTGTCAATGAAAAAGGTAAAATTTTAAGAAATGAAAATGATACGAAATGATGCCAGTGGAAATGGCAGCGGGCAGGTCATTAGCGCCAGATAATTTGTTGATCTTAAGCCTTTTTATGGCTAAGCAGACTTCGTGATGGACCGGTCTCTATGTTGTCGATTGGTGGCATCGCTACTTCTCTAGAAGCGGCATTGTGCTCGTCTTCGCCACCCAGCAGGTTAGAGAAGTAGCTTCTCCATTTGTCTAGTGCCACTTGCGGATCTGTAACCAGATTCCCATTTTCGTCCTTGCATTGTATAGCTCCGGGCTTGTAATCTTCAGTTAATTGCTTAACCTTTTGATCAAAGTTTCGAGTCTCACTCATGCCGAAAAGCATCTCGACTTCTTCACGAATGCGCCTTTCTTGCTCATTCTTTTTCCTTCTAAAAAGAGGCTTCTCCTCTCTCCTTTTCTCCCGATATCGCTCTTTAATAGCCGCGTTGCACCCCACGGCAGATTTCTCCTGTAGGCAGCGTCTTTCTCTGCAGTAGCGCGGCGACACTCCTCATCATACCAAGTCTGCTTTCGAGGCAGATATCCCCAAAGATAATAGTCTAACGGTATCAGATCACAGCTTCACATCTAAATATTTGCTGATTATTCGATCTTCGAAGATAGGGCGCAGAAGAGAAACCAAATATCGTCCAAGACTTCTGCTTCAATTTCCTCGAAGAACCAATCACTTAACATTGCGCGGTAGCGCTTACCATTCACGGTCACGGTGATCTTCATTTTCAATGAGACCAAAATCCGCACCAAACAGTGACATGTGGTTGGCTTCTCGACGACGATATGCGGATTTTCTGTGCCCCAGATGCGACAATTTTGTTTATTAACATAACCACCGATGTTCTGAATTAAGCAGTTATATTTTTAATTTCAAATATTAACGTATTTAAGTTGAATATGTAAGCCGAGTTGGCAATCCTAATTGTAAGAATTTGGTATTTTAAAAGATGCCTAAAACGGTAACACTAATTGAAAAAGACCGCGAGTCGAGTAAAAGGCTTCAAGCAGCACAGACAGTGCAAAGAGCACAGACAGTGCAAAAGAATAAGAAAAGACAAGGCTGACCGCCAGAGACAAGGCTGACCGCCACAAGAGTTAAATTGTTTAAGTTTTAGTTTAAGTTGTTGTTTAATAAAGAAAAATACAAAATTGACACAAACGACGAAGAGGAAACCATTGGAATTGGTCGATCGAACCGGATAATTAATAAACATATATTTACAGGTGTGTGTGTGACACAGCGTTATGGTTCTTACAAAGCCTAGCGAACAACATTATGGTCCTTCGAGCCGGATCATTAATAAACATATATTTACAGGTGTGTGTGTGACACAGCGTTATGGTTCTTACAAAGCCTAGCGAACAACATTATGGTCCTTCGAAAGCCTAACGAACGGCACTTTGGAAAAACAGGCGACATCGTGAAATTCCAAGAATTTCATCTTCAACAACAACAACAACGGAATTGCGTATTACACCAGAAGTGTGTGTATGTCATCAGACGCGTATACACATGTATGTAGCTTGAAACGGCTACACATACACACACAGACAAAACGCTTGTGCAGCTTGTGTATGTAATTCACATATACACACTTAACCGGCAACTGTACATAGTAAATTTCTGACAACTGGAATATTCTGGATTATGCTACTACGCAATAAAAAATCGACTGCAAAAATGGATACGGAAAAGGACAAAAGTCTGCAATCGACAGACGACAATGATTATGAGAATTTAGCTAGTGGATTTGATCATGGGATCAACGAACAGTTGGAAAAGACTGTAATCAATGCACAACGGAATGCATCGACTCCATATCCACTAGCCAAAAATAAAAAATCTACATATGTAAAGGGGACACCAATACATAATAAAAAGAAGACACCAACACAAAGTGAAATGGAGACACCATTACAAATAAAAAAGAAGACACCAACACATAGTGAAATGGAGACACCATTACAAACAAAAAAGAAGGCGCCATCAAAACTTGGATCACAGCGCTCGCGGAAATCGATAAAGGTTCAACAACTTAAAATTGAAATGGAGTTCTTGAACACGCAGCAGGACCTACTACAGCAAAAAATGCATAATGAAATGCAGCAAAAGCAGAATGAAATGCAGCAAAAGCAGAAGGAAATGCAGCAAAAGCAGAATGAAATGCAGCGACAACTGAAAATAGCTGAATTGGAGGAACAAACCACTGGCTACGGAGACATCGACCGATCTGACATCGAACAACTGGAAGATGACCAATCTGATGAGCAACCTGACGACTAAGGTGACGACAACGAGAATGCTGATGACATCGATTTGCAAACGGCAAGACGAACACGTGAGTGGGTTGGCAGACAGCCACAAAGAGATGAAAACAATCAGGTACAAGACAATGTTGTAAACCAAAATATTATTCAGACATTTATGGCCCGACAAACCATTGCACAGGATCTACCTGTATTTTCTGGAGATCCCCTTGAATGGCCATTATTTTATTCAGAGTTTATAAATAGTTCTGATATATGTAACTTTTCCGACTATGAAAACATAAACCGACTAAGAAAAGCATTGACTGGTAGAGCAAAAGAATCTGTTCAATCATTGTTATTGTTACTACAAAATGTAAATGTTATTATTAACTCGTTAAAAGAACGATTTGGTGAACCAACACACATTATCAGACATTTAATTGATCAATTTAAAAATCAGCCTCCAATTAAAGACGACAAAATTGAAAAACTTATAAGTTTATTTGACATGCTAACAAATCTAATATGTACACTACAAAACTTTGAAGAGAAAGATCATATTAGAAATCCTATCTTGTTTGAAGATATATTAGACAAATTTCCATTATCACAGCGATTAGCTTTTATGCAGTATTATCAAGAAAGAAAAAGTAAAGAACCAAAGCTAATTATTTTGCATAAATGGCTAAGCAAAAAAACAAAAGCTGCACAGATGCTAGGGTTCGGACAGATAAAGACAAAAGAAACAACATTGACTGTTTCAAATCAGGTGAACTCTAACGAGCAAAACAGATCTAAATATTGCCATTTTTGTAAACAAACAAACCATTATATAAACTTTTGTGACAAATTTAAGAAATTAGACATTAATCGACGCTGGCAACATGTTACAAAAAATCGATTATGCATATCATGTCTAGGCAATAACCATTTGATGAAAGACTGCTCTAGAAGCGGCATTGTGTTCGTCTTCGCCACCCAGCAGGTTAGAGAAGTAGCTTCTCCATTTGTCTAGTGCCACTTGCGGATCTGTAACCAGATTCCCATTTTCGTCCTTGCATTGTATAGCTCCGGGCTTGTAATCTTCAGTTAATTGCTTAACCTTTTGATCAAAGTTTCGAGTCTCACTCATGCCGAAAAGCATCTCGACTTCTTCACGAATGCGCCTTTCTTGCTCATTCTTTTTCCTTCTAAAAAGAGGCTTCTCCTCTCTCCTTTTCTCCCGATATCGCTCTTTAATAGCCGCGTTGCACCCCACGGCAGATTTCTCCTGTAGGCAGCGTCTTTCTCTGCAGTAGCGCGGCGACACTCCTCATCATACCAAGTCTGCTTTCGAGGCAGATATCCCCAAAGATAATAGTCTAACGGTATCAGATCACAGCTTCACATCTAAATATTTGCTGATTATTCGATCTTCGAAGATAGGGCGCAGAAGAGAAACCAAATATCGTCCAAGACTTCTGCTTCAATTTCCTCGAAGAACCAATCACTTAACATTGCGCGGTAGCGCTTACCATTCACGGTCACGGTGATTTCATCTTCATTTTCAATGAGACCAAAATCCGCACCAAACAGTGACATGTGGTTGGCTTCTCGACGACGATATGCGGATTTTCTGTGCCCCAGATGCGACAATTTTGTTTATTAACATAACCACCGATGTTCTGAATTAAGCAGTTATATTTTTAATTTCAAATATTAACGTATTTAAGTTGAATATGTAAGCCGAGTTGGCAATCCTAATTGTAAGAATTTGGTATTTTAAAAGATGCCTAAAACGGTAACACTAATTGAAAAAGACCGCGAGTCGAGTAAAAGGCTTCAAGCAGCACAGACAGTGCAAAGAGCACAGACAGTGCAAAAGAATAAGAAAAGACAAGGCTGACCGCCAGAGACAAGGCTGACCGCCACAAGAGTTAAATTGTTTAAGTTTTAGTTTAAGTTGTTGTTTAATAAAGAAAAATACAAAATTGACACAAACGACGAAGAGGAAACCATTGGAATTGGTCGATCGAACCGGATAATTAATAAACATATATTTACAGGTGTGTGTGTGACACAGCGTTATGGTTCTTACAAAGCCTAGCGAACAACATTATGGTCCTTCGAGCCGGATCATTAATAAACATATATTTACAGGTGTGTGTGTGACACAGCGTTATGGTTCTTACAAAGCCTAGCGAACAACATTATGGTCCTTCGAAAGCCTAACGAACGGCACTTTGGAAAAACAGGCGACATCGTGAAATTCCAAGAATTTCATCTTCAACAACAACAACAACGGAATTGCGTATTACACCAGAAGTGTGTGTATGTCATCAGACGCGTATACACATGTATGTAGCTTGAAACGGCTACACATACACACACAGACAAAACGCTTGTGCAGCTTGTGTATGTAATTCACATATACACACTTAACCGGCAACTGTACATAGTAAATTTCTGACAACTGGAATATTCTGGATTATGCTACTACGCAATAAAAAATCGACTGCAAAAATGGATACGGAAAAGGACAAAAGTCTGCAATCGACAGACGACAATGATTATGAGAATTTAGCTAGTGGATTTGATCATGGGATCAACGAACAGTTGGAAAAGACTGTAATCAATGCACAACGGAATGCATCGACTCCATATCCACTAGCCAAAAATAAAAAATCTACATATGTAAAGGGGACACCAATACATAATAAAAAGAAGACACCAACACAAAGTGAAATGGAGACACCATTACAAATAAAAAAGAAGACACCAACACATAGTGAAATGGAGACACCATTACAAACAAAAAAGAAGGCGCCATCAAAACTTGGATCACAGCGCTCGCGGAAATCGATAAAGGTTCAACAACTTAAAATTGAAATGGAGTTCTTGAACACGCAGCAGGACCTACTACAGCAAAAAATGCATAATGAAATGCAGCAAAAGCAGAATGAAATGCAGCAAAAGCAGAAGGAAATGCAGCAAAAGCAGAATGAAATGCAGCGACAACTGAAAATAGCTGAATTGGAGGAACAAACCACTGGCTACGGAGACATCGACCGATCTGACATCGAACAACTGGAAGATGACCAATCTGATGAGCAACCTGACGACTAAGGTGACGACAACGAGAATGCTGATGACATCGATTTGCAAACGGCAAGACGAACACGTGAGTGGGTTGGCAGACAGCCACAAAGAGATGAAAACAATCAGGTACAAGACAATGTTGTAAACCAAAATATTATTCAGACATTTATGGCCCGACAAACCATTGCACAGGATCTACCTGTATTTTCTGGAGATCCCCTTGAATGGCCATTATTTTATTCAGAGTTTATAAATAGTTCTGATATATGTAACTTTTCCGACTATGAAAACATAAACCGACTAAGAAAAGCATTGACTGGTAGAGCAAAAGAATCTGTTCAATCATTGTTATTGTTACTACAAAATGTAAATGTTATTATTAACTCGTTAAAAGAACGATTTGGTGAACCAACACACATTATCAGACATTTAATTGATCAATTTAAAAATCAGCCTCCAATTAAAGACGACAAAATTGAAAAACTTATAAGTTTATTTGACATGCTAACAAATCTAATATGTACACTACAAAACTTTGAAGAGAAAGATCATATTAGAAATCCTATCTTGTTTGAAGATATATTAGACAAATTTCCATTATCACAGCGATTAGCTTTTATGCAGTATTATCAAGAAAGAAAAAGTAAAGAACCAAAGCTAATTATTTTGCATAAATGGCTAAGCAAAAAAACAAAAGCTGCACAGATGCTAGGGTTCGGACAGATAAAGACAAAAGAAACAACATTGACTGTTTCAAATCAGGTGAACTCTAACGAGCAAAACAGATCTAAATATTGCCATTTTTGTAAACAAACAAACCATTATATAAACTTTTGTGACAAATTTAAGAATTTAGACATTAATCGACGCTGGCAACATGTTACAAAAAATCGATTATGCATATCATGTCTAGGCAATAACCATTTGATGAAAGACTGCAAGCGAAAGAAGCCTTGCAAAATGAACAATTGTTCTCAAACGCATAACCCATTATTGCATAAGGACAAGAAACCGAACGAAATTAGGGAAAGTTTAAAGACACAGGAGAATACACAAATACAGACTGACAACAATTGTAACATTAATTTATGTGACAAGAAGATACTCCTCAAAGTCATTCCTATTTCAATTATTGGACCCCAGAAGACAATAGAAACTTACGCTCTTTTGGATGAAGCTTCTACAGTATCTCTGTTAGATCAAGATATAGCTGATGAACTAGGATTAGACGGTCCTATAAGTCCATTGAGAATGCAATGGACAAATAATGAGGTACACGAGCAGAATGATTCAAAAGTGGTTAGTGTTTGCGTCAAAGGGAAAAGTGAATCTTCAAAATCGTTCACTTTAAGGAAAGTAAAAACAATTTCTGGTCTTAATCTACCAACTCAAACCCTTAATATCAACAATCTGACTGACAAATGGACATTTTTAAAACCATTTGGTGACCTTTCATACGAAGATGCACAACCAAAACTCCTAATTGGACAGGATAATTGGTCAGTTATTGTAACTCGAAAACTAAAATACGAATCATTTCAGGGACCAGTTGCTAGTAGGACTTCATTAGGCTGGGTGATTCATGGCATTGTTGATTCATCAAGACATGCAAGACAATCCGACTATTCATTTCACATTAAAAATTGTGTCGAAACATTAAATGACAAAGACGACCTGAATGGTTTACAGGATCTTGTGAAATCTTACTGGGCCTTAGAAAATGAATTGACCACTTCAAAAGACAATCCGATTTCACTAGACGACAAAAAGTGTCTGGAAATACTTGATTCCACTCTAAAAAGAAAAGGAAATAGATTCGAATGTGGCCTTTTTTGGAAAGGTGAACAGAAAAAACTGCCAGAAAGTTATAATAATGCATATAACAGACTGATTCATTTGGAGCGAAAGTTTGATAAAGACAGGGAATACGGAGAAAAGTACCGTGCAATGATAGACTCGTACGTATCTAAAGGATATTTGCGGAAACTAAATCCAGCAGAGATAGCGACTGAAACGCCTTTGACATATTATCTTCCTCATTTCGGTGTAGTTAATAGCAACAAGCCAGACAAGCTACGAATCGTGTTTGATGCAGCATCCAAATCTCATGGATATTGCTTAAACGATTTTCTATTAACAGGACCAGATTTGTACAATCAACTCGTTTCCGTATTAATGAACTTTCGGGAACACAACATAGTTTTTGTTGGGGACATAAAGGAGATGTTTTTACAGATACTAGTCCGTCAGGAAGACAGACATGCCCAAAGAATTCTTTGGAGAGGATCAACTCGAGACACTGAACCAGGCGTTTATGAAATTCAGGTTCTATTCTTTGGTGCAAAATGTAGCCCAAGCATAGCTCAAGAAACAAGAAATCGAAATGCTTTAGATTTCAAAGACCAATTTCCCAAAGCCAGTAATGATGTAGTCAATAATCATTATATGGATGATTACTTGGGAGGAGCGCCTGACGTAGACAGCGCAGTTAAGTTGATAAATGAAGTTACATATATTCACAAACAAGCTGGGTTCGATATGTGTAACTGGGTGTCTAATTCAAATGACGTCTTGACAAGACTAAATGAAAACAGTAAACTAATGGACACGAAACAAATTAAAAATGAAACAGAAGAACGAATCTTAGGACTGATGTGGGATTTTAAAAACGACAACTTTGCATTCAATTTAAAATTCAAAAGGTCACATGAGGATATCTTAAATTTGGTGAAACGACCAACCAAACGTGAAGTACTTAAGATCACTATGTCAATTTTCGATCCTCTTGGATTTCTCTCGAATTTACTGGTCGCCAATAAAATTCTGTTACAGTTAATCTGGGACAGTGGGATTGGTTGGGACGAATTAATTACAGACGATTGTCATGAAATATGGAAAGACTTATGTTCCAAATTGACAAAGATAAACGAATTTTCAGTTCCACGACAAATGACAAAACTCCCAATTGATAAATGTGACATTCAGCTTCATATTTTTTGTTACGCTTCAAAGTCCGCTTATGCTACATGCGCATATTTGAGATTCAGTTATGGTCAGGAAGTATAATGTTCATTAATAATGGCCAAGTCGAAAGTATCTCCATTAAAACCAATGTCTATACCAAGATTGGAGTTACAAGGAGCTTTGTTAGGAGCCAGAATTGGCAAGGCATTAAAAGACATCTTGAATATAAGTATCAGCAAGACTTATATGTGGACGGACTCCGAGATTATATTGTACTGGCTTTGATCAAGCAGTAAGCGTTTTAAAGCATTTGTTGCACAAAGACTCGGGGAAATTCAGGAACTTACAAATCCACAAGATTGGAGATATGTCCCTACAAAGCTCAATCCAGCAGACCAAGCTACAAAAATCATAAAATTTGATTTTAACAACAATGAAATTTGGTTAAAAGGTCCACTCTTTTTATACAAACCTTTTTCGGAGTGGCCAAAAGGAAAAATTAATCAAGAACACCAGTCAGATAACTCAGAATTTGACCAGGAATATGTTCATTGTATAAGGGAAAAGACCAGCATGATAACATTACCCGATGAGTCCAGGTTTTCTAATTGGATGAGATATGTTCGAACAGTAGCATGGATATTAAGATACATTGGCAAATTAAAGAAAGAACAACAAGTCCAACAAAAAAACGAATTGACAGCTGATGAGGTAAATAAAGCAGAACATATTATTTTCAAGAAAATTCAGTTGGATTCGTATCGAAATGAAATTCAATGTATTAAAAAGGGAAAAGCCATTGACAAATCGAGTTCTTTAAAATCACTTCCAGTTTGTATGACGGATGACGGATTGTTACGACTACGCGGAAGGTTAAACAACATTAATGAAGAATGTTCCGACTTTGACTCTAAGAATCCAATAATATTGAGCAAGGGACACGCGCTCACGACTTTACTGGTTCATTATTACCACGTCCAAAACTGTCACATGGGTACTGAAACTGTTATAGCTAATCTTCGACAGACATTTTGGATTATAAAATGCCGCAGTGTAGTAAAAAAGGTGATTCGAGATTGTCAGTTTTGCAAAAATAAAAGATCACAACCAGTTGTTCCAATTATGGGTCAACTACCGCCATGTAGAGTATTACCCACAGAAAGGCCATTTTTAAAAACAGGTGTCGATTATTTTGGCCCAATACAGATATTAGTGAATCGTAGTCACGTCAAACGATATGGAGTCATTTTCACTTGTATGACATCACGTGCCATACACTTAGAAATTGCTGAAGACTTGTCATGCAACGCCTTTATGAATGTTTTTCGACAATTTGGGTGTCGACGGGGATTCCCAATAGAGTTATATTCGGACAATGGGACCAATATTACAAAAGCTAGCAAAAATATTAGCGAGATTATAGCTAATTGGCCTGAAGATGAGATTACACAGTTTATGACATCTAAGAAGTGTATATGGTATTTTAACCCCCCTTTGTCTCCACATATGGGAGGAGCGTGGGAACGATTAATCCAGTCAGTCAAAAAATATTTACTTTATATTCTGAAAGATCGATATCCAAAAGAATATGTGTTAAAGACAGTTTTCTGCGAAATAGAGTTCATGATAAATAGTAGACCTCTCTTGTACATTCCTTCGGACTCAAATGATACAGAACCCTTAACTCCCAACAGTATTCTAATCGGACCAAACTACAGAGACTCATTTTATTCAGATGCCACTGATAGAGACTTGAAACTTTTAAATAGGTGGAAGGCATCGCAAAAAATGGCAGATATGTTTTGGCAGAAGTGGAAAAAAGATTATCGTCAGTATTTATTGTGCAGTAAGAAATGGTCAAAAGACCAAGGAAAGATCTCTGAAGGAGACGTTGTAATAATTATGGATTCAAACTTGCCAAGAAACACATGGCCAATGGGCAAAGTAATCAATACATATCCATCTCAAGACGGCCGAGTTAGAATCGTAGATGTTAAAACACAAAATGTCACATACAAGAGATCAGTTATTAAGTTAATTAAACTAGATGTACTACCAAACAAAGAAATGTGAAAAGTATTGCTACATATGATTAAATAATGAAATATTAACGGTCCTTTTACATATGGTAACAATAGTTTGGGAGGAGAATGTTCTGAATTAAGCAGTTATATTTTTAATTTCAAATATTAACGTATTTAAGTTGAATATGTAAGCCGAGTTGGCAATCCTAATTGTAAGAATTTGGTATTTTAAAAGATGCCTAAAACGGTAACACTAATTGAAAAAGACCGCGAGTCGAGTAAAAGGCTTCAAGCAGCACAGACAGTGCAAAGAGCACAGACAGTGCAAAAGAATAAGAAAAGACAAGGCTGACCGCCAGAGACAAGGCTGACCGCCACAAGAGTTAAATTGTTTAAGTTTTAGTTTAAGTTGTTGTTTAATAAAGAAAAATACAAAATTGACACAAACGACGAAGAGGAAACCATTGGAATTGGTCGATCGAACCGGATAATTAATAAACATATATTTACAGGTGTGTGTGTGACACAGCGTTATGGTTCTTACAAAGCCTAGCGAACAACAACCGAGGTGGAAATGTGCTTTATCCGAAAAGATGATTTAGCGGTAAAATTCACCATTTTCGGCCAAACGATCTTCCGCCCAATTTGCGAACTGTAGACGATTCGGATGGTCAATTTTCTTTAGCTGCTGCATCAATTGAACTTTGAATGGCTTCATGGCAAGGTCTTTATGCAAAATTCGCACCAAAGAAGTGCGCGAAATGTTCAATTGTTGAGATCGATGGCGAGTTGACGTCGATGGTTGATCACGCACACTTTCAGCAACCGCAGCAATGTTTTCGGTGGAGCGCACCGGACGAGTACGTACACAAGTTAATTTATCCACCAACATTCCAGTTTCAACAACTCGCTTCTCGAATTGATCCACAAATTGAGTTCTCGGAACATTTTTTTTGTTAAATGTTTTTTTTCCAAATTTCGCACAGTTTGAGTCGAGGACTCATCACTTTGTAAATATGTTTTAATATTTCCCAACTTTCTTCAAGCGAATAGCGACCCATTTCGTAAATGTCAAAGTTTTTACTAAATATTAGTCGCTTTTCGAATGACATTTGACGTTTTTAAAGTCAAATTATGAATAGTTCAAATTCCAAACACTAGATGGACCACCCTATATATAAAGTGGCTAGTCGGTGGCTAGAATTGAAAAGGAGTTAAAAATATGGGTGCATGTCATAACGCCCGTGGACATAACGCCCGCGGGCGTTATGTCGCTGTTAAGAGTGACAAAACGCCCGCGGGCTTTATGTCACTTTTGAAAGTGTCATAACGCCCGCTTTCAGTGCGACGTAACAGCAGCGGGCGCTATGTCACTTTCAACAGTGACATAGCGCCCTCATTATCAAAAATATGCATTTTGCATACACAGCGAGAACCTACAGCTAAAAATATTACTTAAAGTACCGTTCATTATGTTATCTCTTGAATGAAAGTACCGTTCATTATGTCTTATCTTTCTGCATCTTACGCATGATGATATTCTTATTAGTGTATCATTGATGTTTGAGCAGCGTGGCCGCGAAATGGCTTTAGTTTACGAGAATAGATTTGTTGCAGGATTTTGGAAAAATTCGAAACGGTTGTTGCTTCCAACACAGCAGCAATTGCTTAAAATTAAGGATTCGACCCAAAATAGTTCGCGGTTTGTTTGCTACATTAAAAATTGTGGTGTTACCCGTACTCCAAAAATTCTGAAAAAATATATATTTATGTGAACAATTAAAAATGCGCCGCAGGCAAAAAAAAATGTTAGAAAGAAGTACAGACAATAATTTAAAAAAAAATCGCGCGATTTTAGACTTTTAGAAATTGTTTGTAAAATAAATCGTGCTCCTTGTTTAGTAGAGTTACCCGTACTCAAAAACACATTTTGTGGTATTTCGATGAGCGGTGGTGTTTTGGCGTTGAACAGTCACACTGCACATTACGCTTTTTAAAAAAATACTCGCTACTGTCTGGCACTACTCGTTACTCTCTGGAAGCAGAAAGTGTCATCACTAATAAGCTGTTGATTTGAAATTAAAAAGTAGGCACAATTTTGTTTAAAATATAAATTAGACAAAAAAAGTTGTGTATTTTGCTTTCTGGTGATAATTCAGGGCGATGCGACAATGCGTTCGCCCCGCGTAATTGCTTTCTTGACGGGTATGTCTGTTTGCTGCTATGTATTCCAAAAAGTCCACGTAAGTTTGAAGTGGCGCCTGTTATTTAAATCAAACCATTCAGCAGTTTTTGTCAACGTGGCATTGTGAATGTTAAAAAGATGACGATTTGTCAATGAAAAAGGCAAAATTTTAAGAAATGAAAATGATACGAAATGATGCCAGTGGAAATGGCAGCGGGCAGGTCATTAGCGCCAGATAATTTGTTGATCTTAAGCCTTTTTATGGCTAAGCAGACTTCGTGATGGTCCGGTCTCTATGTTGTCGATTGGTGGCATCGCTACTTCTCTAGAAGCGGCATTGTGTTCGTCTTCGCCACCCAGCAGGTTAGAGAAGTAGCTTCTCCATTTGTCTAGTGCCACTTGCGGATCTGTAACCAGATTTCCATTTTCGTCCTTGCATTGTATAGCTCCGGGCTTGAAATCTTCAGTTAATTGCTTAACCTTTTGATCAAATTTTCGAGTGTCACTCATGCCGAAAAGCATCTCGACTTCCTCACGAATGCGCCTTTCTTGCTCATTATTTTTCCTTCTAAAAAGAGGCTTCTCCTCTCTCCTTTTCTCCCGATATCGCTCTTTAATAGCCGCGTTGCACCCCACGGCAGATTTCTCCTGTAGGCAGCGTCTTACTCTGCAGTAGCGCGGCGACACTCCTCATCATACCAAGTCTGCTTTCGAGGGTACTCGGCGTGTACAAGTATTTTCTCTGGCGGCCGTACTCATGGAGTGTGATATGAAATGTTTGGTCCATTTAAAAATTGGAATTTAATTTTGCTATAAAAAAAAAACGGCTCGATATTTTTTAAAGGCCGAACATTTATTGGAAAGGTTGGTTCATGTCATTTATTAATGAAAAACAAACAATCAAATGTCCACGGCAGTAGCCCATTCGATCCACCCAACTTTTGAGAACATTTTAAATTATTTCGAAACGTATGTCAGCAATAGCAACTCGAATCTCGTTCTTCAACTTATCAATTATTTCAGAAATATTTGCATAGCATTTATTATAATCAATTTCCTCAAAGAACCAATCACTTAACATTGCGCGGTACCGCTCACCATTCACGATCACGGTGGTTCCTTCCTTCTTCATTTTCAAAGACAAATTAACCAATGATGCCTCGAGACCAAAATCCGCACCAAACAGTGACACGTGGTTGGCTTCTCGACGACGATATGCGGATTTTCTGTGCCCCAGATGCGACAATTTTGTTTATTAACATAACCACCGAGGTGGAACTGTGCTTCATCCGAAAAGATGATTTTTCGGTCAAATTCACCATCTTCGGCCAAACGATCTTCAGCCCAATTTGCGAACTGTAGACGATTCGGATGGTCAATTTTCTTTAGCTGCTGCACCAATTGATCTTTGTATGGCTTCATGGCAAGGTCTTTATGCCAAATTCGCACCAAAGAAGTGCGCGAAATGTTCAATTGTTGAGATCGATGGCGAGTTGACGTCGATGGTTGATCACGCACATTTTCAGCAACCGCAGCAATGTTTTCGGTCGAGCGCACCGGACGAGTACGTACACGAGTTAATTTATCCACCAACATTCCAGTTTCACCAACTCGCTTCTCGAATTGATCCACAAATTGAGTTTTCGGAACATGTTTTTTGTTAAATGTTTTTTTCCAAATTTCGCACAGTTTGAGTCGAGGACTCATCACTTTGTAAATATGTTTTTATTATTTCCCAACTTTCTTCAAGCGAATACCGACCCATTTCGTAAATGTCAAAGTTTTTACTAAATATTAGTCGCTTTTCGAATGACATTTGACGTTTTTAAAGTTAAATTATGAATAGTTCAAATTCGAAACACTAGATGGACCACCCATATATAAAGTGGCTAGTCGGTGGCTAGAATTGAAAAGGAGTTAAAAATATTAAATACAATATTAAGAAATTAATAAAGTGGCAAAATGGGTGCATGTCATAACGCCCGTGGACATAACGCCCGCGGGCGTTATGTCGCTGTTAAGAGTGACATAACGCCCGCGGGCTTTATGTCACTTTTGAAAGTGTCAAAACGCCCGCTTTCAGTGCGACAAAACAGCAGCGGGCGCTATGTCACTTTCAACAGTGACATAGCGCCCTCATTATCAAGAATATGCATTGCGCCCTATCTTCGAAAATCGAATAATCAGCAAATATGGAGATGGAGCGGGGCGAACGGATTGTCGCATCGCCCTGAATTATCACCAGAAAGCAAAATACACAACTTTTTTTGTTTAATTTATATTTTAAACAAAATTGCGCCTACTTTTTAATTTCAAATCAACAGCTTATTAGTGATGACACTTTCTGCTTCCAGAGAGTAACGAGTAGTGCCAGACAGTAGCTAGTACTTTTTTAAAAAGCGTAAGGTGCAGTGTGACTGTTCAACGCCAAAACACCACCGTTCATCGAAATACCACAAAATGTGAAACGGTCACACTGCATTGTCAGCTGTTGTTTTGCATTTTAATTTAATTTAATTACATTTTAATTTAAATAAAAGTATTTAATTATAAGAAATGGCAAAATATGACTAAGTCCCCAGCATGTACTGGGCAAACTGCCAGTCGACAGCATCACCCACTTTTGGCTGCGTCAAGGCGACACCACCGGCACTTCCACTCTTGGGTAGCTTCTTTCTTGATAGCGGTAGTACCCGCAGAGAGTTCCAGGCTATCTTGCAATCATCTGCTGAAATATATATATATATTATGTTTTACAATATTTCACGTAATTCTTAGTAAAACTAACCATCATTTCTGACCTCTGCAGCCACAGCTTCCCATGCTTTTTTTACAAAATCTGCATCGAAATGTTTTTTTACTGCCAAAATTAGCGCAATCTCTTCGTCAGCGTCGAATTGCGATAATCTGTTTCTATTTTGTTTTTTTGCGCCAGACATGGTTGTTGATATTTCGATGGGTAGGTGTCGGAAAAAATACAAACTATATTTTCTGCTTCTGAGCGTCGGAATTGAATCAGCCTGTGTCTGTCTGTCAATTAAGTAGGCGATGGTCAAGCTAGCGGCGCATTAGTTTTCCGACGCTCAGAAGCGGAAATTTAAGTTTGTCTGAGCTCGACCGAGCGTAGAGGCCTGTCGGAATTTTAAGCAAGCTCTCCGACACCCTTTTTTTATATGGAGTTGACACCCGTCGGAATCGATTTAGTTTGTCTGAGTACTAAGCTTACAAAATGACAGAAATGAAGGGCAAAATGAAAAGGCAAATTGTATGGAAGAAATGATAGCATTTTCATTTCTTTTCATTTCAAGAAATGAAGCTCAATTTTTTTTGGTGGAAATAGGCTATTGGTGTACTTTGTGTATGTGTGGCTGCTGGTGCGGGAGGTTGTGGGTTCGATCCCGCCTTGGACCATCTAATAGAAAAAGATTTTTCTTTCTTTAGAAAAAAACCTTTATACACACAGTCACCTTTACCAGCTACTGGCGCCAGCTGTGAAGTAATTAGCCATGAAAAAAAAAGCCATGAAAAATTCTCTAACGATTGCCGTTCGGATCCGACTGTAGGTCCCTTTCTCTTGTGCGAAAAGTTATTAGCACACACGCCAAGAGATTGAGAGAAGCTTGGCCCTGGCCCTTCTTTGGAGGTGCTGTTTGAGCCAATTTTAAAGTTTTTACATTTACAGTTTGCGCCAACTACCGTGGGATAAGTCTCCTTCCCATCGCATATAAGGTTCTGTCGTGTATTATTTGTGATCGTCTAAGCCCGCTTATTAGCATCCTGATTGGACCTTATCAGTGTGGCTTTAGACCTGGAAAATCCACCACAGACCAAATATTCACACTGCGTCAAATCCAGGAGAAGACCCGTGAGACAAATATCGACACCTTCCATCTTTTTGTTGATTATAAAGCCGCCATCGACACACCGATAAGGTCAAGGTTCTTTGACGGCCTGTCTTCCTTTGGTATACCAGCAAAGTACGTTCCACTTTGCATAATGACGTTGAGAAGCACGCAAAGCTCCGTCAAAATAGGAAGGAACCTCTCCGAAACATTTGATACCAAAAAAACTTTTAGCCAGGGTGATACCTTATCGTGTGACTTTTTAATCTGCTGATGGAGTATATACTGCGCCAGTGCCCAAATGCCAACAGATCGGGCACCATCATTTGTAAAGATTTAATGCTACTCGCATATGCCGATGATATTGACATTATCGGCACAAACGAACGGGCGGTAAGCAGGGCGTTTTCAGAAATAGAGAAGCAGTTTAAACTGATGGGCTTAACGGTAAACGAGGACAAGACGAAGGTGCTAGTATCCACGCGCAGTGAGTCTACGCGTCGTGGACAAGCTGTAACATTGGGAGAATTCAGCTTTGAGGTTATAAATGAGTTCTTCTACCTCGGCACGGTGATAACCAGCGACAACAACATCAGCCTGGAAATACGAAGAAGAATCACTCTGGCAAACCGATGCTACTTCGGGCTCAGTAGGGAGTTCAAGAGTAGAGCCCTCTCTCGAAAGACGAAAATAGCGCTGTGTATTGTGGT
This sequence comes from Lordiphosa magnipectinata, assembly GCA_037044535.1. Lineage (NCBI taxonomy): Eukaryota > Metazoa > Arthropoda > Insecta > Diptera > Drosophilidae > Lordiphosa > Lordiphosa magnipectinata. Next base: position 133,142 of record JBAMBO010004169.1, on the reverse strand, counting down.
AGGCCAAATTGTTTAATTTTTGTGTTAAATGTATGGGTTGCAATGGCCGTTGTTCCTCATCCAAAATAAATAGTCATGTTTATTTCTTCTTTTTTTCCTACGCGTTTCGGCTGCATGTTGCGCCTTCTTCAGGGAGCCTGTGTTTATTTATTATTATTACATTAAATTCAATAATACAAAAAATACATTTTTATACATACATACATCATAATATTTGTCATAGTGTTAGTTTCGTTTTGTGCAATTATTATTGTTGAGTCGTCGCATTGTGCGTTTTGTTGTGTATTTTGATTTGTTTATTGTTTCTTTCCGCTATCGCTGTCGCGTAATTGCTTTGGTAGAAGTCTTCTTTGTGGTTCAAAGCTCTCTCTCTCCTTTATGCTGAATGCGTAAGCTCTCTAACGTAAGTCTTGTTCGCTCTCTCCTCTCTATGTCTATTAGACTATCGTTGTCAAAATCCGCTGTACGATCAGCTGATGTCAAATGTAGCGCTAATGCTGTTGTCTCCTTTTTTTGCGTCACCTTTGTGCTCCGATATTCTTGTTTGAAGCGGTCGCTTTGTTGTTCCGATGTAATACAAGTCGCTTATCATCCCAGTCCTGCAATACGGCTCAGAAGCATGGACATTAACAGCAGCAGAAGAATCGGCGATTGGCGTTTTCGAGCGAAAGATTCTTCGGAGGATTTATGAACCTTTAAAAGTTGGCGATGAATTTCGGATCCGAAAGAACTGCGAACTGTATAAGCGCTATGGGGACACCAGCCTAGCCAAGCGCATAAAACACCAGCGGCTGCGCTGGATAGGACATGTTACCCGTATGGATAAACAAGCTCCTGCTGGAATAGTGTACAATTTCATGAAGAAAGATATTGGGAGAACAGGCACGAAAGGAGGACAGAAACTGAGATAGGAAAAACAGGTGCGGAAAGACATTGCCAAACTTGGTCTGAACAACTGGAACCAGCTCGCAAGAAACAGAGGCGACAGGCGGGCATTGGTAGCGGCGGCCGAAACCGTTGAGCGGTTGTGATTTAAATATCGGGCCAAAGAAGAAGAAGAAGATCAAAGGGGCCAACCTGGTGGACGTTCAGTTTTGGGTGGGTTTTGCTCTAAGTGTGCTGTGGAAATTGATTGCCAAATAAATCCGCATGAGGTTCGGTTCTAATTCTGGTTGTCAGAAGACTAAAGTTTATTTCACAAAAATTCGTATATATTTTAGCTTACTTATCAACATGTTGCAAAAGAACTGCTGAGGCATTCAGAGACGGTTTTCTGTGTGGGTGTTTATTTTGAATTTTGAGAACCACATCCTGACATAATGTTGACTGTCGTTTAAGCTGTTCGATGACTGCAACAAAGTGTGGTGTCCAGTGATCGCAGCAAAGTATGGCTTATGATGAGCGGGGAGGTTTTGGCGGTGGGGTAGGGGGTCGATGTGCTGAAGTGGTAACTCGTCCCCCGGCTTGTAGTGAGGACCAAAACGAAGGATTGGCCTGAACGGAAATTGATCGTGTGTCTTCCGGGATGTAGGTGGTAGTAGTCTTCCTCTTGTACAAATACACCAAAAATGTGATGGAGGTTACGAATGACAACAGTGAATAAATCGCTGCCAAATGAGATTTTGAGTGTTTCGCCATTTGCCAAACTTGTGCTTAGTGATTAAGAGTTAGCAGTTGTAGCTCTTGATTTCTTCAAAGGTGACATTGATCGCTAGCTCCGCAGTTTGTGGTACATTAAATTCTTTCTTATCTTTAAAAACTGGGGCTGAATTGTCGTAGACTATATCATTAATTTTGACAGTACAATTGAAGTATTTCACTATTAGTGACCCGTTCGTTGTTCTTCATTCTCCATAGTCCGAGTCGATATTTAACGTAGGGGCAAATATTAATTCTTTTTGTGGCTCGTTGCAGGAGCTGGATCTTTGCTGTAGTATGTTTCCCAAAAAAAAAACAAAAAAAAATTCAAACATTCTCATTTTAGACCGTTTCTTCGACGTTTGACGCCTCTTAACCCGTGTATTTTTTGACACGGTGAACTAATCTGTCTAAAGGTTATTATTATTATTATAATTATAAAGAAATTATTGCCAATTAAAACCAAGCTGACTAAGGCAGACACGAGCACAAAAGCGAACGAACGCATAGCTTAACACTCCTCAAATAAACTCCTGTCACCCGAGTATTCTTATCTGCAAAATACAGTTCTTTAAACTAAAAAGTCTATAAGCGCCGCGCTTTAGCCACGAAATCACCGAATCGCAGGGTTGATGAACATAAACATAAAAAAAAGCAATTTTTAATTGCCAACAAATCGCACTTGTCGTTCGTGTGTGTATGTGTGCGCGTGCAACTTAAACCTGAGAGAGAGAGAAACGCTTGTGGATACTGTGCTCAGCTGAGTAACATCCCAAGGAAATAACAGTAAAGTCGACACACTCGCAACTAAAGCTCCACAACATAAACACTCAAAACACTGTGCGACATAGGAATTCGTTTCTTTTGTTTTTGTTAAGAACCAAAATCACCATGAAACCTATACCGAAGCGCCCTCTCCTCTGCCCACCGGAATTCACGAGCGACTTAACACCGTGGATATGCAGCAACTTCTACAGCGCGTCGAGCTGTTGGAGAAAGAGAGTTTGGACGTCAAGGCTATCAAGATCCAAGTGGGCATGCTTGAATCTAAGCTGTCTGCACAGAACCACATGGATGATGCGTGTGATGCCCTAAAGGTCTAGGTGGGCAAACTTGAGTCCAAGCTCGCTAAACAGGCTAATGTGGAGATAGCTTGTGACCTTAGAATGCACGGTGTGCCCTTTACTGATGGCGAAACAGTGAAGACGCTTTTCAATTCGTTGGCATTCTCGTTGGGAGTAACACCGGCCTTAAAACTGAGAGAGATAATCAGGGTCAAATACCGCACAACAAACTCCGTGGTTGATCCAATTATAATTATCAAATTTGAGCACATGCGCGAGAAGATAACACATCTTCGAGCTGCTGCTGAGTACAGGCGTACACACAAACACCCACTTGGCCTACAACTGCTGGGCATTGAGTCGGAAAGTCCCATTTACCTTAATGAGCAACTATCATAGGAGAACTATAATATATTTAAGAAAGCAATGCACATGAAAAAACAAAAGCTCCTAACAGCAGTATTCTGTCGTCGGGGGCTGGTCCATATTAAGCAAAGTGGGAGGGGAAATGTCATTTGCATGGACAACTGGCAAAAGCTCTCTCAATTGCATCAAGATGACTCTCCCCCAACTGAGCAGCTGGTGGCCCCCCTCTTCTCTGCCCACCGAAAACTCACCTAGCTCTGAAGCTCTGTCTGATGCTGAAGACCACTCCTTTCGTAATTAAACTTAATATTAAAATAATTAATCAGGTTCCCATACTTTTCCATTTTTTAGTTATAAGCGCAGATTTAGATTTATTTGTTTATCTGTTAGTTGTTTTGCATATTAGTGTGTGCTCTCTATATTAAAATTCTTATTTGATGAATAATGTATGCGTGCATCTGATAGTTTTCGTGCAACTTTAACCGAAATGACGTCCAAAGTACCTCCAAAGCGAACAGCCATGCCATGTTAAGCGTTCTCACTAAACAGAAAGCCGGACTTCATATATGCCACATAAATGCGCAACGTCTAGTCAACAAAATTGAAGAGTTTAAGTATCTGTTCGTAAAGTCAAGTGTAGATGTGATTTGTGTGACCGAAGCGTGGTTCATGCCAGACTTGGGTGACTTGTTGGTTGAATGTAATTACTAAAATATTTTTCGTTCTGAGTGTGTATGCCATGCGGGGGCGTTCCAATCTATGTTAACAAAAGTCTTATGTGTAATTGACAAACACCCCTTGGATTGCCCAATCGAATATCTATGTATTGAAATATCTAACGTGAACATTGACTTTAAAATGGTAGTCGGGTGTGTATACAGACCACATAAAAACATTGATATCTCGACAATAATTGACACATTAGGTAACTTATCCTTGATGTATACAGACGTTACGTTAACAGAATACAGATACGTTAATAGCAACTTACTCCAAGAATCACATCTTTCTATGGCAATGGAATCACTGTGACTAAAACCGGTGAATTATTTGATCCCTGCACACTTTTCCAACACCAATAACACCCTACTTGATGTCTTCTTAGTGAATGATGACGATGATGATGATGACTATGACCAAGTTTCTGTTCCAGCCTTCTCTAAGCACAATCTAATATTCTTGACATACTGTGTAAATGTAGCTCGTACTGATCAGGTGATCCAATATAGAGACTTTCAAAACATTGTCTACATCGGGTTAAACAATGCTTTCTAGTTATGTGACTGGGATGCCATTTATTTGCTTCCGAATGTTGACTCGCAATTAGATTTATTAAGCAATTACCTAAACAATTTATACAATACTTTTGTACCTGTCACAACCAAAACTCTTAAAGTAGCTGATAAACCTTGGTTTAATACTGAAGTTAACAGAGCTATCGAAAAGCGGGATATAGCCTTTGCCAAATGGAAACGCTACAAGATATCCAGTCTGTACTCATTTTTTCAAACTTGATCTGATTATCAAATCGAAAAGGTCCTTTTATTCCATCAAGTTTCAGAGGGCTGTAAGTACAAGTTAGCGCTGGAAAGTTATTAAAAATGTAGGAATTGGAAAATCGAAGCCTGTACTAAGTAATGACGTTGACGTAAATAATCTTAATCTTAGAGATTACATGTAATAATTGTAATGTAATAATTGTTCAAACTGTTTTGATTTTGTTTGTGCTAGTCCATGTGAGGTTCTAGATTCAATGCGCAAAATTAAGTCAGATGCTGTGGGCCTTGATGGCCTAAGCCCCAAATTGATAAAAATCCTGCTACCAAAAATCATAAGCCACATAACGCACATTTTCAACACAGCAACCACCACTTTAACATTCCCAACCGAATGAAAAACTGCAAAAATAGTACCAGTCCCTAAGGGTAAAGATGAGTTTAAGCCTATCTCCATACTCCCTTACCTTTCTAAGGTCTTTGAGTTGTTTCTGTACTTTTTTACGGTATAGAAATTTTTGGTAAATGTGATGTTGGTAGCCAACACAAATTAAATGTAGCTTTAAATAGCATTGCAAGATATATTTATGGGCTACAAAGAAGGGATCACCTCACAAGATCTGCAGTTAAAATATATGATCTCAGCCTAAACGCTTTGATTAGTTAAAGAGTCCTTTTATTCATTCACAAAATAATCTACAGACAAAATCCAGACTACTTGTTTAACATGTTAAGCTTTACCTCAGCCAGAAGAACCAGCAATCTTGTCTGCGTGAGAAACAGACTGGCATGTTCCGACAAACACTTTTTCATAAACGCTGTTCTAAACCATTTACCACACAACCTTAAAACTATCAGTGGCGCACACACATTTAGCAAAGACCTCAAAACACATCTTCAGAGAGCCGTTTAAACTCTAGACAAACAAAACTAATAGATAAATATTTAATTAAGATATATTAAGTACTAAAAATAACAATCCAACATATTTTTCAAATGTATACTATTTAATATTTAAATTTTTAATTATAAATCTATGTTAAGAATAATGATAAATAATTTGTGTGACTAGTGCAGTAAGATAAGTTAACAAAACTTGTAGCACTAGGAAGAAAACAAAAAAAAAAAGCTATATCAGCTACGGCCTTAAGTTTATTGTGTAAGTTTTTAATGCGAATTATTTTTTGTGTAGAGCATACAAATATAGGGGGTATGCATATTGGTTCTTGAATTCGGGTTTTTTTTTTTTGCCTTTTTTTTGTATTTATTGAATCTTCTCTTAATGAGACTAACAATAATTTTTCAAATCTTAATCTAGAAACTATTGTACAACCATCCCCTATTGGAGCTAGTTTATGTTCTGCGGCCCTTTAATTCAGTCGCTGGGTTGGCAGGTCTTTTCTTCGGAAGCGAGAATGCGTTGCTTGCAGGGTGAGAAATTGTGCAAGTTCATTAGGGTGGGCTAGAAGCTTTTCAGAATATTTGCGATTAGTTGCTGTATTTCAGTTTCGACCAATGGGATCCTCAGGTCGATGTGGACACACTCGTTGCGAATGTACCAGGGCGCTCCAGTGAGTGCTCTAAGAATTCTTGATTGTGATCTTTGAAGGATGTCCACACTGCTCGCACAGGCATTTCCCCATAGCTGTGAGCCATAAGTCCAGACAGGCTTTATGATGTTTTTGTACAGTAAGACTTTATATTCCAGTTTAAGAGGGGAACGGGAGTGAATTAGCCAGTGTAGGCTGTTGGCCTTTAGCCTTAATTGAAGTTTTTTCGAGTCTATGTGCTTGCACCAAGTGAGCCTTCTGTCGAGGTGGACACCAAGGTAAACAACATCGATTAATTGTGGTATCATAGTCGCGTTTAGGGATATCTGGGGACAGGTGCTTCTGTTGAGTGTGAACGTCACGAGCTTGCACTTTTGCTCGTTAATTTTTTTGCGCCAGTTGGTCAGCCACTCCTTCACGTGAGATACGTGGCTTACCAAAATTCTGGATGCGATAATTGGACATCGTTATCTGCTTAGAATTGCCGTATCATCCGCTAAAGTGAATATTGTTAGTCGGGGGTCTGTTGGGATGTCGGCAGTGTACAATACATACAGAAAAGGACCGAGAACGCTACCCTGTGGCACTCTGGCTCCAATGGAGAACCCTTCCGTTGTGTACTCATTTTGACGAACAGAAAAAACTCTGTTGCTGACATAACATTCTAAGAGTTTGTGTGTATGTGGAGGAAATAGTGTCCTTATTTTATATATAAGCCCGTCCAACCAAACGCATGGCAGAGCAGTATTCGTGGTGCTCATACGCAGTCCGAATATCTGAAGTTAAATGGTTGACTTGTTCAATGGTCCCGTGTTTTGCTCGTAACCCAAATTGATGTGAAGGAATTATATTTTGTGCATGGGTATCAATTTTGCGAAGTAAGATCTTCTCAAATACTTTTGATAAGCAAGGTAGCAGGCTAATGGGTCTATATGATGACGCTTGTGTTTTATCCTTTCCGGGCTTCTGAATCATTATGATTGTCGATTTCTTCCACTGAATTGGAAAGTATTCACATCGCAGTACGGCATTAAAGATTCTCGAGATATATGTAATGGCAGGACTTGGAAGTTCCATAATCATTTTAGGCGTAATAAGATCATGTCCTTTTGCTTTTTTGGGATTGAGTTCTGTTCTGACATTTTTTATTTCAAGCGAAAGAACTTTGATTGGGTAAGTCTGTGCGGCAGTGGGAATCAGTGGCAGTGCATATGCATTGGTTGGTGTATTCGGCTGGAAAACATTTCTTACGTGAAGTGCAAAGACATTTGCCTTTTCTTCGTCGCTGCGGGCCCATCTTCCTCTCTGATCCCTCAAAGGCGTGTCTACCTTTGCAGGTGGCTTTATGCTTGCGTGTGCTCTCCATAGGGGGAATTTGGTGCTTGTAGGCGATAGTTTTTCGATGTATCGACTATGGGCTTGCTGCTCCTCAGCTTCGAGTGCTTTGTGAAGTACGCGTTCTGCATGTCTCAGGCGAGTCCTTGCAGCAGGCTCTGCCGTTCTCTTGTTGCACGCCGCTTTTTCAGTTAATCTACGATCTTGCTGAGGTGTGGTTGTTGATGTTGTTAGTGGGCTCGAGTGATGAGCTGCAGCAGTAATGATTGAGCTCAGGGCTTGGCCATATGACTGCTAATATATTTTTTGTTTTTGAGCCAGTTTGTCTTATGTGATGTCAGTCTCCGTGGATGATCTCTGATCTGAGGACACTCCAGAAGGCTAAAAATAATCGGAGAATGGTCAGACGACAAATCTGCGAGTGCTTCTGCAGTTACCAAATTTTGTGGAACCCTCCTTGTTATGGCAAAGTCTATAAGGTCGGGTATTTTCTTGGGATCTGCTGGCCAATATGTAGGACTACCCGGAGATACATAGTCGAGTTTGTTTGATGCATATAAGTACGCTATATAGTTGCTTCCCTTTTGGATTAGTCAGTCTAGAGCCCCAGTGCGGATGTTTCGAGTTATAGTCACCCGCGGCTAAAAAGCGCTGACCTAATGTATTAAAGAAATCTAGTAATTGATTTTCAGATATTGCGAAGCGTGGCGGACAATAAACCGCCGACAAGGTGATATTGCCTCTCTTAGATTCTACGCATAGCGAGGAATGCCATTTGCATTCTAGCGAAACTCTTAGGAGAGCCATTATTTGGTTTGTTGCGAGGCGAGCATTTGAATGAGGATACCTTGATTCCTCCTTTGTTCTTGCATTGCGTTTTGCATAAATCCAATGAATTCCTTCTGTGTTTGCTGCAACGATAAAATTATGGTTTCTAAGCTACTATAGTTTGATGGTTGTTCCGCTTGTTTATTAATTGTTGGCAAAGCCGGATCAGTTCGTGTATCGTGTGAGACTGTGGCTGGGGATGTGGGTCTATCCATTCCTAGTTTCAATGCACTTGCAAAAGAATCGCCTTGGGTAGTACTCGTTGGGACAAACGACGATCTAGCAGCTTTTTGTAAAGAAATCTCCAGGAGTCGATTTCGAGGGGGTAAACTGATTAAGGTTTCCATTGGAACGTGCAAATTCACTGCGCGTTTTAATACTGCTCTTCATATCTTTGTAGACTGGGCAACCTCTGTAATTTGCAGTGTGATTGCCTCCACTGCTACTGCACTTTTTAACAGACGGGTCCTCCTTGCTTGTAGGACATGTGGCAGTGTTGTGCAGCCGTAGAGCGTAGTAGGCTTTAGTGTGCCCGAATTCTTGGCAATTTGCACATTGTACTGGATTTGTACGTTTGTGGGGCTCCTCTACAGTTATTCAGCGGTGCAATAAGAACTGTAGGTTGTAGATTGGTTGCACAACATTTTTGTTGGGAGCTGTGTCTTCCGGACTTAGCTCAACTTTCAATAGTGGCTGGGGTATTTTGTCTCTGTTCATAAGGTTTATTACGGACTTGATCTTAAATCGCTTTTCTTCTAAAGCAGTGCCAACTTCCGTTGATGGCACACTTGATTCAATGTCTTTGATTACCACTTGTACGCCTTTGCAGCTTTTTAGTTGGTAGGTGTAATTGTTTTTGTTTTCAGTTCTTAAGTATTTGTCGACAGTGCCATAGTTTTCCTCGGTGTTGACTTGGAGCTTCGTTTCGCGTATTTTGCCTTTGCTGACTGATGTCACATAAAAGTTGTTGTTGCCTATAAGTGGGATAAGCTTCGTAACTAGGGTCGCGCAGTTGTTATCTCTTATGTAGATTGGTGGAGGCCTTGGTTTTGCGGCATTTGGAGCCTTTTCATCGCACTGTGCGTCAAGCTGTTATAAGGAAATTTAAAAGGCCGAGGTGCGAGTCTCAGTCTCTCCAACGTCTCCCATAGCAAAATTTATTTGTTGCTGGGACATCGGGACAGAGATAAACCTAGCACTCCCTTCACGGCCACTGCCACACAACGGCCGTATAAATGCCAGCCCCCCTATCTTCTATGCCACAGCCCCCCCTCCCCCCTGTTGCCACCAACCGCCCGAATCCGCCCGGTCTTAGCCAGTGAGCCGTCTCGGAAAACCCAAGGACGGGTTTGGCGTCGACGTCGCTGCTCTGGCTGTGTGTCGAGCGTATGCCACACGACGATCGTCCTCTCTTTCGCACGCCAGCCTTGGCCTATTTTCGCCTGTCCTCTGTCGACCCGTGGTTAAGGCTGGCGTCGGCGTCGCTGCCCGTGGCTGTGTGTCAGGCGCATGCAGCGCTCGATCTATCTCCTTTTCGTCAGGCAGCCTCGGTCCATGTTCGACTGCTGCTGTCGGTGCGTGCTCGATCGCCCATGTTCGGCCACCTGCCAGGCTTGTAACGGCAAGTTCCTCCCTTCCCCCTCATGCCCATCGTTGGCAACTACGCAGTTAACGCAGCTGCGTAAGGTCAGTGATGGGACGGTAGTTAGTGTTGAGCGGATTTTGGCGGGTTTTGCTGGCTATTTAATTATCTAATACTGTGTAACTATCCACTTATATACTATGAAAAGATAACTTAAATACTTTGATTATATGGTACTATGACTATAAGAACTTCTGAGTTCATTGGCCTTCCTGGCTATCTTATACCTACAAAACTATATACTATGATTATATGCTACTGTGACTATACTTTGGCCTTCCTGGCTATCTTATACCTACTAACTTACGTACTATGGAGAGTAACTTCAAAAATGAGAGGGCGTATTTTACGCATCCTCACCTTTTCGTTGCGGAGGCGCAACGAGACGGACACATACCCAGCGCCTGTTACCGTAATACGGAATCGTACTCCGCTCATGGTCCGCAAGAAACGAGTCCTGGTTGGAGTCGTCATCGATCCTCCCGCGGCTGACTGTTGATGCTTGGCCAAGGTCGGCTTTCACGGGCCATGGTTGCTACGGCTGCTCTCTGTCGATGACTAGTGGTGAGCACCTCCCTGGAGATTATCGGCGGTGACAATGGGGCTATGAAGGCGAAAGCTTTTAACTGAGTACTCGTCGCTAGAGCCTTGGTTGGAAGAAATGCAGTTCCTCGTGCTAAAAGTAGGCTAATTAGTAAACTATGATTCCATTCCCTAGCTGTCCCTTACTGGCCCTGAAAAGTGCGGTGAACATTGGTTATTTAACTTTAACTTATACTTAAGGTGCTAATTCGCAAGGACAAGCCGAGAGATTCCCCTATCGGGATGGGGACGTTGGAATGGCGCACCAAACTCAAGTGGCCCCCCCTGATTCTCCGGCGGTGGTCGTTCCGCGCCCTTCCTGATGAAGGCCATCGCTGTCTGCGTCCGATGTCGACTCTCCTCTATGGTATTCCTTGAGGTCGGATGCACGATCAGTGGTGGTTTCGAGAAGGGGTTCCTCTCTCTAGCGGTGGCTGCATCGCCGAGCGGTTCCAACATGGGACGCGGAGGCGCCTGCGAGCCTGTCTTGGGAACAATGGCTAATGAAGGCCAACCTGTAACGAAAGGACTATCGCTTGTCTCCCGAACTTCGAACTCTTTGTTTTCGGATGCGAACGTCTTGGTTTTCCTGTTTTTCCGGAGGCTCGATAACAGCGGGGATGACGGATGGCTAGCCTGGGCAGTCTCTACGAGGTTGCCAGGTTCACCAAGGTCCTTGGTCTGAGAAGGTTGAGATGTCACTGCCGGTGTGGGTTTGTTGACCTGGGCGGTTTCTACGAAGTTGCCAGGCTCAACAATGTTCTTGGTCTGAGATGGTGGAGATGTCACTGCTGGTGTGGGTTTGTTGACCTGGGTGGTTTCTACGAAGTTGCCAGGCTCTGGTGTGCACTCCTTGGACTTGTTTGAGGTCGTATTGAGGGGCTCGGTGTATGACGTGGGGGCTCGCGTCGAGTCTCTGTTGGTGTTGACGGTCGGGGTGCTGACGCCTGCGGTCGATCGTAGGCTTCTTTGGCCATCGTGGCTGATATCTGTGGGTCTGTCAGTGTTAAGGTCTCTGAGGGTGTTAAACCTGGGCAGTCCGCCTTTGTTAGCCTAGTCGGCTCTGTCGGAGCTAATGACTCTGTCGGTTCATATGACTGTCGGAGCTAATGACTCTGTCGGTACGTTTGACTCTGTCGGAGCTAATGACTCTGTCGGAACTAGTGACTCTGTCGGTTCGTTTGACTCTGTCAGAGCTAATGACTCGGTCGTAGAGTTCACCACTGTTTTATCTTTCGTCGGACTTCGTACCCCTGTCTTCGTTATAGACTCAGATGGCAAACTTAGCGGATGCTCGGTTCGGTTAGTGAGGCGGAGGCAAGCTCTTCCGCACTGTACCATTGTCTGTATCCCGCACAGGAAATCAATGCCCAGAATGACCTCATCTAAAACAGTCGGCAGGACTAGCAGTGGCATATGCGTCTGTTCCTGGGCCAGGCGGACTCGGAGCACCAAAGCCTGATCTACATTCTTAAAAGACCCATTATTGCATTATTTAGCATATTGCATTATTGGTGGGGTGTCGATTCGGTGGTCCTCGCTTGGCTCCCCACAGAGCGAACACCCAATTCGTTTCCAGAACCGGCCTGTCGGCAGCAGTCTATGGTCCGGATTCGTGGTCTTCCACAGGTCCAGCGAAACATCACCGGTTGGTTCGAACACCCTCTCGCGAAATGGCCAACTTGCCCACACCGTCGACAAGCACGGTTCACGTCTATCGGTCGGTCCGTTTCCTCGATGATCATCCGATTGCTAGCTTCGGCCGCCAGCGGCACAAGGGCGGTGTCTGTAGGTGCAGGTGCCAGGGGTTGTTGGGTCGAGGAGTTGGGCCATACCGATGACATACCCGGAAAGGTCCCTGAGAAATTTTCCGCCCGATCGTACTGCTGTCCGGGCCGCACCCAGGTCGCGTGGCGTGACGTGTCTCGATCCCTAGCCGTCTCGTACGCCGTTGCCAATTGTCAGCGTCGCCAGGGTGGTAAACTCGTGTCTCCTGATAAAAAAGTTGATACTCCGGTAACAAATTGTTGTAGATCCTTGTCAATTCCTGTTCAGAGATGTAGTTGGCCCGCTGCATCATTAGTCGTAGATCCACGATATAGTCCTTAAATGGTTCTCTGGGGTATTTGTGTCTCTCTCTGATGGCATCCTCTAATCTTTGAAAATACCGCGTGGGCAAGAAAAACTCTAGAAATTCTTCCTTTAACTTCTCCCAGGGTACCTGCTGCATTTGAAACGTTCGCAACCAACCCTCTGCCCGGCCCGAGAGTAGGCCGGAAATAGCGCGCGGCAACTGGCTAACGTTCACCCCGTAAGAGGCTGCTCGCTCTTCCAATCGCTCAGTTAAACTGAGTGGGTCCCCGCGTCCGTCAAACATGATGCCCCAGTTGCGCAGTTTTTCCGCTAGGGTTGCCGACGGAAATTCTTCCCGTTCCGCTCGGGATGCGGTATCCGACGCCGAATTACTGGAGGTCGGAGGTTCTTCGCGCGACTTGGGTTGGGTCCCCGGTGGGAAATCTTTCCGTTCCGCGCGGGGTGTGGTAGTCGACGCTGAATTAGTAGAGGTTAGGGGTACGTCGAGCGACTTGGTTTGGGTCCCCGTTATAAAATCTACTTTCCGATCCCGGTCGTCTGGTAATGGGGAGTTGGACCTGGACAGAGGCTCCTTCCCGGTTGGAGCCTCTGGATATATGGACTCTAATTCGTCAAGTCGGTTCTTGGTACCCTCTGAATGTTCTCCGCGTGATATGAATGTGGTACCCCACCCGAACTCGGTAGCGATCGCTTGCAACTCGTCTTTACGCCTAAATGAAATCCATTTAACTCCCATATTTGCGCGGATGGGTATGGGGGGGGGGTACCGAGTCTCAAAAATTTACTCAAACGGAGCTTTTAATACTTGATATCGTTAAGACCCGGTTATGCTAGGACTGGGATGGACAGCCCCTTTAGCCTTCGTAAGGATAAGGACGATCGCCGTTATACCCGGGGAGTACGATTATGATTTAATTATGTAGGAACTCGCTCGTGCTTTTAAGACGATACCGTGTGTCAAGGATTTAAACTTATTCCGATAAGGATTATTATTTAAAAAAAAATTCGCGTACTAAGATTCTGCCCGTATTCAATGGCTGCTGGTTCAAGACTGCCTTCCGAACGTTCTCCGCCTGATATTTATAACCGGTGGCCGCGCAGTCGCCATAGCTGCGCAGTCGTCGTTGGCCTAGTGACAGCGCCGCGACGCCACTACTCCCCCTTTCCCATTGGACGTTGCGGGAATGCGTTATCCAAGAGCGAGGAGGGGGCCTAAGCCCCCTTTTCCGCAAGAATGTTAGGCATTTACTCCGAGTGCGACAGAGACTACAAAACTAACAAAAACTCCTAATGGTTTTGACGGCGTGCTGTGTGTTCGGACAAAATTCCCCACGTGGTGGTGACGTGTTTTCCCCCGAAGATATTGGATGTCTTTGCTACATGAAAATCCCCGGCTACTCGTGGCTTCCTTCCCTCGCCGTAGGCGTATTTTCCTCTTCGTGTGAATTCTTATATATATTTTTCTCGGGTAAAAGTGTTCCACGCTGACTAAATTCTCCGAGAAGCAATTTTCCTATTATTTATTTAAAATTTTAAATTATGCCTGGACCCGGTGTGAACGGTGTGAACCAGGACCCGGACTCCTCCAAATTTTTCCCCTGGGGTACCTTATTGAAATTGTGGGGTTGTCCTAGCGCATCTAAACCCTGATTTTCTTGAACACTTGCAATCTATATATATATACAGCCCTCTGGCGTTGGGACAAAAGAGAAAAATTTTCCGAAAACGTAGGTGGGTTTTCGTGCTCAGGTGCATAAATTTGCCCAAGGGGCGAAAACATATCAAAGAAACGAAACTACAAGACTCGGATACCTCTCTGGTTCGTGGGTGCACTATGTTCTGCAGGGGCGCAGCCGCTGTGTGGGTGACCTTGATGGTTCTTTAAGCCATTTACAGGGAGGTTTCTCAAAAAAACATGATATAAAAATGCCCCGAAAGTCCCTGCTAGGGCGCCAACTATAAGGAAGTTTCCAAGGCCGAGGTGCGAGTCTCAGTCCCTCCAAGGTCTCCCATAGCAAAATTTATTTGTTGCTGGGACTTCGGGACAGAGAAAAACCTAGCCCTGCCTTCACGGCCACTGCCACACAACGGCCGAAGTGGGTGGGAACTGGTTGGGAAGTGGGTGGGGGTGGGTGGTTAGTGAGAAGTGGGTGCGAAGTGGATATAAAGTGGGTGGGATGTTTGTGCGAAGTGGATGGAAGGTGGAAGCCCCCCCTATCTTCTATGCCACATCGTCGGCGTCGCTGCCCGTGGCTGTGTGTCAGGCGCATGCAGCGCTCGATCTCTCTCCTTTTCGTCAGGCAGCCTCGGCCCATGTTCGACTGCTGTTGTCGGTGCGTGTTCGATCGCCAATGTTCGGCCACGTGCAAGGCTTGTAACGGCAAGTTCCTTCCTTCCCCCTCATGTCCATCGTTGGCAACTACGCAGTTAACGCAGCTGCGTAATGTCAGTGATGGGACGGTAGTTAGTGTTGAGCGGGTTTTGGCGGGTTTTGCTGGCTATTTAATTATCTAATACTTTGTAACTATCCACTTATATACTATGAAAAGATAACTTAAATACTTTGATTATATGGTACTATGACTATAAGAACTTCTGATTTTATTGGCCTTCCTGGCTATATTATACCTACAAACCTATATACTATGATTATATGCTACTGTGACTATACTTTGGCCTTCCTGGCTATCTTATACCTACCAACTTACGTACTATGGTAACTAAAAAAATGAGAGGGCGTATTTTACGCATCCTCACACTGTTTGTCAAGAATTTGGAACCTATTTCCAGTGAGCGAATCTTTGTCCACAGGTAAATCACATGGTTTGTTAATTTTTGGAGAGTTGCCGCTTTTTTTGTTTTGAGGGCTTAGTTTTCGTTTGTGTATTTGTACATACCGATCGATGCCAGTCGCACATATGAGCGGGTGGTTGGTGTTGTACTTCCTGTGTGTGTGTGTTGGTGGGAGTGCGTGCTGCGTTGACATTATTGGAAGATGGTTGGTGGGGATCGATTTATTTTGAACACTTGTTGTTGTTGTGCTTGATAATATTGATTGTGTTGTATTAAGCGTTACCGTACTCATCGTGGGCAGAGGGGAGGGGCATTCGGCACTCCATGTCGGAGCGGTTGAAATTAGAGCTTTCGTTCACATCACTTGTTGGTTTTAGCGTGCTGGCGGGGTCGGGGGAGACTACTGTAAAGTGAGCATTGTTGCGCTTTGTATACGTTGTCATTTAATTAAATTATAATTAATTAAAAATCAACAAATTGGATATTATTGGACAACATAAGCACGAGTGCCTATGAATGTCTATTAGCGTCTTTTGTCGCGGATGAACACTTTTATAACGTTTTTAAGCGGAGCTTAAGAAAAACACCTCGTCGGCGGTTCGCGGTAAATATTTAATACAAAATCGCGCGATAAGTAGTGGAGAATATAGGATAACGGGAAAAGTCAGAATATTTATTGATATTGTATATGCATTATGAAATCATGAATACGGAATGGGGGGGGGGGGGTTAGTAAAAAGGAATTCCTTTAACCTAACTCATCCCACACCCCATGCTTCACGTTATAGGCAGGTAGGTAGGTTTTACAACAATAGGTTTTCCGTTCACACACAACAACGAACTGACCTGTCCACTACAACAAATTCAAGGGATTTTTACTATGAAAATGCGCCAACTACTTCAGCCAATCGCAACGCATTCAGTTTTCAACTCGGAGGTTCATCCTCAAAGCACCTCCTACAGTTTAACCGCTCTAACTTCATATCAATTCCTATAAAATCCTTCTTACGAGTAATATTAAGATATAAATTACCACACACTCGAATAAGTCACATCATGAGTCAAGAAAGTCGTGAAATCATTTTTATCGATTTGGACACAGAAGACTCCATCGATCTTCTACTGACACCGGAAAACAAACCTGCTGAAGTCACCAGCCAGCCTGATGAGTCTACCAACATCACACAACAACACGGAGTCTCCTTTCAACCTACCATTACGGCAAACCAAAAGCTACCTGAAGACTACAACAACACATCACTTTTATTTGGTGATTTTTTATACTCTGTACCGAAGGTACATAGAGTATATTAAGTTTGTGCAAAAGTATGTAACAGGGAGAAGGAATCGTTTCCGACCCTATATAGTATATATATTCTTGATCAGCATTAACAGCCGAGTCGATATAGCCATGTCCGTCTGTCCGTCCGTCTGTCCGTCCGTCCGTCCGTATGAACGAAGAGATCTTAGAGATGGTAAGAGATAGAGGTTTGACATGTCATATATTTCTTATACTTGCAAGCAGATCAAGTTTATTTTCAATTTTTGATACGCACCCTCCCGCCCCCGCAATTTGGAAAAAACGTGAATCTTCCACAGTTTTGATGATAGATGGTTCGTACCTTCTAGAGATATCTAGTAATCAAAATTATTTATCGATTTGCTGAAGAAATGATAAAGATCGGATGAACGATACTCAAGTTATGAGCAAAAAACTGCCAGTAAACACCTCCCACTTCCCCACCCATAACCACAGCAACATTCCATAACCGTTCAATAGAGGCAATCTTAGTAAGAGAGAGAGAGAGACAGAGAGAGAGAGAAAAACTTAGTGAGCGCACCGCGTTGTGCGCTCAATAGTTTCTCTCTCTTTTTCTCTCACTAAGATTGCTTCTCTTGAACTGAACGTTGTGGTTATGGGTGGGGGGTGTTAACTGGCCGTTTGACTCGTGAGCAAATGCGAGTCTAAGGGTACAGAGTATGTTATAGTCGGGCTTGACCGACTTTCTTTCTTGTTAAATTCAAATACAGAGAGCGATCGCCAAGTAATAACAGATAATTGGTCATTTCTCCTAACCGAATGTGTTGCCGAAATGGGTTTTTGTGATTGTGGATATTGTCCTCACAGATTAAGTCCCACTCGGCACTTGCTATCGGATAGTGATAGCGTTGTTATGGAAGAAATAGAGTTCCATCCGGACTACATTGGGCGCTTTATGTCTACTTCGCAAGATACTGAATTACTTAATGCTGTAACCCAAGCTGACCGTCTGGACTACGTTGATCGTTTTATGTCTTCGCAAGATGCTGAGTTTTCTAATGCTGTAACCCAAGCTGACCGTCCGGACTACATTGATCGCTTTATGTCTACTACGCAAGATGCTGAATTACTTTATGCTGTAATCCAAGCTGAGAGAAAAACTAGTCTTGGTTTGCCACCTGCTTAATTATTCAATTTATTAATTCATTACAGTATAAGATTTAAAAATATATAAATAACTAGCAGAAAACCCGTCGCGCTTCGCTGCGCCGCCATCAGTATAGCCTTTATCAGTATGGAACCAATATCCCACATCCCACCCAAATCCCACCCACATCCAACCCACTTCTTACCCACTTATCACCCGCATCCCAATCACTAACCACACACCCCCCACCCGCTTCCCACCCACATCCCACTCACTTCCCACTCACTTCCCACCCACATTCCATCCACCTTCCATCCACTTCGCACAAACATCCCACCCACTTTATATCCACTTCGCACCCACTTCTCACTAACCACCCACCCCCACCCACTTCCCAACCAGTTCCCACCCACTTCTCACCCACATCCAACCCACTTCCCACCCACTTTCCATCCACTTCGCACCCACATCCCACCCACTTTATATCCATTTCGCACCCACTTCTCACTAACCACCCACTCCCCACCTACTTCCCACCCAGTTCCCACACACTTCCCACCCACTTTCCATCCAGTTCGCACCCACATCCCACCCACTTTATATCCACTTTGCACCCACTTCCCACCCACATCCCACCGACATCCCACCCACGTCCCACCCACTTTGCACCAACTTCCCACCCATTAACCACCTAGTTCCCATACATTTCCCAACCACATCACACCCACTTCCCACCCACATCCCACCCACTTACCACCCTCTAACCCACCCAGTACCCACCCACTTCCCAGCCACATCCCTCCCACCACCACCAGTTCCCATCCACTCCCCACCCAGTTTCCACCCAGTTCCCAAATACTTCCCACCCACTTCACATCCACTTCCCCCCCCCCCCCCCACTTACCACCTACATCCCTCCTACATCCCACCCACTTCCCACCAACTAACCACCAACTTCTCACCCAGTTCCCATCCACTTCCCACCCACTTACCACCCACATCCCATCCAGCTCCCATCCTCTCCCCACCCAACTTGACACACACAGATACACGCACAGTAAAAGAGCTCTTGTGTGTGTGGGTGTGTGTGTGTGTGTAAGCAAATTAGGCAGCTGGTTTTTTTCTTGTTTTTTTTAACAAACATTTAGAAGAAACTACAAAGAGAGACAGAGAGAAAGAAACACGCAACCCACCTATGCATTCTGCACACAAACGAATTAACTGTTTTCTTGTGCCCGCGTGTGTGTGTATATGCCCAACAAAATGACACCAAACATTGCCGATTTTTTGAAGGAACACAAATTTTTTTATTTTATTTCATTTAGTAGTTTTGCATGTTTGATTATTATAAAGAGTACATACATATGTACATATGCTTAACTATATTAATAACACTACTCTTGTCGTTGTTCTTCGGATTGTAGTTTTGGGTTGGCACTCGCCCGCACCCTCTCTCTCTTGCTCTCACTCTCTGTTTACAATTTTTCAGTTACACGAACACAAATATGTAAGACACACACGTGTGTCTTAGCTCTCTCACACTTGAACTAAATTAAACCAAATATTGCCGTTTCATTAATATTATTTTTGTTGTTGTTCTGCTGCATTTCTTGTAGTTGCTGTAGTTGTTGCTAAAGGTCTTGTTGTTGGTTTTGAAGTTGTTTTTGTTGTTGCTTCAGCTGCTCTTGTTGTTGTTGTTCGAGTTGTAGCTTTGCTTTTTGTTATAGCGGAACATCATTGGGCACTGAATTTGTAATTGTAAATTCTTATTTTGCTGCTGGAGCCCCAGTGCTCCCTAACAAAGTTCTGGCCATATGTAAAAGTGGCTGAGGCTGCTCTCCTCCCGTCGGCAAATTCGATTTGCAACTGATCGCTCAACCCTGCGTGCTACGTCAGTGGTGACTTTGTTGTGCATCTCTCACCTCACAAATATGTGTGTGTGTAAGCAAATGAATTCATTCTATTAATAGACTGCTTAGCCTTAGCAAACTCGCTCTTTCTCTCTTGCTCTCTCAAACTCGCTCTCATTGAAAAAATTCAAATTCAACCACCACTAAACCAAGCTCGCTCTCTCTCTCACACTCGCTCTCATGGAAAAAACCCAAAATTAACAACAAATTGACAAATTTTTGGGAAAATTTGTATGAACTTTCTTGAACTTTCATAAAGATCTTTGAAAATGAGTTTGAACTTGATCGGATGGTAAACAAAAAAGTTGCATACAAAAGTTTTTCGCAAATTTTCCACATTTCCCGACAGAATTTTCCAAAATCCGTTCTTAGTACTCACTTTCAGCATAAGATAAAACTACTGTGAAAAATTCAGCATTCTATCTCTTATGGTTTAGGCTGTGCGACGGTCACCAGTCAGTCAATTAGTCAGGTTAAACTCTTTTATATATTGAGAAGTATATCAAATTTAATAAACTGGAGATCGACATGTTTATTGGGCAGAGGTCTCCCAGCCTCGGCCCATGTTCGACTGCTGCTGTCGGTGCGTGTTCGATCGCCAATGTTCGGCCACCTGCAAGGCTTGTAACGGCAAGTTCCTTCCTTTCCCCTCATGCCCATCGTTGGCAACTACGCAGTTAACGCAGCTGCGTAATGTCAGTGATGGGACGGTAGTTAGTGTTGAGCGGGTTTTGGCGGGTTTTGCTGGCTATTTAATTATCTAATACTGTGTAACTATCCACTTATATACTATGAAAAGATAACTTAAATACTCTGATTATATGGTACTATGACTATAAGAACTTCTGATTTTATTGGCCTTCCTGGCTATATTATACCTACAAACCTATATACTATGATTATATCCTACTATGACTATACTTTGGCCTTCCTGGCTATCTTATACCTACCAACTTACGTACTATGGTGAGTAACTAAAAAAATGAGAGGGCGTATTTTACGCATCCTCACACTGTTTGTCAAGAATTTGGAACCTATTTCCAGTGAGCGAATCTTTGTCCACAGGTAAATCACATGGTTTGTTAATTTTTGGAGAGTTGCCGCTTTTTTTGTTTTGTGGGCTTAGTTTTAGTTTGTATATTTGTACATACCGATCGATGCCAGTCGCACATATGAGCGGGTGGTTGGTGTTGTACTTCCTGTGTGTGTGTGTTGGTGGGAGTGCGTGCTGCGTTGACATTATTGGAAGATGGTTGGTGGGGATCGATTTATTTTGAACACTTGTTGTTGTTGTGCTTGATAATATTGATTGTGTTGTATTAAGCGTTACCGTACTCATCGCGGGCAGAGGGGAGGGGCATTCGGCACTCCATGTCGGAGCGGTTGAAATTAGAGCTTTCGTTCACATCACTTGTTGGTTTTAGCGTGCTGGCGGGGTCGGGGGAGACTACTGTAAAGTGAGCATTGTTGCGCTTTGTATACGTTGTCATTTAATTAAATTAAAATTAATTAAAAATCAACAAATTGGATATTATTGGACAACATAAGCACGAGTGCCTATGAATGTCCATTAGCGTCTTTTGTCGCGGATGAACACTTTTATAACGTTTTTAAGCGGAGCTTAAGAAAAACACCTCGTCGGCGGTTCGCGGTAAATATTTAATACAAAATCGCGCGATAAGTAGTGGAGAATATAGGATAACGGGTAAAGTCAGAATATTTATTGATATTGTATATGCATTATGAAATCATGAATACGGAATGGGGGGGAGGGGTTAGTAAAAAGGAATTCCTTTAACCTAACTCATCCCACACCCCATGCTTCACGTTATAGGCAGGTAGGTAGGTTTTACAACAATAGGTTTTCCGTTCACACACAACAACGAACTGACCTGTCCACTACAACAAATTCAAGGGATTTTTACTATGAAAATGCGCCAACTACTTCAGCCAATCGCAACGCATTCAGTTTTCAACTCGGAGGTTCATCCTCAAAGCACCTCCTACAGTTTAACCGCTCTAACTTCATATCAATTCCTATAAAATCCTTCTTACGAGTAATATTAAGATATAAATTACCACACACTCGAATAAGTCACATCATGAGTCAAGAAAGTCGTGAAATCATTTTTATCGATTTGGACACAGAAGACTCCATCGATCTTCTACTGACACCGGAAAACAAACCTGCTGAAGTCACCAGCCAGCCTGATGAGTCTACCAACATCACACAACAACACGGAGTCTCCTTTCAACCTACCATTACGGCAACCCAAAAGCTACCTGAAGACTACAACAACACATCACTTTTATTTGGTGATCGCATCTCTGAATTTTTATACTCTGTACCGAAGGTACATAGAGTATATTAAGTTTGTGCAAAAGTATGTAACAGGGAGAAGGAATCGTTTCCGACCCTATATAGTATATATATTCTTGATCAGCATTAACAGCCGAGTCGATATAGCCATGTCCGTCTGTCCGTCCGTCCGTCCGTATGAACGAAGAGATCTTAGAGATGGTAAGAGATAGAGGTTTGACATGTCATATATTTCTTATACTTGCAAGCAGATCAAGTTTATTTTAAATTTTTGATACGCACCCTCCCGCCCCCCAATTTGGAAAAAACGTGTATCTTCCACAGTTTTGATGATAGATGGTTCGTACCTTCTAGAGATATCTAGTAATCAAAATTATTTATCGATTTGCTGAAGAAATGATAAAGATCGGATGAACGATACTCAAGTTATGAGCAGAAAACTGCCAGTAAACACCTCCCACTTCCCCACCCATAACCACAGCAACATTCCATAACCGTTCAATAGAGGCAATCTTAGTAAGAGAGAGAGAGACAGAGAGAGAGAGGAAAACTTAGTGAGCGCACCGCGTTGTGCGCTCAATAGTTTCTCTCTCTTTTTCTCTCACTAAGATTGCTGCTCTTGAACTGAACGTTGTGGTTATGGGTGGCGGGGGTGGGGGGTGTTAACTGGCCGTTTGACTCGTGAGCAAATGCGAGTCTAAGGGTACAGAGTATGTTATAGTCGGGCTTGACCGACTTTCTTTCTTGTTAAATTCAAATACAGAGAGCGATCGCCAAGTAACAACAGATAATTGGTCATTTCTCCTAACCGAATGTGTTGCCGAAATGGGTTTTTGTGATTGTGGATATTGTCCTCACAGATTAAGTCCCACTCGGCACTTGCTATCGGATAGTGATAACGTTGTTATGGAAGAAATAGAGTTCCATCCGGACTACATTGGGCGCTTTATGTCTACTTCGCAAGATACTGAATTACTTAATGCTGTAACCCAAGCTGACCGTCTGGACTACGTTGATCGTTTTATGTCTTCGCAAGATGCTGAGTTTTCTAATGCTGTAACCCAAGCTGACCGTCTGGACTACGTTGATCGTTTTATGTCTTCGCAAGATGCTGAGTTTTCTAATGCTGTAACCCAAGCTGACCGTCCGGTCACATTGATCGCTTTATGTCTACTACGCAAGATGCTGAATTACTTTATGCTGTAATCCAAGCTGAGAGAAAAACTAGTCTTCGTTTGCCACCTGCTTAATTATTCAATTTATTAATTCATTACAGTATAAGATTTAAAAATATATAAATAACTAGCAGAAAACCCGTCGCGCTTCGCTGCGCCGCCATCAGTATAGCCTTTATCAGTATGGAACCAATATCCCACATCCCACCCAAATCCCACCCACATCCAACCCACTTCTTACCCACTTACCACCCGCATCCCAATCACTAACCACACACCCCCCACCCGCTTCCCACCCACATCCCACTCACTTCCCACTCACTTCCCACCCACATTCCATCCACCTTCCATCCACTTCGCACAAACATCCCACCCACTTTATATCCACTTCGCACCCACTTCTCACTAACCACCCACCCCCACCCACTTCCCAACCAGTTCCCACCCACTTCTCACCCACATCCAACCCACTTCCCACCCACTTTCCATCCACTTCGCACCCACATCCCACCCACTTTATATCCATTTCGCACCCACTTCTCACTAACCACCCACTCCCCACCCACTTCCCACCCAGTTCCCACACACTTCCCACCCACTTTCCATCCAGTTCGCACCCACATCCCACCCACTTTATATCCACTTTGCACCCACTTCCCACCCACATCCCACCGACATCCCACCCACGTCCCACCCATTAACCACCTAGTTCCCATACATTTCCCAACCACATCACACCCACTTCCCACCCACATCCCACCCACTTACCACCCTCTAACCCACCCAGTACCCACCCACTTCCCAGCCACATCCCTCCCACCACCACCAGTTCCCATCCACTCCCCACCCAGTTTCCACCCAGTTCCCAAATACTTCCCACCCACTTCACATCCACTTCCCCCCCCCCCACTTACCACCTACATCCCTCCTACATCCCACCCACTTCCCACCAACTAACCACCAACTTGTCACCCAGTTCCCATCCACTTCCCACCCACTTACCACCCACATCCCATCCAGCTCCCATCCTCTCCCCACCCAACTTGGCACACACAGATACACGCACAGTAAAAGAGCTCTTGTGTGTGTTTTTTTTTTTTTTTTTTTTAATTCGTTTATTTATATCTATTTACAACACTTATTACTAGTCTTAAAGAGGTAGGTGGCTGCGATTTTGCGGTACGGCCGTAAAGCATTGCTTCGCAAAACCATCAGTGCCCTTACTCCAACGTGCTCCTTCTATTCCGCTCCAGCCTACGCAACTCGATCAATACACAAGCTGTATATTGGCTAATCAGCTCCCAGTTCTCTCTGCTTTCCAGCATGAGTGGGACTATACTCTCCACTGAGAGGCGTCCAGGGCTTAGAGCTCCCTCTAGGTGCTGCCTGGCGCTGCTGAACCTGCCGCATGCAAAGAAGGCATGCTCAGCGTCCTCCACAGGATTCCCGCAGTAGGTGCAGCTCGCGTCTGCCTCATGCCCAAAGCGGTGCAGGTAGCTTCTAAAGCAGCCATGGCCGCTTAATAGCTGGGTCAGGTAGAAGTTTACCTGTCCGTGCTTCCTGTTAACCCATTCTCCAAGGTTGGGGATGAGGCGGTGAGTCCAACGACCCTTTGTGGATGAATCCCATCGGCTTTGCCACCTGAGCAAGCTTTCTTTTTGGGCAGAAGTTCGCACTGGCTTTTTTTGGGTTGGTGGAAGGTTCCTGCCGTGAACCTCGTTAAACACCTTCGTGTTCACTGAAGCTAGTTCCTCCAGGGGCGGCACGCCTGCAATGACTAGCGCTGCGTCATCTGACACTGTGCGGAATGCACAGCATATGCGGATTGCTCCCAGTCGATGTGTTGCCTCCAGACCACGACTGTAGCTTTTAACTTGCAGTGCCCCCAGCCAGACTGGGGCAGCGTACAACATGGTCGACCTCGTAACGCTGTTGAGCAGTAGCCTTCGACCTTGCTTCGGGCCTCGTGTATTTAGCATCATCCTAGAGAGCGCTCTGTTAGTAGATGCTGCTTTTGCGCTTGCGTAATCCATGTGCTCCCGGAAACTGAGCCTGGTATCAAGCATTACCCCCAGGTACTTCAGCGCTCTCTTTGAGGTAAGCGCCACATTGCCCACTGTAATTTGAGCAGTCTCCACCTTTTTCCGACTGCTAATTAAGACAGCTTCTGTCTTGTGGGGCGCTAGTTCCAAGCCTACTGAAGAAAGCCACGCCTCTATCTGCTTGATTGCTTTGTCGCACAGTGATTCTGCCTGTTTGAGGTGTTTAGCCACTACCACCACAGCAACGTCATCCGCAAATCCAACGAGTTCCACTCTTGGGGGAAGAGATAATCGCAGGATGCCATCGTACATCACGTTCCACAGTAATGGACCTAGCACGGATCCTTGCGGAACACCTCCGGTTACGTTGTACGTCTCTGTGCGTACACTGGTGTCGAATTTGAGCACCCTGTTACTGAAGTAACTGCGGATCATCTGGAGGAGGTACAGGGGGACTCCAAAGTTAATTAGGGCCTCTATTATACGGCTCCACCTTGCAGAGTTGAATGCGTTACGGATGTCTAGTGTAACAACCAGGCAGTATTCCTTCTCGCCGTTTCTCCATCTGGTTCCCTCTATAGCTTTCGCGGCTATGCCCACTACCTTCTTAATGGCATCGACTGTAGACTTTGCCTTCCTGAACCCGTACTGGCTCTGTGAGAGATCACCAGCCGCAGCTATTGCGCGCTCTAGCCGTGTGCAGACTAGCTTCTCTAGGATTTTCCCAGCTGAGTTGATCAGGCAGATTGGTCTGTATGACGAAACCTCTCCTGGTGGCTTGCCTGGCTTTAGTAACAGGACCAATTTCTGCACCTTCCATATTTCGGGGAATACTCCTTCCAGTAGGCATTTGCTGTACATTTCTGCGAAGACTTCCGGTCTTAAGGTCAATGCTAGCCTAAATGCCCTATTCGGTATCGAGTCTGGACCGGGGGCCTTGTTGATCTTCATGCTCCCAGCGACTTGGAGCACTTCCTCAGCAGTAACTTCCTCAATAACCATGTCCGGTGGCAACTCAGATGGTGAACTGAGAATGTCGCTGCCGCGAGGGAATAGCTGCTCTACTATTGCTTTCATCATGTCGGGGTCTTCCGGCTGTGATTGCGAGTGGGCGTTTAGTTTTTTCACAACGATTTTGTAAGCGCTGCCCCACGGGTCGTGCTCAGCTGAATCGCAAAGATCTAGAAAGCATTTGCGCTTACTATCTTTGATGGCCACTTTGAGCGTCCGTCTACAGCTGTGGTAAACAACTTGCCACGCACCAAAGTCTGGAGTTCCACGAGAGCGTTGGTAGCGCCTCCTTGCGTGGTTGCAGGAACGCCTGGCCTCTGCAATTTCGTCGGTCCACCAGTACACTGGAGCATGGTGCCGCCCATACGGTTTCCGTTGGGACATGCTGGAGTCACATGCCGTTCCGACTTGGGTCATTATGCGCTCTGCCATTTGTTTCGCGCTACCAATTGCAGCTAGACTTTCAACTGAACTCGCAAAAGCCTGCGTGTTCAGAGTCTCCGCGCGGTACACTTTCCACCGGTGTGCCCGGGGCAACTGGCTATTTGCTGGCTCGCCTAATGTACACCGAATGGCTAGGTGATCACTTGCCGTGTATTCACTGCTTATGTTCCAGCTCGCAGTAGGGTACAGTGAACTGCTTACGAGCGTTAGGTCTACAATTGATCCAATGCCCGCTCTGCTGAAGGTGTACTGGTTGCCATTGTTCAGCAGACCAATGTTCAGAGTCGAAAAAACCTCGAGAAGTATTCGGCCCCTTGCGTTCGTGGATACACTGCCCCAGTCCACTGCCCACGCGTTAAAGTCCCCTGCGATGACTAGAGGGTTGCGGCCAAAGGCATCAGCCGCAAGCACGTCCAGTATAGCAGAAAATTCCGCAGTGCTTAGGCTGGGGGCAAGGTACGCACTATACACCCATATCTCTCCGATTTTGGCGCGAACAAATCCGTCCTCAGCGCGCACTGCCGAGAACCGCATACCTGCTGTACCGCACAGCCAAATTGCTGCCTTCCGAGTTTTGTCCACGACCCACTTGCTGCTGTCGCCCACTTTATAGGGTTCGCTTAATATCGCAAGATCTGTGGGTCGTTCTCGCACTGTTTGCGACAGCAGATCTTGCGCAGCGATGCAGTGATTCAGGTTAAGTTGAATCAACTGCATGTTTGGGCTGTTTGGGCGCTCCATTGCGACGAGACAGCGTGCACGCACGGCTGCCCGCTTGATGGTTCACATCCTGAGTGCCCTTGGCACTGCAAAGGTAGCATCTCGCTGCGTTCTGGCAAGCGGCTATCTTGTGCCCGACCTCTCCGCATTTTAGGCAACAGTTTGTGCGATCCACTGAATTCCTGCAACCAGCAGCAATGTGCCCAATCTCAAGGCACCTGTAGCACCTTCTTACTCCTTCGCGCTGCTTTATACGGCAGCGTGTCCATCCGATTTTGACCTTTCCCAGGTCAAGTGCCCGCTTGGCGTGGTTTGTCGGAATGGTGACAATGGCCACCTGCGTCTCAGCGCGTGAGCTACGCAGGCTTTTGATGCTGCAGGCTTCTAGAGGGATGCCAGCTTGGGCAGCCAAGGCTTCCGCAATCTCCTGTCGAGTGGTCAGCGAGTCGAGGTCGCTAATTTCCAGCCGGGTTTCCGGTGTGAGAGCACGGATACCCGCGCTGTCCCCTAGAACCTGCTCGATCTCTGCCTTAAGTTGCTGGGTACATTCTAGGCCTGGCCCGTTCAGTTCCAGCAACAGGTCGCCATTGGCTGTGCGGCGAACCTTCTTCACCTTTTCGCTAACGTTTTTTAGCTGGTCATCCTGCCGCCTAGTGACCATGGTAAGTACTTCGCTGTATGACAGTCCGGCTCTACCAGAGATCACAAGTGCGTCTGCTCGAGGTTTTTGGATTGGCGCTTCAGGGCGCTTTGTGCCCCCTCCTTTCTTGCCTACCATCTGCCACGGTTCCTTAGGACCTGGTCTGGTGCCTGTAGGCCTGCTGGTGTTTCCTGCACCAGCACGTTCAGCATTAGCTACAGCAGTCACTGAACTTCCACTCACTGGAGCACGGTTAATGGCCGCAGTAGCGCCTTGTTTACGACCCCTTGGGGAGGTCTGGGTCGAACACTCAGTTTGCGCTGAGGCTGACTTGCAGCATTCCGCGCTTTGCGTGATCCCTCCCAGAATGGGCGTTGTTTGCGCTGAAAAATCTGCTTTTTTGGGTGCTATGTACTCCCTTGTTGCGTATGCGATTGGTGAGCCTTCGGGTCCCAGAGGCACATTGCAACGGGAGCAGAAGATGGGTTCAGCTAGTGCCAATTCCAAACTCTCACAGACGCTAATATGGATTTGCCTCATTTTAGATAGAGAATCCTTCATGCTCTGGTTGATATGACGAACTATCGGCTTTTTTTGGTTCACCAAGCACACAATGTCATCCAACATTTTGCCCAATACACGGATCTGCTCGGTGGTGGTTGGGCCAGGACCTTTTCGCTTTTTTGGAGGGGTAGTCCGGCTTGCCCCTGCGGGACTCGCTTCCTCTCTGCCCCTTTTTGGGGTCTCAGCCCCCGTTTCGCACCTTTCCAGTACCTGATGTTGCCCCACCGTTACTAGCGGCGGTTCGCCAGGAGGTGTCCGTGCAACTCTTGCTCCTTTTGCAAACGGGTCTCTGAAAATTGCTAGTGCATCCGACCTAGCACCTTGTGCCGCCGGCGCACTGGGCGTTGCCCATTTCTCCTGGGGCGCGCTTGCCGACAGGTGTCGTGCAAGCGCCCCTTGATCCGGTAGCTCCAGAATTTCTTAGCCCTCTGCTTCTTTCTAAAATAGTTTATATATTCTAAGGAGTCCAGCGATGGCCAAAAGTTTCCCTCTGACGTTTAACCGTTGGGAGCTATACCGCCCCGAGCCGGTCGCCAGAGCCCTGTTTAAGGTGCGCCGCCGCAGCGGAAGGGTTGGCAATTGGTCAGTTCCGCGACCTTTACACTTTTTTTCTCCTTAGAAAGCTACAAACTATATTTCAAAAGTTTAAATTCAAATTCAAACAGTTTGGCCGTTACGGTTAACAGGCTTGTGAGCGCTAACAGCACGCTGTTGGATCGCTGTTAGCGGAAACCGGTTACCAACACTGCCAACAGCTGATAGTGTGAGTTGCACGATCAACACAGAGACAGAAGTTGGAGCCAAAAATGTTGTTTTTGTGGCACGCACACCCCAAAAAGAGGGCGGGAAACACTGGGCAGGCGGCCCCCGACCCCCCTCTGCGTGGTCGGAACGGAAGGCACACCAGCTGGATTCGACCAGAACAGCGCCGCGCAATGGATGCCAATGCACAGGGTATGTACCTATGCCTATTGGAGTCCCACGCCAGTAACTTATTTGCACTTTACACAGGAGATACCGAGGATTTATTCACAGATCAGGAGCGACAGTAAGAACGCGACCTTCACACTCTGAACTCACATTTCTACAAGTCTCTTGTGTGTGTGGGTGTGTGTGTGTGTGTAAGCAAATTAGGCAGCTGGTTTTTTTCTTGTTTTTTTTTTAACAAACATTTAGAAGAAACTACAAAGAGAGACAGAGAGAAAGAAACACGCAACACACCTATGCATTCTGCACACAAACGAATTAACTGTTTTCTTGTGCCCGCGTGTGTGTGTATATGCCCAACAAAATGACACCAAACATTGCCGATTTTTTGAAGGAACACAAATTTTTTTATTTTATTTCATTTAGTAGTTTTGCATGTTTGATTATTATAAAGAGTACATACATATGTACATATGCTTAACTATATTAATAACACTACTCTTGTCGTTGTTCTTCGGATTGTAGTTTTGGGTTGGCACTCGCCCGCACCCTCTCTCTCTTGCTCTCACTCTCTGTTTACAATTTTTCAGTTACACGAACACAAATATGTAAGACACACATGTGTGTCTTAGCTCTCTCACACTTGAACTAAATTAAACCAAATATTGCCGTTTCATTAATATTATTTTTGTTGTTGTTCTGCTGCATTTCTTGTAGTTGCTGTAGTTGTTGCTAAAGGTCTTGTTGTTGGTTTTGAAGTTGTTTTTGTTGTTGCTTCAGCTGCTCTTGTTGTTGTTGTTCGAGTTGTAGCTTTGCTTTTTGTTATAGCGGAACATCATTGGGCACTGAATTTGTAATTGTAAATTCTTATTTTGCTGCTGGAGCCCCAGTGCTCCCTAACAAAGTTCTGGCCATATGTAAAAGTGGCTGAGGCTGCTCTCCTCCCGTCGGCAAATTCGATTTGCAACTGATCGCTCAACCCTGCGTGCTACGTCAGTGGTGACTTTGTTGTGCATCTCTCACCTCACAAATATGTGTGTGTGTAAGCAAATGAATTCATTCTATTAATAGACTGCTTAGCCTTAGCAAACTCGCTCTTTCTCTCTTGCTCTCTCAAACTCGCTCTTATGGAAAAAATTCAAATTCAACCACCACTAAACCAAGCTCGCTCTCTCTCTCACACTCGTTCTCATGGAAAAAACCCAAAATTAACAACAAATTGACAAATTTTTGGGAAAATTTGTATGAACTTTCTTGAACTTTCATAAAGATCTTTGAAAATGAGTTTGAACTTGCAATGAGCAAAAACTCGCAAATTTTCCACATTTCCCGACAGAATTTTCCAAAATCCGTTCTTAGTACTCACTTTCAGCATAATATAAAACTACTGTGAAAAATTCAGCATTCTATCTCTTATGGTTTAGGCTGTGCGACGGTCACCAGTCAGTCAATTAGTCAGGTTAAACTCTTTTATATATAGAGAAGTATATCAAATTTAATAAACTGGAGATCGACATGTTTATTGGGCAGAGGTCTCCCAGCCTCGGCCCATGTTCGACTGCTGCTGTCGGTGCGTGTTCGATCGCCAATGTTCGGCCACCTGCAAGGCTTGTAACGGCAAGTTCCTTCCTTCCCCCTCATGCCCATCGTTGGCAACTACGCAGTTAACGCAGCTGCGTAATGTCAGTGATGGGACGGTAGTTAGTGTTGAGCGGGTTTTGGCGGGTTTTGCTGGCTATTTAATTATCTAATACTGTGTAACTATCCACTTATATACTATGAAAAGATAACTTAAATACTTTGATTATATGGTACTATGACTATAAGAACTTCTGATTTTATTGGCCTTCCTGGCTATATTATACCTACAAACCTATATACTATGATTATATCCTACTATGACTATACTTTGGCCTTCCTGGTTATCTTATACCTACCAACTTACGTACTATGGTGAGTAACTAAAAAAATGAGAGGGCGTATTTTACGCATCCTCACACTGTTTGTCAAGAATTTGGAACCTATTTCCAGTGAGCGAATCTTTGTCCACAGGTAAATCACATGGTTTGTTAATTTTTGGAGAGTTGCCGCTTTTTTTGTTTTGTGGGCTTAGTTTTCGTTTGTGTATTTGTACATACCGATCGATGCCAGTCGCACATATGAGCGGGTGGTTGGTGTTGTACTTCCTGTGTGTGTGTGTTGGTGGGAGTGCGTGCTGCGTTGACATTATTGGAAGATGGTTGGTGGGGATCGATTTATTTTGAACACTTGTTGTTGTTGTGCTTGATAATATTGATTGTGTTGTATTAAGCGTTACCGTACTCATCGTGGGCAGAGGGGAGGGGCATTCTTCACTCCATGTCGGAGCGGTTGAAATTAGAGCTTTCGTTCACATCACTTGTTGGTTTTAGCGTGCTGGCGGGGTCGGGGGAGACTACTGTAAAGTGAGCATTGTTGCGCTTTGTATACGTTGTCATTTAATTAAATTAAAATTAATTAAAAATCAACAAATTGGATATTATTGGACAACATAAGCACGAGTGCCTATGAATGTCCATTAGCGTCTTTTGTCGCGGATGAACACTTTTATAACGTTTTTAAGCGGAGCTTAAGAAAAACACCTCGTCGGCGGTTCGCGGTAAATATTTAATACAAAATCGCGCGATAAGTAGTGGAGAATATAGGATAACGGGTAAAGTCAGAATATTTATTGATATTGTATATGCATTATGAAATCATGAATACGGAATGGGGGGGAGGGGTTAGTAAAAAGGAATTCCTTTAACCTAACTCATCCCACACCCCATGCTTCACGTTATAGGCAGGTAGGTAGGTTTTACAACAATAGGTTTTCCGTTCACACACAACAACGAACTGACCTGTCCACTACAACAAATTCAAGGGATTTTTACTATGAAAATGCGCCAACTACTTCAGCCAATCGCAACGCATTCAGTTTTCAACTCGGAGGTTCATCCTCAAAGCACCTCCTACAGTTTAACCGCTCTAACTTTAACTTCATATCAATTCCTATAAAATCCTTCTTACGAGTAATATTAAGATATAAATTACCACACACTCGAATAAGTCACATCATGAGTCAAGAAAGTCGTGAAATCATTTTTATCGATTTGGACACAGAAGACTCCATCGATCTTCTACTGACACCGGAAAACAAACCTGCTGAAGTCACCAGCCAGCCTGATGAGTCTACCAACATCACACAACAACACGGAGTCTCCTTTCAACCTACCATTACGGCAACCCAAAAGCTACCTGAAGACTACAACAACACATCACTTTTATTTGGTGATCGCATCTCTGAATTTTTATACTCTGTACCGAAGGTACATAGAGTATATTAAGTTTGTGCAAAAGTATGTAACAGGGAGAAGGAATCGTTTCCGACCCTATATAGTATATATATTCTTGATCAGCATTAACAGCCGAGTCGATATAGCCATGTCCGTCTGTCCGTCCGTCCGTCCGTATGAACGAAGAGATCTTAGAGATGGTAAGAGATAGAGGTTTGACATGTCATATATTTCTTATACTTGCAAGCAGATCAAGTTGTGCGCTCAATAGTTTCTCTCTCTTTTTCTCTCACTAAGATTGCTGCTCTTGAACTGAACGTTGTGGTTATGGGTGGCGGGGGTGGGGGGTGTTAACTGGCCGTTTGACTCGTGAGCAAATGCGAGTCTAAGGGTACAGAGTATGTAATAGTCGGGCTTGACCGACTTTCTTTCTTGTTAAATTCAAATACAGAGAGCGATCGCCAAGTAACAACAGATAATTGGTCATTTCTCCTAACCGAATGTGTTGCCGAAATGGGTTTTTGTGATTGTGGATATTGTCCTCACAGATTAAGTCCCACTCGGCACTTGCTATCGGATAGTGATAACGTTGTTATGGAAGAAATAGAGTTCCATCCGGACTACATTGGGCGCTTTATGTCTACTTCGCAAGATACTGAATTACTTAATGCTGTAACCCAAGCTGACCGTCTGGACTACGTTGATCGTTTTATGTCTACGCAAGATGCTGAGTTTTCTAATGCTGTAACCCAAGCTGACCGTCTGGACTACGTTGATCGTTTTATGTCTTCGCAAGATGCTGAGTTTTCTAATGCTGTAACCCAAGCTGACCGTCCGGACTACATTGATCGCTTTATGTCTACTACGCAAGATGCTGAATTACTTTATGCTGTAATCCAAGCTGAGAGAAAAACTAGTCTTGGTTTGCCACCTGCTTAATTATTCAATTTATTAATTCATTACAGTATAAGATTTAAAAATATATAAATAACTAGCAGAAAACCCGTCGCGCTTCGCTGCGCCGCCGTCAGTATAGCCTTTATCAGTATGGAACCAATATCCCACATCCCACCCAAATCCCACCCACATCCAACCCACTTCTTACCCACTTACCACCCGCATCCCAATCACTAACCACACACCCCCCACCCACTTCCCACCCACATCCCACTCACTTCCCACTCACTTCCCACCCACTTTCCATCCACTTCGCACAAACATCCCACCCACTTTATATCCACTTCGCACCCACTTCTCACTAACCACCCACCCCCGAAAACTGTAGGAGATATGAAGTTTTTTCCAAATTGCGGATTGCGGTTTTTCCACAAGTCATATCGTATTCAACCGTATTTATGTACGCATATGATGTTAAAATCTGTGTACCATACTCTGATTGACGCGGCTTTAACTAAACCTTAAAAGTGGTGTTCAAATAGTCTGCATTTCTTAAAACATTCTAAATGAGAATGAAAACTTTGTCTCGTAGATTACCTCATATTGTCTCCTATTCTATAGGAAATCATGTCCTGGATCGTATTTCACATGTAAATGATATTGGTATACTATTGAACGAACGATCTATCTCCAAAACTGTAGGAGATATGAAGTTTTTTCCAAATTGCGGGGGCGGGAGGGGGCGTGGCAAAAATTGAAAATAAACTTGATCTGCCTGCAAGTATAAGAAATATATGTCCCATACATGTCAAACCTCTATCTCTTACCATCTCTGAGATCTCTTCGTTCATACGGACGGACGGACGGACAGACGGACATGGCTATATCGACTCGGCTGTTGATGCTGATCAAGAATATATATACTTTATAGGGTCGGAAACGATTCCTTTTCCCTGTTACATACTTTTGCACAAACTTAATATACTCTATGTACCTTCGGTACAGAGTATAAAAAAAACAAAATTCAAAATATTGTAATAACCTGGGTATTGGCATAGCATACGCTGTCGAGCAGGTCTCGTATAGGACTTCCTCATACTTGGTTTTCATCGGGGACCCCCAAAATCTGAAGTTATGGCCCAAAAACCGTTAATTGCTCGTTTTGCTTACTAAACTTGAAATGCACCATCTAATTTTAAGTTACTTTGCTAGGTCCGATAGCGACGAGAAGATTCTTTTATATTATATTCAATGGCTGTAGAGATTTAACGCGATGGCTGAGAAATGCAGGTTACAGATCTGGTATTTTCAACTTTTTTTTATAAATTCCTACTTTGGCCACCACTGGCTTAACTATTTTATAATATGTTATTTTTTCTTAAAGTTTATTATAAGAGCCCATTTAATTCTCCGTTGAACAAATGTTCTCTCGATGAATTTGGTTACCTGATGACGAAGTTATTCGCGGATATCTAAGCACACTTCGACAATCTAGTATATTTTTGAACTGTGTTAACAGAAAATCGATTGATGTAACATTAATGCCCCGAAAAGTATACTTTGCTAAAGTTTGGTGGGAAATTTAAATATAGTTTTTCATATAATCACATAAATGCTTACATATTTGCTTGACAATTTGGGACTAAGATTATTCCTGTTCGAGTGCTGTTACCCTATAGAGCCTGGTGAAAATATTATAGTCGGGCTGGACCAGCTTTCTTAATTATTTTATTATTCAGCGTATGTTCCAAGCATATGATTTCAAATTCCGCATATCATAGCCAAATCGTTTGTTGTCTTGTCCGCTTGATTCAATGCGTATAACCTATACCAAAGGAGCTATATTGGCGAAACTCAGATATGATAAGTGCCAAAGCGACTAAATTTTTATGGAGAATACATTTAACTTTCAAAATCAAGTTTCATTTAAAATTTTGCCACTCCTGCCATATATAACAATTTATGGGACACATTAGCGACATGTACTCCAAAGATGTAGTACACGGCAATACCTATTTAAATAGCAGAAATATCAAGTTTGTTATGGATTAGAACCAAGCCGCAAGCTTAAACTCTTCCATGATGCAACTCCGCAAGTCTACATTAACCCCTTTTAGTAATGGACAATACAAAAATAAATAGATGCGCTTAAGAAAATAGAAAAATTCCAGGTTTTTTGTTATGCTTTTATTGGTGGACTAAGTGGCTTTTAGCTTGGCTGCGTTGGAAATGTGCAGATGACCATTTACATTTTAGTGTGGTATCACTACTCTCTCGTATTAGAGATCAGCAATAGGTGAACAGCATTCTAACTGGATCTTTGTTACTAAAGGGCGGTATCCACGGGTCGCCAAAAAATTTCTTGTGAAAAGGTTGATATTCCGCATATTCTTAACAGAGTCTGCTAAGCCTATGTTAATACCACGATAACACAATTTTCTCTGTCGATAAACGTTTCAAAGAAACCGTGCGCTGCTCTGGCGCTGTTAAATATGCCCGCGAACTTATAAACAACATTACATATATAATGTGCTATTTTAATATATTTTTATTATTAAATGAAATTAATAATAAATTAATTGTTATCATTAAGACAGTTCGATGTAGTCCCGAGCAGCGGCACTTAATGAACACCTCGCACTTGGCTGCCATGGCAAAGATTTCGTTCATATTGATTGGAAAGTAATTCGCGCATTTTTGGCGATTTGCCTCCGTAAAGTTGGTCAGGTCATGATGATCTTCTGGATGTACTGCTGTAGCATGTGTAACTTGGCGGCAAATATAGCTCCGCTGAACTCGAAAATGGTATTGGGCAGCGGTCCCTGGGTGGTCACATAGCACTTGGCCACGTAGTCGGGGCCCTGTCAGGGAAACGTTAGGAAATGGAATTGATTTATAAAGTTGAAGTTTGGTTCGCCCATTTCTTACCTTGATAAAATTGGCATTGATGTAGGGCACATCCTCATTGCCCGATCCACTTTTGCTCGGTCACCTTCAGGGGGTCATTTTAGGCTGCACTATCCGCTATACTACCGCTTGATAGGAGGCCAGCAGTTCGCTGTCTACTGAACTGGGAGCGGGCATTTGGTTTGTGGCCGTTTTACTGTCGCGATCATTGAGCACCGGCGGCTGTTCAATGATTTTCCTTTTGGTCTGGTAGCTGTGATCGATGACATAGTTGAGGCGAATCAAATCGAACTGATTGAGGGGACTGGAAAGTGAAGTGTTTGAATGCTGGCCAAATAGATTTTAAGCTCCTCGCTTGTGGTTTGTGGTGACAGGAGACGCCACATGATGTTGCAGACCGTGCTCCGGTCCGCCGGTGTTCTCTGGCGGGCTTATCCGCCAAGTCCCGCACCTCGCTCCTCACTTTCATGGCGTTTATTAAATTCAGCTTGCCCGCCATAGAAAGTGCCATTAGGCGACGCTTTCTGCAGGAATCTTTTTTTTTTCATTTTCAATTTGGCCATTCAATTTCGCAGCACAAATTAGAATAAAAACCTATTTTGTTCACGTCACGGCAAAAAAGAGGCGTTAACAGCACTTAAAACACTTAACAGCGCTTGAACAAGACGTAGTGGTAAACGTAAGAATTTCTCGCGATTGGTAGAAACCGAATTTAAAACGGCCACACACAAAAATTCCTTAGCAGTTTTTTTTATATGGAGTTTTTCATTTCGCGGCCGATTTCGTAGCCATGGACAGCGCCCTTAAATCGCAGATGAAGAAATGGTTCGCCCTCTCTATTTAGTAGTTCACAAATAGCTTCATCTATCCAAGTTTTTAGTGTAGAGGAGGTAGAATAATGTCTTCAGCACTCGAACAGGAATAATCTTTGTCCAAATTTGTCAAACAAATATGTATGTATGTGATTATATGAAAAACTATATTTAAATTTTCCACCAAACTTTAGCAAAGTATACTTTTCGGGGCTTTAATGTTAAATCAATAAATTTTCTTTTAACACACTTAAAAAATATACTAGATAGTCGAAGTGTGCTTAGATATCCGCGAATAACTTCGTCATCAGGTAACCAAATTCATCGAGAGAACATTTGTTCAACGGAGAACTAAATGGGCTCTTATAATAAACTTTAAGAAAAAATCACATGGTATAAAATAGTTAAACCAGTGGTCAAAGTAGGAATTTATAAAAATAAGTTGAAAATACCAGATCTGTAACCTGCATTTCGCAGCCATCACGTTAAATCTCTAAAGCCATTGAATATAATATAAAAGAATCTTCTCGTCGCTGTCAGAATTGGCTAAGTTACATAAAATCAATTGGTGCATTCGCGAGTTATTTCAAGTTAAGTAAGCAAAACGAGCAATTAACGGTTTTTGGGCCATAACTTCAGATTTTGGGGGTCCCCGAGGAAAACCAAGTATGAGGAAGTGTTATATGCGACCAGCTCTACAACGTGCGGTATGTCATTACCCAGGTTATTTCGCACTGCAGCACTGTGTTTTTAGTCTCTTTTTAAAGAAAATTCATCAAAGTGTTCTTTATTTACTAATGAAATACATACATATATAGTGTGATATACAGTGTGATATCTATCTAAAATAATTTAGGAACGAATACACTTATAACCCACGTCTAGTAGTGACATCTCTTTTTCTCGTTGATTCATTATACTCTGTACCGAAGGTACATAGAGTATATTAAGTTTGTGTAAAAGTATGTAACAGGGAGAAGGAAGCGTTTCCGACCCTATAAAGTATATATATTCTTGATCAGCATCAACAGCCGATTCGATATAGCCATGTCCGTCTGTCCGTCTGTCTGTCTGTCCGTCCGTATGAACGAAGAGATCTCAGAGATGGTAAGAGAAAGAAGTTTGACATGTATGGGGCATATATTTCTTATACTTGCAGGCAGATCAAGTTTATTTTCAAATTTTGCCACGCCCCCTCCCGCCCCCGCAATTTGAAAAAAACGTCATATCTCCTACAGTTTTGAAGATAGATCGTTCGTGCCTTCTAGAGATACCTTGTAAACAAAATTATTTATCGATTTGCTGAAGGAATGATAAAGATCGGATGAACGATACTCAAGTTATGAGCAAAAAACGGCCAGTAAACACCCCCCACCCCCCCAGCCATCACCACAGCATTCTATTGAACGGCAATCTTAGTGAGAGAGAGAGAGAGAGAGAGAGAGAGTGAAACTTAGAGATGAGCGCGTATAACTCGTGAGCAAATGCGAGCTGCGACGTGAAGGGTACAGAGTATGTTATAGTCGGGCTTGACCGACTTTCTTTCTTGTTTTATATTATGTTATACGAACCAATCATAGACTTTCAAATATTTAAAGTGGTACGATTGGTTAATAATGTTACCAAATACATAACATGATAATATACTAACCAATTTGGTATAAAAGAGGTGATTCAATGAAAACTTAACTTAGTAACATCTAGTTAAACTCTGAAACCACTTCGATCT
Source organism: Lordiphosa magnipectinata (assembly GCA_037044535.1). Lineage (NCBI taxonomy): Eukaryota > Metazoa > Arthropoda > Insecta > Diptera > Drosophilidae > Lordiphosa > Lordiphosa magnipectinata. The sequence continues at coordinate 93,934 of JBAMBO010004169.1, read as the reverse complement.
TAGGCAAGCACACCAATACACTAATGGTATGTATACTTTTTTGTGCTTGTAGTTAAATATATACTTAATCACTTATATATATTTATACAGGCGTTCCCAGAATCACTAAACGGTGTAAAGGACGTAAATGGTTACAGAAAGGGGGAGAACCTGTTCGTAGGAGAAGAATATACCATCACCGATTGTCAACTGAAAAAAACTTCTTTCGGAGAAAATATAGCCCTTTACTTGAAAGACAGTGATGGCAAATGTCTTTAGATATTTCTACCTAAAGGATTTGTAACAAAATTTGCCTCTAAAACACCATATAAGAAGTTCAAGGCAAATTCAATTTTATATGTTGTGTATAAAGGGAAAGAAGAGGGCAGATATAGTACTGCTCAATTCGAGTTGAAGGGTTCAGAATAATGAATTTCCTACTCATCTTTCAAATATAAATAAGAGCCATTTTTTGTACACAACTCAGTCTTAATTCAACCAGGACAAGATGCACTCTAAGCAAATCGAAGTCTTCCTTTACCAGTTTGATGGTGCCATCTTTGACGAGCACTTGTAACAACTGAAATACCTGAAGACAACATTGGAGGTCTTGGAGGAAAAAGAACTGATCTACTCCAAGTACGGATTCCACTACAAGTTGTATCCTTGGAGTGATGATGAAGCCACTGAGGGTCCTGACACATGCACATGTCACTTACTGCCAAAGCTAAAAAATGATGCCTTGAATATTATAATTCGCTACCATAAATTAAGAAAGCAAATGTGTACAAAAACCCAATAATAAAAGACCCAATTATGTAAAATTAGGTCGTTTTATTTATTTGTTCTTATATTTCTTAAATTTGTAGTTAAACAAGGCTAATACTAGCTTATCATTGAAATTAATATCCTTAGTATTGAAGTTGTTCAAGAATGCTTTTAGGTTTTTCCTTTTGCATTTATATAGACCATATAGCAAGCAATAATGTCCACATGTACTTAAAAAGAAACCTTGAATTTGTTGGTTGTTGAACGTAAATTTTTATACTTTGTACCAAAAGTACACAGAGTATATTAAGTTTGTGCAAAAGTATGTAACAGGGAGAAGGAATCATTTCCGACCATATAAAGCATCATCATCATATCAGCATCAACAGCCGAGTCGATATAGCCATGATCGTCTGTCTGTCTGTCCGTCTGTCCGACTGTCTGTTTGTCCGTCTGTCCGTCCATCTGTATGAACGCACAGATCTCAGAGATGGTAAGAGATAGAGATTTGACATGTATGGGACATATACTTCTTATAGTTGCAGCCAGATCAAGTTTATTTTTAATTTTTGCAATGCCCCCTCCCGCCCCCGCAATTTGGAAAAAACGTCATATCTCCTACAGTTTTGATGATAGATGGTTCGTACTTTCTAGAGATATCTAGTACTCAATTATTTATCGATTTGCTGAAGGAATGATAAAGATCAGATGAGCGATACTCCAGTTATGAGCAAAAAACTGCCAGTTAACACCAACCAATAACCACAGCATTGCGTTGAACGCCAATCTTAGTGAGAGAGTGAAACTTAGAGATGAGCGCATATAGGTAGGTAGGTAGTTCCGGCTGGCCCTTTGTAGGGACCACACATAGACCTTACGGTCCTTAGTGAGGCCGGGTGGCTTTTTCTGGGTACCATTAGAAATCCAAAAGGATGTTTGACGTATTGGCAAATGCCAATAGTTGTTTGGGAGACCTCCTTGCCGCCTCTTCAAGAGAGGTGAGACTTGGGGAGTGCAGCTGTCTTAGTCTCGTCTTAGCGATCGCTGGGCAGCTGCAGATGAGGTGTTCCAGAGTTTCAACGACTCCAGGTTCCTTACATTTCCTGCAGATGTCCGTTGTCGTGATTCCTAGTTTTTTAGCGTGAGCAGCTGCTAGGCAGTGACCAGTTAGTATGCCTATAAGCAGTCTACAGTCTCTTCTTTGGAGCTGTAGCATATAGTGCATATAACTCGTGAGCAAATGCGAGCTGCGACATTAAGGGTACAGAGTATGTTAAAGTCGGGCTTGACCGACTTTCTTTCTTGTTTAGAATTTCTTTTAAAAAATTTAATGAACTCTTTTTATTTAGGATATTGACCATAGGAGTCAAAACACTCTGCTTACCTGAGAGGAAAACACCCTGGAAAATTGATTTTGTATATGCGTTCTTCGAAAGGAAGCTATGTATTTTAATGGTATTCATTTCACAAGAGGGTGCGAATGTTTCGATGCTTGTCAATATCAATCATTGAATCGTATTCACAATACACAATACAAGTAACAGCTTCACTTAGCGCTGCGGCAAAGCGCTCCTCAATACGAATTGTTCCTTAAGAAATCTGATTTGAGCAAATGCTAATATAAAACAGTTGTTATCAAACATTTCCTTCGAAATTTGTAGTACTCTATCATAATGGTTTATGCCATTGGCTCTAAAGAGCATATTATATGCACGAGAGCTTTGTGTATTTTCAGGAGATGTGTAATTAAACTTAAGAGCTTGAGCCGGAATTTGTACACCATTAACTAATAGATTAAATCGCTGAATGTTAAAATGCTCAAATTTGAACGGATCTTGTCGACGATTTCCAAAATATGCGCTGTTCTTAACTATACAAAACGCAATGAAATTTGGTAGTTGACCAATAACAACGTAATCGATGGATAGTGTGTTGTTGCCTGGATAGAGTGTAAATCATATAACTTCAACTTTGTTTTAGGGATATATAGCATTTTTATGTTGAAGAACTTGATGATGTACAAGTAAAATACTCGGATTAACTGAGCTGAGCTTCCAATATTTTTAGATTTAACTCTATATCCGTTTCCAACAAATAAAATGCTGGTTTTTCAATATTAAAGGAAATCCGTAAATCTACATTATTTATCAATAGTCTAGGTTGATTAAAATTATCTCTATGCACTTTTCCAAAGAGTTCCACTTTATAGCTTTTTTGAAAAATATTTCTTAGCGCATGATATCCATCTGTTGAAATATTTTGTCGCACATAAATAGGATAATAACCCTGTGTAGTTAAGTGACTCGTAGTCGCATCACTACCGTAGCTCAGAATTGTTTGCAAATATGACCGATAATGGTAATTATTATCACTACCACATACCACATACCAAAATGTTATTAAGAAAACCCGCTGAACTTCTGAATATTGAATGTAGTATATTATTTACAACACCAACAGAATTATTTGTAATGCTTTTGTTTTCATGATTCTTAAGTTGAACTATAAGTCTTAGATAAACACTTGATAAGTCTCTGTATGATTCGTTTCCATTTCCCAAACAAACAAACTCAACTGAACTTGTTGAATCTAATGACGAAATTGGATTATATGTTACTTCTTCAGTACATAAAATGCTACTTTCTGTGGGATGAGGGGCAAACAAATCAAGTTCGCTCTCAATCATTCGATGTGATGTGTCAATTTGTTTTAGTAAATATATCTTTTATATTTTTTTTTTATTATATTATTATTTTTTTTTTTTTGTATAAAGGCCTAAACTTCAACCTGGGTCAAAATAATTCCTTTAGAGACAAGTAAAGTCAAGTTAAGGAGTAGTACCTTTCGATAATATCAAAGAAAGTCAAAACAAAAGTATAGGTTCCACACAAAACGCGTCTGGAAAGCGTCAAAGTAGGAATTTTTGCAACTTTAAGCGGTAATAACTAAAAATCTCGACGTGATGAACCATTTCTGAAAACAGATTCGTGTTCAGCACACGAAAATCATCTAGAACCACCACCAACGCTTCAATATACTGGACCTTGTTGCCTGGTGTTATTTATGTGATATCCAATTAAGTTTATTTTTACCAATTTGAACTGCATTTCCTGCACGAACAGATTTTCTTAACTTCTCTCGTCCGGTAATATATTGATTATTTTGCATATGACCGGGATTAGCTTTTAATTTTTTAAGACGAACTCTTAGTTTTTGTGGTTTTTCTTTAGATAGTTTTTGTTTTGTTTGTTGTGGCCGGGGGATCAAGCGGCTTATCGATATACCGATAACACCAAAATATCAATACAGGGAAAATGTGTTGGAAAGCGAGGAGTGTTAGAGATGGGGGAAACTCGTCTGTTAGGGTGAACTATTCACTGTCCAGAGTCCACTGACCCGGAACAGTTTAAAATGTGGAACATGACTTTGGAAGAACTAGGCCAAGGTTAGGGCAAGTAGTTCAATCTGATTGTTGCCGGCGCGCAGTCGCAGTGCGGAAGTTTTATAACCACCAGTGTAACAAAAAGAAAATTATAAGTCAAATTGTGCCAGAAGAAGGAAGGAGGAACGAATTATCCCGGAGATTCAGGAGATTTTTTTTGGCAGGCAAGATTGGCCATATATCTCGGGTGAGTCTGTTCCTGAAAGGTTAGGAGGACAGGAGGTGACCAGTTTTTTTTTTATTTTTAAAATAGCCAACTTACACCAAAGTGCTCCTGAAATTAAGACCAGGCCATTTTTGTGGGCCTGGTCGGATTTTTTTTTGGGTAAAGATATCCTGCCCCAATTCGGAGCCAGACTTGAATTTCTGGAGAGATTTTGCATCTGTCAAAGCACTCGCAACCGGCCACGCTTGCACTCATTTTTAATATTTTTTTTGTGCTTCAACGCTGGCGGCACTTCCTTTTGGGTGCCCAGACCAGCCACCGTCTACCAAAGAGAGGCCGACACGCCTACCTGGAGGCGGCAACGTTAGTTCATCTTAAACAATTTTTTTTTATATCGTATTTTTTTTTATTTATTTATTTTTTTTGTCCATATTTATACCCTTGCAAAGGGTATTATAATTTTGCCCAGAAGTTTGCAACGCATAGAAATATTCATTTCCGACCCCATAAACTATATATATTCTTGATCAGGGCGACGAGCTGAGTCGATTGAGCTTTGTCCGTCCGTCTGTCTGTCCGTCTGTCTGTCCGTCTGTCTGTCCGTCTGTCTGTCCGTCTGTCTGTCTGTCTGTCCGTCTGTTTCTACGCAAACTAGTCTCTCAGTTTTAAAGCTACCGAGCTGAAATTTTGCACAGAGTCTTCTTTTTACTGCACGCTGCTAATATGTCGGAACGGACCGGATCGGATGACTATATCTTATAGCTGCCATAGGAACCATCGGTCAAAAAATGGGTCTTAGTGAGAAAAACTTTTTTGTTTTCAATGTTAGCGGCCTTAAACTCCATCATTATTAATGTTATATGCTTTCAAACAAATTTGCAAATTTTGGTGAAAATCGGATGACTATATCTTATAGCTGTCATAGGAACCATCCGTCGGAAAATGGGTTTTAGTAAGAAAAACTTTTTTGTTTTCATTGTTAGCGTCCTAAAACTCGGCCGTTATTAATATTATATGCTTTCAAACAGATTTGCAAATTTTGGTCAAAATCGGATGACTATAACATATAGCTGCCATAGAACCCCGATCGGTCGAAAAATGGGTCTTAGTGAAAAAAACTTTTTTGTTTTCAAGTAAATCGTTCTTAAAGTCGGTGGTTCTTAATATTAAACGCTTTCCAACTAATTTGAAAAAGTTGATCGACATCGGGTGACTACATCTTATGGTTGCCATAGGACCGATCGGTCGGAAAATGAGTCTTAGTGAGAAAAAACTTTTCTGTTTTAAATTTTATCTTTCTTAAACTCCTCGATTGTTAATTTGATATTATTTTCAAAAGGATTCGCGAAATTTGGTCGAAATCAGATGTTTATCTGTCGGTAAATGGGTTTTTGTTAAACAATTTTTAGATTTTTATGTAAGCGTTCTTAGACTCTGACATTTCAAAAACAGCATTTGCAAGGGTATAAAAACTTCGGCACAGACGAAGTTAGCTTGGCCTTCTCGTTATATAATCTATTTACTTATTAATTTTGTTGTCCATATTTAAATAATTTTTTTTTATATTATTTATATTTTTTATATTATTTATATTCAATTTTTTTTATATTTCTGTGCATTTTGTTGTTTCCCTGCATGTAGGTTTTGATTTTCTGCATTTTTTTTTAAAAGAAAATAGTGTCCCTTTAATTTGTCCTTCGGTGGAAGGAAGCCCTCCCATTAAAGAGCTCTTTAGGTAGGGGCTTTTAATTTTGTTTATTCATTTAAATATATTTTTTTTGGAGTTGTCCTATTGGACATAAAACAACTGCCAGCTTGCAGGTTGGCAACAACAACGCCGCAAACCAAAAATTTAATAAAAAAAATCAGAAGTTTAAAAATATAAAGGGAAAGAGAAAAAAATATGTTTAGTGTTAAGAAGAATTGTCAATAAATTATTAAGTGAATGGAAAGAAAAGAAATGTGGTAGAAGATTTCAGTATGGGAGGGAAGAAGTGGAACTGATCATGGCAAAGTAAGGCTTGCTCGTCGGATAGTTTGGGGCAGCACAAAAAAAAAAGGAAACGTATATGTCCTGCTGCAAGGAATGGGAGGGATGCGCAAAAAGGAGGCTCAATCCATCTGGAGTCCGTCAACTAATGTCTTGTCCAGTTTTTTTGTTGCTTGTGGTTTTTCATTGTATTAGTCAGCTAAGAACATTTTTGTTCGTTTAATAGTTCTTGTTTGTTTAGTTAGTCAGGATATTTTTATTTGAATTCAAATTCAAATTCATAAGATCCAATTGTGCAGTATTTAGTGTTGTGTAATGTCTAACAGCCGCATGGATATGTTCTGTTAGATATTTATTGTTACGTGTGGTGGGCAGGGTTAGTGGACTCATACCCTGAGGACTGGAGCTAGCTGGCTCGCCCACACCAAAACACACGCAGGGCCCAGCTTGGGTCATAACAATAATGGCGCCCAATTTTAAAATATAAGAGGCAGCACTAAAACCTCCATAAAGGCGGTGAATAGGATTTTCTATCTTTTTGAATTCCGCTGGGCTGAAATCTGCCGCTCGAGAGGTAGTGGTCAGATCAGGGGATTCCTAAAGCATAGAAAATGAAGAAGGAAAGATAGTCACAGACCATATCGGACTTGGTATTGGCATCATAGGGTTCTGACGACATTGCACAGTTTAAATAACAAATGTGATAAGCGATCAGATCTTAAAAGATGCTTAAACCAACTGTGATAGGATTCTGTGATATATATTAGGTTTAGATTAGGATTAGGGAGGGTTTTGATACGGCGTCAACGGCCAACCAAATGGTAAAGGCGTTTAGCGACTGCTATCGGTTCGGCGACACCGGATCCGACAGGAGATGGTTAGCGATCGAGCACAAATAGTTAAAATCCAAATAAGGTTATTAGTGCTTAAAAGTGTAATGGCAGCTTGTGATAATAAAGGACTGATAGGATTAGGAAAAGCGAATATAAAATAGGACTTAGGTTAAAAATTAGGGGGTACATTTATGGTTAGTGAGTAAATCGTATATTACTAATTCCTTGTTTTCTGGATCCTGCTGAGTGAGCGTTGATCGACCGAAACTCCATAGTTCGGGGTTTCGTAGCGAAATGATGCAAGTGACGGTGGCCAGCACTAGCGGAAATGCGAGTGGCTGAAGCATCCGAGCGAAATGAAGCAGGAACCTGAGGAAAGGGAGGTAATTAGTATCGTGTTACGTGTGTTGACTTCTTGACTGTCGATCATCTACATTCAAGATGACCTGAACAGTCAACAATGTCGATATATGTATGAACTTATCTGTTATTTATATCTGTTAACAAAGAAACCAGCACAAGACAAATAGTTGTTTAAAGCGCAGAAAGCAGACGAACGTGTGCTACACGACGAGCAAAATAAGCCATGAGAGGGGAAGCTCCTTGTCTCCTGTAAATTTATAAAAAGTTATTATTGATTGGGTTCCGTCAAGATAATAGAAATTATTGTTCATTAAAGAAAAAAAAAAAAAAACAAAAAAGGAAAAACTCATAATCCTTTTATATAAAGAATGGCACTTTCAAAGCCATATAACATGCATGGGGTTGATGCGACAGGGGGGGAAACAGAGGGAGCAATAGGTGGCGAAAGAGGTAGGAACAGCGCAATACGTAGGGGAGCTGTTAGCAGGCAGCTGAACCTTGACGACGCATCCACTCCCTATGGCACATACTCCAACATAATCCTTGACCCTATACAGGAGCAGTACAGCCAAGAAAATGCTGAAGCGTTCCGATCAGCCAACAAGAGAGAAATGTTCAATATGATCCAGGCTTCACAGGAACAGTTGAAGGTCGACATGCAGCAGCTGGTCGACAATAGAATCGATCAGTGTATGGCAAAAGGATTTGCGGACCTTATGAAGAAGTTAGATCCTAGGGATAGTGGGTCGACATCCTCAGAAACATCAGCTAAGATGGTTCACTCAGCAGCTACAGGGAATGTAATCACCAGCCATAACGAGTTACAGAATAGGAGCCAAAGTAATCCTATAGCACAAACCAGGAACCCCTCTAACGACAGATTGCCAAATGTATCCACTCAAAGTCAGAGTCAAAATCCGATGGCTACCCAGAGCACTCGTCAGCCAAATAGATGGAGTCAGAGCAGAGACTATTCTGGACAGAGAGATGGAATGCGGCAGCAATTCCCGAGAGGGAACAGGGACAATCGCAGTCAACAATTTGTGCCGTTGGATAAATGGGGCTTCCAATTCTCAGGACATACCGGAGGAATGAGTGCGGAAGACTTCATCTTTCGGGTGGAGCATTTACAGAAACATTATAATCTGCACTGGAGTGATCTGCTTAGAGATTTTCACCGTTTACTGACTGATGGAGCATCTGAATGGTATTGGCTTATGATACGCACCAAGCCTATAAGCGATTGGGAGGAACTGAAATGGGCTTTGGAACAACGCTACAGCGACACTCGAAGCGATTACGACAGAATTCAGGATATCGCTGAGAGGAAGCAGCAGCCTGGAGAATCACTAGATGATTTCTTCACGGCAATGCGACGGTTGATAGCGTCAGTAGGTATGAGTGTCGAAAACCACTGGATTATAAAGACCGTCAAAAGGAACCTAAGTGAGCCTATGCGACAATGAATCTATCCTATAAGAGTATACACTTTGGAACACCTACGAGATGAATGTAGAGAAGCCGAGCGGGCATTTGCAATGGAAACGGGCAGAAACTACACTCATCACGTGACTCATCGAGCTCGACAGGAGGCTAGACGAAATAGAGTGGAGGAATTACGCGAGGCTGAGCTGGCAGAATGGGAAAACAAAGCCAAAGAACCACCCATGTATATGGGTAGCCCAAGTGGAGGCAGTCTCTGGTGCGACAGCAAGAAGTATACTAGTTTGCTGGAACTGCCAGAAAGAAGGGCATGTATATATGGACTGCGAGTCACCTCAGCGTACCATATTTTGTTATAAATGTGGTCGTCCGAATGTGGTGACACCAAAATGTCCACGGTGCAGTGCGGGAAACGGATCCAGGAGCGAGGCGAGACCGGGAGAGTCACGTTCCAGCAAGGACCCGGTGCCACAGCAGAAAAAATATCAGCCTCGCTAAAATTGATGGACTCCAGTACGCTGAGAGTTACTAAAGGGCAGGATATAAGTGAAGCACACGCCCTGCAGGCACACACGGAGGAAGAGAAAGGACTTAATCCAAATATCTCAATTGAGGAGCGACGGATTAGATACAGGACTGCGAAAAATAAAATCTTTGGCACCAATAGGTTGGACGAGATTACGCTGATAACAAATCGGGTGAAGAAAGCAAGAGAACGTTTCAAGCGCCGTAAAATGGAGAGACAAGCAGTACAAAAAACAGTAACAGCAATCCAGGCAGGCCAACAGTTAACCATGGATCGCAGGCCATATGCTTTCTTTTCAATAAATGGTCATAAACTGCGTGGTCTATTGGACTCCGGAGCAACGATAAGCGTTCTTGGGTCAGGATGTCGTGAGTTGGTGGACAAACTTGGGCTGGCATGGAAGCCGTTCTACTCAAATGTCCAAGTAGCCAGTGGAGGTGGTCAAAAGATAATTGGGAAGGCCATAGTTGAGGTAAACTACAAGGAACATATAGCAGAAATTTGCTTCTATCTATGCCCTTCACTCCAGCAGGAGGTTTATCTGGGAATAGACTTCTGGCAATCCTTCTCGCTGGCTCCCGAACTTTTTTGTGAACCCATCTCAGAGCTGACTCAAGAAGAGAACTTCACCCAAACATCGAAACCGGAGCCGCACGTGCTCACAGAAGAACAGAAGATCAGACTACAGGCAGTGCAAAATACGTTTCTGACTTTTGAAGAAGAAGGGCTGGCACGTACTCATTTAATGAAACACAGCATACAACTAATAGAAGGAGCAGTACCTGTCAAAGAGAGATGCTATCCCATGTCGCCTGCAAAACAAAAATGCGTGTACGAGGAAATCGACAATATGCTACGCCTGGGGGTTATAGAGGAGAGCGACAGCGCATGGAACAACAACGTGACATTGGTGATGAAGCCAGGCAAAACCCGACTCTGTCTTGACGCTCGCAAGATTAATAAAGTCACAGTAAAGGACGCCTATCCGCTGCAGAATATAGATGGGATCCTGAGCAGAATAGACTCTACAATTTACATGAGTAGTGTAGATTTAAAATATGCACTTTGGCAGGTCGAGCTGGAGGAGGAAAGTCGGAAGATCACGACATTTACTGTTCCTGGACGCCCCCTATATCAGTTTGTGGTCATGCCATTTGGCCTTTGCAATTCTGCGCAACGACTTTGCCGGCTAATGGACAAGGTGCTGCCACAAAAACTAAGGGAACGGTCCATTTATACTTAGATGACCTCCTTGTGGTATCTCCGGACTTTGACTCCCATATAGAAGTACTGCAGCAAGTGGCAGAATGCCTTAGGAAAGCAGGTCTGACTATTGGCCTGAAGAAGTCGCATTTTGCTTTCAAGGAGTTGAAATACCTAGGTTATATCATAGGTGGAGGCGCAATGAGAACTGATCCCAACAAGGTGCAAGCAATCCGGAACATATCCCTGCCGAAAAGCCCTCGCGAAGTAAGAAGTTTCCTCGGTACGGCTGGTTGGTACCGGCGGTTTATTAAGAACTTTGCTGAGATTGCGGCCCCGTTAACAGACACGCTTAAAAAAGGGTCCAAGTTTTGTTTGACCGGGGAAGCACGAAAAGCTGTTGAAAATCTGAAGGATGCCTTGACCAAAGCACCAGTCCTTAGGCATCCAGACTTCACAAGGCGATTCTTCATTCAGTGCGATGCTTCGGACACGGGAATAGGAGCTGTCCTATTTCAGTTGGAGAAAGACGAAAGTGAGCGACCAATAGCGTTTTTCTCGCAAAAATTAAATAAGTGTCAGAAAAACTACAGCGTCACTGAAAAAGAGTGTTTGGCAGCAGTATCAGCGGTCAAAAGATTTCGTCCGTATGTGGAGATGATGCCGTTCACGGTTATCACCGACCATTGCAGCCTGAAATGGCTAATGTCTTTGCGAGATCTGGATGGCCGACTGGCTAAGTGGTCATTAAAGTTGCAAGCATTTAATTTTGAGATCGAGCATCGCAAAGGATCAGACAATGTAGTGGCCGATACTCTATCCCGGATGGTCGAAGAGATCGATGTGGATCAATTGATAGGGTTCCAGACTACAGAGTTTGAGTCTGAGGAATACACAAATCTCAGATCAGAAGTCAAGGCAAACAAGGAGAAGTTGCCCGATTTTAAGATAATGGACGGCTACGTCTTTATACGTTCACACACTCAGGACCCGTGTCCAGAACTAGGAGAAACCAGTTGGAAGCTGTGTGTCCCTTTGTCTCTCTCTACAACTCTCATACAGCAAGCTCATACACCTGCAACTCGATCCCATGGAAGAATCGCTAAAACACTGCAACATCTACGACAACGGTATCACTGGCCTGGCATGGCTAGCCAAGTCAGAGATTTTGTCAGAAATTGTCCTGTCTGCAAAGAAACGAAGTCGACGAACTGTGGACCAAAACCCAGTATGACCGGGGAGACGATCACTTATCGGCCCTTCCAAAAAGTTTATATTGACTTTTTGGGCAAGTATCCGAGGTCCAAATCCGGGAATGCGTACATTTTTGTTGTTGTCGACCACTTTTCGAAATTTGTTTTTCTGAAGGCAATGCGAGAAGCCACTGCCGCGGCAGTAGTTAAATTTTTGACGCTGGAGGTTTTCCACACGTTTGGAGTGCCAGAGATGCTGCACTCGGACAACGGCAAACAGTTCGTGGGGAAGGGATTCATGGCTATGATAGAAAAGTATGGCATAAGACACATCAAGACTGCAGCATACTCTCCTCAGTCGAACGCGGCAGAGAGAGTCAACCAATCTGTTCTGAACGCTATCAGAGCGTATCTGGAGGAGGATCACAGGGATTGGGATCTGTATTTGACAGAAATCGAGGGTGCTCTTCGGAATGCGGTTCACCAAGCAACAGGAGTTACGCCTCATTTCGCGCTATTCGGACAATACATGTATACCAGTGGCGCCGACTACCAATTAGCGAGGAAGCTTCAAGCCTTGGAAGATAATGAGCTAAGATTGCTACCGCCAGAAGACAGAATGAGCCTACTTCGACAAAAAATCAGACTAAACCTTCACAAAGCGCACGAGACGAGTGTCCGCTACTTCAATCGAAAAACTCGGGATGTGAGATTCACTCCGGGGCAAGAAGTATACCGAAGAAACTTTGTCTTGAGTGATTTTGGCAAGAACTTCAATGCAAAATTTGCCCGAAAATTTGTGAAGTGTAGGATAAAGAGGCTAATCGGTAACAATATGTACGAAGTGGAAAATCTTGATGGGAAAACGACCGGGATTGTTCACGCGAAGGATTTGAAGCAGTGATGCCCTAATACTTGGAAGAACCTATTCAACAGGGAGTGGCAGGCCAACGATGAGGTACTGCAAGAAATATGAGAAATATAAATCGGAAAATGTAATGCCTAAGGCACATACTTACTCTGTCATGTGGAATCTTAAAAGCAGTAAGACAAATGTCCCTGTAATGTTCCAGTTGGTCACTGTTGCTCTGGATCCGCGAGGTCGGTTTTACGTTTCGGTGTCGGAGGCAGAGTCCAGGTTCATGTTGGTTCCGAACATCTGGGCCCTGAGTTGTTCCGGTATCTGTCTTCAATTCTCTAATACGGCTCACTTTTCATTGTCATCTAAAAGCGTGTGTACGCTACAGTTGCCAAAGTGTTGTTGTGGCCGGGGGATCAAGCGGCTTATCGATATACCGATAACACCAAAATATCAATACAGGGAAAATGTGTTGGAAAGCGAGGAGTGTTAGAGATGGGGGAAACTCGTCTGTTAGGGTGAACTATTCACTGTCCAGAGTCCACTGACCCGGAACAGTTTAAAATGTGGAACATGACTTTGGAAGAACTAGGCCAAGGTTAGGGCAAGTAGTTCAATCTGATTGTTGCCGGCGCGCAGTCGCAGTGCGGAAGTTTTATAACCACCAGTGTAACAAAAAGAAAATTATAAGTCAAATTGTGCCAGAAGAAGGAAGGAGGAACGAATTATCCCGGAGATTCAGGAGATTTTTTTTGGCAGGCAAGATTGGCCATATATCTCGGGTGAGTCTGTTCCTGAAAGGTTAGGAGGACAGGAGGTGACCAGTTTTTTTTTTATTTTAAAATAGCCAACTTACACCAAAGTGCTCCTGAAATTAAGACCAGGCCATTTTTGTGGGCCTGGTCGGATTTTTTTTTATATTATTTATATTTTTTATATTATTTATATTCAATTTTTTTTATATTTCTGTGCATTTTGTTGTTTCCCTGCATGTAGGTTTTGATTTTCTGCATTTTTTTTAAAAGAAAATAGTGTCCCTTTAATTTGTCCTTCGGTGGAAGGAAGCCCTCCCATTAAAGAGCTCTTTAGGTAGGGGGTTTTAATTTTGTTTATTCATTTAAATATATTTTTTTTGGAGTTGTCCTATTGGACATAAAACAACTGCCAGCTTGCAGGTTGGCAACAACAACGCCGCAAACCAAAAATTTAATAAAAAAAATCAGAAGTTTAAAAATATAAAGGGAAAGAGAAAAAAATATGTTTAGTGTTAAGAAGAATTGTCAATAAATTATTAAGTGAATGGAAAGAAAAGAAATGTGGTAGAAGGTTTCAGTATGGGAGGGAAGAAGTGGAACTGATCATGGCAAAGTAAGGCTTGCTCGTCGGATAGTTTGGGGCAGCACAAAAAAAAAAGGAAACGTATATGTCCTGCTGCAAGGAATGGGAGGGATGCGCAAAAAGGAGGCTCAATCCATCTGGAGTCCGTCAACTAATGTCTTGTCCAGTTTTTTGTTGTTTGTGGTTTTTCATTGTATTAGTCAGCTAAGTACATTTTTGTTCGTTTAATAGTTCTTGTTTGTTTAGTTAGTCAGGATATTTTTATTTGAATTCAAATTTAAATTCATAAGATCCAATTGTGCAGTATTTAGTGTTGTGTAATGTCTAACAGCCGCATGGATATGTTCTGTTAGATATTTATTGTTACGTGTGGTGGGCAGGGTTAGTGGACTCATACCCTGAGGACTGGAGCTAGCTGGCTCGCCCACACCAAAACACACGCAGGGCCCAGCTTGGGTCATAACATGTTACTGCAGTTTTCTTTTTCACTGCATTTTCAGAGAATGACGTGTTTGAAATTTTCCGTTTTGACTGGTATGAGCTTGCATCTTCCTCAAGCCAATCGTAGGTATTTAAAATTTTTTCCAGACTATTTTGTATTTCATCTGGTAATAATTCTTGATAATTAAGTTTAATTGTCTTTGAGAAGCTTCTCTTAGTGTATAGTAAATATTTATTATACCCTTGCAAAGGGTATTATAATTTTGCCCAGAAGTTTGCAACGCATAGAAATATTCATTTCCGACCCCATAAACTATATATATTCTTGATCAGGGCGACGAGCTGAGTTGATTGAGCTTTGTCCGTCCGTCTGTCTGTCTGTCTGTCTGTCTGTCTGTCTGTCCGTCTGTCTGTCTGTCTGTCCGTCTGTTTCTACGCAAAACTAGTCTCTCAGTTTTAAAGCTATTGAGCTGAAATTTTGCACAGAGTCTTCTTTTTACTGCACGCTGCTAATATGTCGGAACCGACCGGATCGGATGACCATATCTTATAGCTGTCGAACCATCGGTCGGAAAATGGGTCTTAGTAAGAAAAACTTTTTTGTTTTCAATGCTAGCGTTATAAAACTCGGCCATTATAAATATTATATGTTTTCAAACAGATTTGCAAATTTTGGTCAAAATCGGATGACTATAACATAAAGCTGCCATAGGCCCGATCGGTCGGAAAACGGGTCTTAGTGAAAAAAACTTTTTTGTTTTCAAGTAAATCGTTCTTAAAGTCGGTGTTTCTTAATATTAAACGCTTTCAAACTAATTTGAAAAAGTTTATCGACATCGGGTGACTATATCTTATGGTTGCCATAGGACCGATCGGTCGGAAAATGTGTCTTAGTGAGAAAAACTTTTCTGTTTTAAATTTTATCTTTCTTCAACTCCGCGATTGTTAATTTGATATGTTTTCAAAAAGATTCGCGAAATTTGGTCGAAATCAGATGTTTATTTGTCGGAAAATGGGTTTTAGTTAAAAATTTTTTTAGATTTTAAAATAGGCGTTCTTAAACTCTGACATTTCAAAAACAGCATTTGCAAGGGTATAAAAACTTCGGCACAGACGAAGTTAGCTTGGCCTTCTCGTTTTTAATTGTTTAAGTTCCTATACTCCGCTGCTGTAATGACGTCGCAGGTGTTTGAGGGTTCCAAGATTTATTTCGTTTCTTATGTTGATAGTAGTTAATCTCCTGTCGTATTTCAGCCATTTATCAAAGTCACTTATGTTTTTGTTATTTATTATCGGTAGGAATTTACTATTTATTATTTCTTCACCTCTATCATTTTGTAGGAGCTTTCTATATGTATTTGGGTGCATTAATATTAATTTACTAAGCTTACTTGCATTTCTATTCATGTTGTAGTAATTTTCCAAAAATACCCGAAAGTAGCGATGTAATTAAGATTGGGAGAAAACCTCCTTTTTGTATTAGAACTTTTCTCTTTGAATGTATTGAGCTCGTTGGACACGCAATATGTCGTAATGCATTTTTATACTTTTTTATGACGTTGAAACGATTTGTAGTTAATTTGTGATTGCATTGCAGGGTATTGTTTACAATCTCAATTAAGGTTTTTATTAACTCATTGTCACTATTGCTTATAATAGCGGTACGAAGTTTATTACTAGATCTTTTCAGCACATACAACAAATGTTTGTTCGCTTTCAAGCGCTTTGCTCTTTTTGTAAACCATTTTCATCACAATAGCAAATCAAATAGTCAGAATTAATAATATTCGTTCGAAATCTTAAAAGATCGTTTATCCGCTGAGTAAGATCAATAAGTAAATAACCATGAGGTTCATCTGTTACTTCCTTATATATTCGGAATAGTTCATTTGAATTCTCAGGATAAATTTGTCGGGCCAAACATTGAAATTGAAGTTTGTCTCTGGCGTTCTTGAATACTACAATGTATTTTGTATTTAATGAAATGTCACTGGTATGCGATGATTTATGAAAAATGTTTTGAGTAACAACTATTACTGATAAATTTCGATGATGGGATCCTTTTGTAAACAGCTCGCATATATTTTTATTAAATGCACCCATCATTAGATCATCCAAGATTAAAAGAATTGGTTCATTTGAATCATTTTCTATTGATTCTGGGACACCTTTGTAATATTCAATGTCTTTAAAATTAGGTTTGGCATGCTCTTCACCATAACACTAAATTATTCGATTAATGATAACACTTATTAAGTCATGTTATTTATTGATCAGATTCTCAAAAAATGTAGTTTTTCCTGACCCAGATGGTCCGCCTATTAACATTGTAAATGGGTGGGTAAATTGTTTATACATATTATTAAGGTTAAAACACAACCTTTGAGCCAAGTATTTGTTTTTATTAATTTTTATTGTATTGTTTTAAAAAATCTATTTTTGTTTTTCTTGATCGCGCTTTTTTGCACAAGCAGATTCTAAGTGTGTATCAGAACCACAGTAATAGCAATATACTAGTTTGGTGTATCCATTTTTACTAGGGTCCGATACAAAAAGACGTTTAAATTGATCCATTGTTGCTGTTGAATCACAAAGTGTTTTTTGTGAACGCATGAAAACTTCAGGTTGGGCGGTGTTTATACAATTAACTAGTCACGTGCAAAATTTCTGATATCGACAACGCACGTCTGTTCTTCTTGTCATAACTTCAAAGACTGACTTTTATTTCGCAGAATGTGTAGAGCAGAGAGCTAGCATAACATTTTAGATTTCATTGAGTTTACAGAGTGACTTGATAAGCTTATAACTAAGAAAACCTTGAGGGAAATTTGTTTGACCGAACAGTTGCTCTAAAGTTGTATAGACGTCTTCCCAAAAAGAGCATATTATGATTAATAATATTTTAAACATACGATTCACCATTAAAGTATATTTCATGTTTTGAATTTTCTAGTATTACAAAAAGCTTGAATAAATTATTTACAGCACAACGAATTGGTAACTTTTTATGAATTCGACAATTAGTGAAATAATTAGGTAAAGAACTTAAGCTTTTTCCTATATCAGTATCAATTATGTTATTAGATAAATATTTTAACAAAAAGCGCCTTTTAGCTTCACCCCGAACAATTACTGTGGAAAAACTATTGAGACCTTGAGGGAAATTTGTTTGACCGAACAGTTGCTCTAAAGTTGTATAGACGTCTTCCCAAAAAGAGCATATTATGATTAATAATATTTTAAACATACGATTCACCATTAAAGTATATTTCATTTTTTGAATTTTCTAGTATTACAAAAAGCTTGAATAAATTATTTACAGCACAACGAATTGGTAACTTTTTATGAATTCGACAATTAGTGAAATAATTAGGTAAAGAACTTAAGCTTTTTCCTATATCAGTATCAATTATGTTATTAGATAAATATTTTAACAAAAAGCGCCTTTGAGCTTCACCCCGAACAATTACTGTGGAAAAACTATTGAGAGGTGTGAATATTTCAAATAAACTTAAATACGGAATATCGCCTTCACTCTAATCCAATCCATTGACATTCTGCCTTAGTGTGAAATGTGCCTTTCGTGTATCATCGTCCAGTTCTTTTATATGGTATGGTAACTTAAATTGAAACACGTTAGGGACAACAGATCCAGCCTGCATAAATGCTAGATCTTTGATGAAAATTTGTTTATTATTTGCAGCAAAACAAGCATAACTTCATTGGATTTGAAATAGATGAATGGTTACAACTGTTAACATACAAGGCATATATTCAACTGAAACTTGATCAGTATGAATTTTTAACGCCGGATACAATTATTGATCATCCGCTACTTCCAACAGTTAAATGTAATTTTTAATTTAGAAAATCAGATAAACAGTGCATTTTAATCATAAATCAATTTGGTATTATTACCAATATTATTATTTTATATTATATTATAATACAATACAATATAAAAATACAATACTATTTTATAATTGAGTTTGATAGCGAATCTTGGCGTTCATTCCTAAGATTAGGGATATTCTTTACAACATTTCTGTGTTGGAATACAATACTAAGAAAACAAATTTCATTTCTTAACTATAATCATATTATTCCTAAGTGTGTAACTCTGCAAAAATTTGATATTCAACTAAGTGATTTAGATGCTTCTCACGATCAAGATGTACAAATAGATCTAACTCGATTATGTTTTGAGATTTTTAAAAAAAATGACTAGAGAGCTTAAACGAGATGTAATTGAACATAAGCAAACAGTACTATCTAAGCAGTGTACAAAGCAATAGAGAAATAATTGTGTAATTAATGAAGGACAATAAAATGAGTAAATAACAAGTTGTTTCAGGAATACATAAACCAATTCGTAAAAACTTTGTTAGGAGAAAATTTGTTCAAAAGGGAAAACATGACACCTGGCAAATCGATTTGGTTGAAATGATTCCTTTTCAGAAATTTAATGAAGGAAATCGTTACTTACTCACAGTTATAGATACATTTTCAAAGTATCCATTTGCTGCTGCAGTTAAATCTAAATCATCAACTGATATCATTGCAGCGATTAAGAATATATTCAAATATGCTAAGCGCAAACCTAAAAATATCCATTCTGATCAGGGCATGGAATTTTCAAATATGAGTTTCCAGGCTCCGATGAAGGAAAACAACATTAATCATTATCACACATGCACTCACTTAAAAGCATCAATCTGTGAACCGTTCAACTCGACTCTTAAAAACATCATGTGGCGCATGTTTAGCTTGCAGGGAAACTACAAATGGATTCATAAATTACAAGATTTAATAACAACATACAAAAACACTTATCATCGAACCATTAAAATGAGACCGGTTAATGTTAACAAAAGATAGCGAAAATTGTTTAAAACACAGTTCGACAAAATCCAACTTTTTTTAAAAACCCGGCATGAGGGCCTTAATTAATGATAAAAGGGACCTCTGTAAGCATCAGCTCATACCCAGATTTTCAAATAAAGCCTCGGTTCGCGTTTTATGGGTACTTTTGTACTTGCAACACACAACGACAGCAATTATAATATTCGTAACGTTGGTGATCACGTTAGAATAAGCAAGTACAAAGGAATATTTGCTAAGGGATATGAGCCTAATTGGCCTACTGAAATTTTTAAAATTATAAAAATTAAATATACTAAGCCAGTTACATATGTTTTAAAAGATTTTAACAAGGAAATTAAAGGTTCGTTTTATGAACCTGAACTCCAAAAAGTTAAAGACAAAAATGCATATTTAGTTGAAAAAATTTTCAAAACCAACAAGAATCAAGTATTTGTTAAGTGGCTAGGGTTCGATGATACTCATAGTTCGTGGATTAACAAAAACAAAATTTTGAGAACCTAAAACACCATTTATTCTTTGTTTGCTAGTTTAATGTCTTTTATTTATTGTCTTTAATATATGGGGTGTTAAATAACAGATAGATCATTTTATTCATAAAATATGTACAAAGTATATTTACAAAGTTTTACTTTTAATCAAATAGTTTTAGCATTAAAAATATTTTATCTTATACTATAATGACCCCATGCCAAAGTGTTTATTCCATCTTCCATTACATAGCGCTTATCATCTTGATAATTTAAACTTATTTAATTAATTATTTCAGTATAAAGGGTATGACCTCTACTTCTAATGACTCTTTGTTCTCCATAAAAGGTTTTCTTTTTTCGTATACATTCAATGTAGTTTTCATGTGTTAGTTTCTTAACAACACTATTTTTTACACCTTTTTCTTTTTTGACTGTACTAGGTTGATTGTCTCCCTCTACTAGATATGAAGTGTTCATTGCAATAAGTTTTTTAAAAAATTTATACTGTAGACTTTGTGGGTTTGTATCATATCCATTGACTAACTTAATGTTACGTCGATTTTCAACATTTTCCATGGTTTTTATAATAAATTATGAAAAATTACTGGAAATGTAGACGTATTAAACTTATATAAGCTTTCGCATTTTTTATGAACTACCCCCTCATACCTTCCAGTGAAAAAGTTGAAGTATTTCTCTCTGTCATCTATATCAGCAACTTCCTCACATGCCAGACAGTTTTGTTGAATGTCTTCAAATCCAATGACTGTCTCATGAATAGGATCCGTTCCTTTTTTCCAGTACTGGTTATACAGTTCGGTTGCTTATTTCTCTAGCGCCTTGCAAAACTTTGCCATACAATCAGGACCTGCATTAAGTATTTTTATCAATATGAGAGCAAACGAGAAGGCCAAGCTAACTTCGTCTGTGCCGAAGTTTTTATACCCTTGCAAATGCTGTTTTTGAAATGTCAGAGTCTAAGAACGCTTACATAAAAATCTAAAAATTGTTTAACAAAAACCCATTTACCGACAGATAAACATCTGATTTCGACCAAATTTCGCGAATCCTTTTGAAAATAATATCAAATTAACAATCGAGGAGTTTAAGAAAGATAAAATTTAAAACAGAAAAGTTTTTTCTCACTAAGACTCATTTTCCGACCGATCGGTCCTATGGCAACCATAAGATGTAGTCACCCGATGTCGATCAACTTTTTCAAATTAGTTGGAAAGCGTTTAATATTAAGAACCACCGACTTTAAGAACGATTTACTTGAAAACAAAAAAGTTTTTTTCACTAAGACCCATTTTTCGACCGATCGGTTCTATGGCAGCTATATGTTATAGTCATCCGATTTTGACCAAAATTTGCAAATCTGTTTGAAAGCATATAATATTAATAACGGCCGAGTTTTAGGACGCTAACAATGAAAACAAAAAAGTTTTTCTTACTAAAACCCATTTTCCGACGGATGGTTCCTATGACAGCTATAAGATATAGTCATCCGATTTTCACCAAAATTTGCAAATTTGTTTGAAAGCATATAACATTAATAATGATGGAGTTTAAGGCCGCTAACATTGAAAACAAAAAAGTTTTTCTCACTAAGACCCATTTTTTGACCGATGGTTCCTATGGCAGCTATAAGATATAGTCATCCGATCCGGTCCGTTCCGACATATTAGCAGCGTGCAGTAAAAAGAAGACTCTGTGCAAAATTTCAGCTCGGTAGCTTTAAAACTGAGAGACTAGTTTGCGTAGAAACAGACGGACAGACAGACAGACAGACGGACAGACAGACGGACAGACAGACGGACAGACAGACGGACGGACAAAGCTCAATCGACTCAGCTCGTCGCCCTGATCAAGAATATATATAGTTTATGGGGTCGGAAATGAATATTTCTATGCGTTGCAAACTTCTGGGCAAAATTATAATACCCTTTGCAAGGGTATAAAAATAAAAGTAAGGTTGAAGAACTTACCTTCATAGGACCACATTTCGTTTAATTAATGATTATAGCGGTGAACCACATGAAATGCTACTGCACAAGCATTGTGTTTTTGAGCCTTGGTTGTAGATGAAATACTTGGTGAGTTTATTGTGTGATGATAGTATTCCAAAATAGCCCCAATATCAGCATTTATATTATTACAAGAGGAGAAAGTTTCTTATGCAAATTCATAAAGCTTGTAGTTTCATCTTTTTTGGCATAGCTCGATGATACTTTTACACATGCTTTGGAATGTATTTTGTCATCACTTGAATAATACATTAGACAGTCGTGGCAAAATTGTGCATCATTATTACCGGTTCCATTTTGGGACTTAGTTAATGTCATCATGCTGGCAATAAATTCATAGTGCATCATAGATTTAGATGGGTTGTAAATTCCAAGCAAGTTTACGTGGTGTTGCTTTACTTCATTACTTCGGACAGTAGGTCCTACTACATCGAAGTCATCGTTCTTGCCAGAGTGCTTTAGAGGCTTGGATTTATTTGATATTGGGTTTTTCTTTGATTTTTTAAACTCATACACATTTATACTAATTGTAGGGTTGTTCTTTTCAAAGAGTTTTATACCCTTTACAGTTATTGGAAATCGAATTACGGTAAAATTTAAAATGTAACCATGATAATTAATTATGTTAGCTTCAATGATAACTAAATATTTAGACGTTAATGAAATTTTTTTCCTTAAGTTCTTCTTTTGAGCAATTGGTATGTTTAAGATTAAACAACACCAAAATGATTAAGTATCCTTAACATTTTACAATACACACAAAAACACATAAAGATAATAATTTATGACACATGTACCCTAAACAAATACGCACGATCACATTACAAGAAGGTCTACCTGCCCTAAGCACATGCACATGTACAAAATGCATGTCCCTTAGAGGAAGTCCCCTGCGTGGGCAATAAACATTGTTATTTATGACATATTCTGCATTAGTATTAGAAATCTAAGATTCTCATGTTAGCTATATAAGGCTATGATTTTAAGAAATAAAGACAGTTCAGATTTTGAATTCAACGAATGAAGTGGAAAGTGTTTCCATTCATTTTGGTCCTTCGAGAAACTCTGTAGTAATCCCCCACCAGTGGTAAGATACTCAGAGCTGTCCCAGCACCTTAAAATCTACTGTATGTAGTTATAGGTAGCTAAAAAAAAAAAAACTCTGTAGTAATCCCCCACCAGTGGTAAAATACTCAGAGCTAAACCAGCACCTTAAAATCTACTGTATGTAGTTATAGGTAGCTAAAAATAAAAAACTCTTGTTTTCCCCCACAAGTGGTAAGAGACAGAGTTCGTAAAACAAAAAACAAGAGAAAAGATTTTTTCTCATTGTTAACTTACATACATAAAAATATATAAGCAAACGGGTATAAAAAATTCATTCGAATTCAACGGCGGTTGCGTTTCCATACAGCGGAAGAGATAAAGTAAAAGCCGAGTGACAAAAAGTAAAAACCGAGTGACAAAAAGTAAAAACCGAGTGACAAAAAGTGAAAGCCGAGTGACAAAAAGTAAAAACCGAGTGAAAGCCGAGTGACAAAAAGTGAAAGCCGAGTGGTGCATAAAAGCCGAGTGACTAATAATCGTCAGATACAGTTAGCGGCTAAAAATCAGACCCAGTCAAGGGCAAAGGCATCTAAACCATTAAGCTGCAAAATCATCAGATCCAGTCATCGGCAAACTTCAGAACCAGTCATCGGCAAAATTCAGATCCAGTCATCGGCAAACTTCAGATCCAGTCATCGGCAAACTTCAGAACCAGTCATCGGCAAACGTCAGATCCAGTCATCGGCAAATATCAGATCCAGTTATCGGCAATAAGGAGAGCAGCAGCAGAATCGACTACAAGTAGCACGACAAACAAAAAGGAGGAGTGACCAGAGAGCAGCGGCGCTGGTTTTTAAGATAAGTTTCTTTATTTTAAAAATTTAATACTAAAAATATATAAGCATACGGGTATGAGAGGTATAAAATATATATATAAATTTTGTGAAAAATTATCATTGAAAAAAAAAAAACAAAAAATGTTATCAGAAAAAACAATACAACTCATTAAGAAGCAAGCCGAGCTGGTAGGGAGACTTAGAGAAATAGAAGTGGAGAAAATTACGAACGAAGTAATTGAAGAAGTAACTGAAATTCAGCAATTATTCTCAGCGAATCATAGTGTACTGATGAAAATTGGAGTAGTAGACCACGACTACTTCAATTTAAAGCTGTACGACAAGACGCTAAAAACGATTGCTGATATTAAAAACAGAAGTAAAATTTTAGCAATAAAACCAGAAGAGGCTGGAAAAAGCAGCGTAAAATCTATGGGTGGGGATCAATTTGACCCTACCAAAGAAGCAGAGAAGTTCGATAAAAGTATCGATCAATTAAAAGATTACCTGGAGGTGGTAAATCAGGATATTGTACAGGGGAATGTTAGAATGTTTTCCCTTAGGAAGAAAAAGGTTCAATTTTTGTGGGAAAAGGTAGTTCGGTACACGAACGTTTTTAAAAAGAAATATGAAAGCAATCTGACTTTTGACGAAGAAGTTGCTGAGTTGGAATTTGACGTACAAAACGTAATTTCAACGTTAGGGCAAGTAGAACCACTTCAAAACATTGAAAAAATAGGGATGGTAAAAGATCAAATCGATGATGTTCCAACTCTGCCAAAAATTTCAATACCCACTTTTGCAGGAGACGTAAAAGATTGGGATATATTTTCCGAGCTATTCTTGGAATTAATAGGTCAAAGAAAGGATCTAAGTGCATCTCTAAAATTCAATTATTTAAAATCCGCATTAAGAGGAGAAGCAAGGAGCATGGTTGCTCATTTGTTGACAGGTTCCACGGAGAACTTTGATGCAGTTTGGGAATTGTTAAAAAAACGATATGAAAACAAAAGAACAATATTCGCTGAGCAGCTTAATCGTTTAATAGACTTGCCAAAATTAAATAACGATTCAGCTGCGCAGATTAAAATTTTTATTGATTCAATCCATGAATCGATACATTTAATAAAAAATAAATCAAAAATTTCTAATGAAGTTGATGTCATATTTGCTCACATAATTTTAAGAAAATTTAATAATGAGGCTCTTCAATTATATGAGAGTCATGTTAAGCGAGCAAAAGAAATTCAAGATTTGGCAGACGTAATGGAATATTTGGAACAAAGGTTTAGTTCCATATGTTCATTACAGGAGGAGGACAGAAAACCGGCAAGAAAATTAAACAATGTCGCGTTTAAAGAAAATTGTCCGATTTGTAAGATCGCCGGGCATAATACCCTTCAATGTTTTAAGTTTAAAGGGATGACTCCGGGAGAACGAAGTGAGGTAGCAAGAAAGAACCAATTATGTCTAAGGTGTCTAAAGCACTCTAGTGGTAAAAGGTGCATGAGCGAAATTTTGTGCTCAGTGTGCAGAAAACCTCATCACACATTGCTGCATTTTGAGAAAAAAGACAGAGTAAATACCACTACGTGTATGACTAAAGGGCAGACACTGTTAGCTACAGCACTGATAAAAGTAAAATCGAATAACGGTGATTTTGAGAATTTAAGAGCACTGATTGATAACGGTTCACAAAGTACAATCATATCAGAAGAAGCCGCACAGACTCTTAAACTTCCAAGAATTAAAGAGCATACAGAGATAAGCGGTGTATCTGCGACAGGTTCAAGTACTTCAAAGTGTAAGGTTAACCTGTGCATAAAAACTCGATGCAGTAGAAATCATCGAGAGGTTACTGCAATTGTTTTGCCAAAGCTGCTGAAAGCTTTGCCTAGTGAATCAATGAATATTGATAAAGGAAAATGGAGTAGTTATGTACTCGCTGACCCTGAATTCGATAAACCAGGTAGAGTGGACATAATTATAGGAGCTGATTTATATACAAAAATTTTGAAAAATGGCCTCACAAAAATTGATGGTCTGCTTGGCCAAAACACAGAATTTGGCTGGATTGTATCTGGTTGCACAAAATCTAAAGGAAATGAGATGATAGTTGCAACTACTATTGAAATAAATGAGCTAGAGCGTTTTTGGGAAGTTGAAGATGAAGACAAAGAAGACGTAGAAGCTGAAATATGTGAAAAGAAATTTACAGAAACAACAAAAAAAAACTTGAATGGAAGATATGTGGTATCTATCCCATTTAAAGATAACAAGGAGCTAGGTGAATCTAAAGCTCAAGCTACAGCTCGATTCTTTCGCTTAGAGAAGAAATTGCAGAGCAATCAAAAATTGAAAAAAGATTATGTCAAATTCTTAAAAGAATATAAAGAGTTAGGACATATGGTAGAGAGCAAGGAGGAAGGAAAATACTATTTGCCTCATCAGGCGGTTGTTAGAGAATCCAGTTTAACAACCCAAGTCAGAGTCGTGTTTGATGCGTCTGCCAAAACCACAAATAATAAAAGTCTAAATGACATTATGTGGATTGGACCAAGAGTGCAAAAAGATATTTTTGACATACTCCTTAAATGGAGAAAATGGCAATTTGTCGTTTCTGCGGACATAGAGAAAATGTATCGGCAGATAAATATAGACGAAGAAGACCAGAAATATCTTTATATTATTTGGAGAGATTCTCCAAGTAAAAAATTAAAATATTTTAAACTGACAACAGTAACTTATGGTACTGCGTCAGCCCCATATCTGGCAACCAGAGTTCTACTGGACATAGCCAACAATTGCAAAAATGAAATAATTGAAGAAATTATTAAAAATGACTTTTATATGGACGATCTTATGACTGGAGCGGACTCCTTACAAGAAGCCAAAGAAATAATAAGACTAGTGTCACTCGAGTTAGAAAAAGTGGGTCTTAATTTGAGAAAATGGATTTCAAACGTTTCAGAAGCCATAGAGACAGTAGATGGCACTCAAGAAAACAAGGTGATAAATGTTCAAGAGAATGAATCAGTGAAAACCTTGGGAATTCAGTGGGAACCTATTAGGGATGAATTCAGGTTTAATGTTCATTGTGAGAGCGAGAAGAAGTTAAGTAAAAGGCAAGTGTTGTCGACGCTGGCGAAAATCTATGATCCGCTGGGTTGGTTAGCGCCAGTAACAGTTGTAGGAAAATTGTTTATGCAAAAACTTTGGTTAGCAGAACAAAATTGGGATCAGGAGCTATCTGATGAAGATGCTAAGGAATGGAAAGCATACAAAGAAAATTTGGCATCTCTGGAAAGTATTAGAATACCGAGATGGGTTAAAACTCAGCTTAATTTACCAATAGAGCTTCATGGGTTCGCTGACGCGTCCGAAAAAGCATATGCAGCGGTAGTATATGCCAAAGTAGGATGTTCGGTTATGATGATAGCGAGCAGAACTAAAGTAAATCCGAAGAAAAACAGAAAGACTATTCCTAAGTTGGAGTTGTGTGCAGCGCATCTATTGTCGAAGTTGATTCAGAGGATAAGAGAATCAATATCGGACTCGGCCGAGATTTTTGCGTGGAGTGACTCTTCTATAACGTTAGCTTGGATAAAAGATGGAGCTAACAAAAACAAGTTTATTAAGCGAAGAACAGACGAAATAAGACAAGTAAAAGGACTTGAATGGAATCATGTCAGATCTGAAGATAATCCTGCAGATGTGGCATCCAGGGGAATTTGTTCTACGAAATTAAAAGATTGCGAAATTTGGTGGAAAGGGCCGTCATGGCTGGCCAAATCTAAAAATGATTGGCCTGTAAAGGAGAAAGAGCATGACAATATAGTTGTCAGTTCTCTATTAACGAACAGAGAAAACGTAATAGATAATCTATTGGAGAAATATTCCTCCATACAAAGATTAGAGAGAGTTGTTTCATACATATTGAGATTTATTGATATCAACATCAACAAAAAATCGTATCCATCTCATCTGACTGTACGGGAACTTGAGAAAGCTAGGATACTGATAATAAAAAGGCAACAAGCACTACAGTTCGGCACAGAAATCAATTGCCTAAGGCAGAAAAGAGAAATTGAAACAAAAAGTAAAATATTGGGCTTAAATCCATTTTTGGATAAAAATGGCCTACTTCGAGTAGGTGGAAGATTACAAAACTCCAAAGCAGAATTTGATGTCAAGCATCCGCTAATTTTAAATAAATGCTACTTGTCGTATTTATTAATAAAGAAAGCGCACACGGAAACATTGCATGGGGGGATTAATCTGATGAAAAATCATATTCAAAGGAAATTTTGGATATTTGGATTAAGAAACTCTTTAAAAAAATATTTAAGAGAATGTGTTACGTGTGCAAGATACCGTCAAAATACTGCAGAACAAATTATGGGGAATCTTCCAGAGCACAGAGTAACCATGACACACCCTTTTCTAAATACAGGAGTAGATTACGCAGGGCCCTATAATATAAAGTGTTCCAAGAATCGTGGTCAAAAGACATACAAAGGATACATAGCGGTATTTGTCTGTATGGCGACGAAGGCTATCCATTTAGAAGTAGTCAGTGAATTAACTTCGGATGCTTTTTTGGCAGCCTTAAGGAGATTCTTTGCAAGAAGGGGCAAATGTGCCCATATATATTCTGACAATGGAACAAATTTTGTTGGTGCTTCAAGAAAATTAGATGTAGAATTTGTAAAAGCGCTTCAAGATAATGTTAAAATTGCTCCAACATTAGAAGGCGAAGAAGTTGAATGGCATTTCATTCCCCCGGCAGGACCTCATTTTGGAGGTATCTGGGAAGCTGGTGTGAAGTCGGTCAAATACCATTTAAAACGTGTTATTGGAGACAGCAACTTAACGTATGAGGAAATGGCAACATTGTTGTGTCAAATCGAAGCAGTACTCAACTCTAGACCTCTATATACATCCGGGGATGACATAGATGACAATAGAGTTTTAACCCCCGGTCATTTTTTGATCGGTAGACCAACGTTAGATGCAGTTGAGCCAATAGCTCAAGAAAAAATAGGAAATCTGGACAGATGGAGATTAATTCAGAAAATGAAAAAAGAATTCTGGGTAAAATGGAAAGAAGATTATTTACACACTTTGCAGCAAAGAAATAAATGGAAACAAGAAAGGCAAAATATAGAGGAAGGACAAATGGTGCTCTTAAAAGATGAAACTTGTCATCCCGCTAGATGGCCTTTGGGGAAAATTCAAGAAGTCTGCAAAGGCAGGGACGATAAAGTCAGAGTAGTAAAAGTAAAGACACAGGCAGGCACAATCACAAGGCCTATTACTAAAATATGTCCACTATTGGGAATTAAGTCAGAGGAATCGGATCGAGAAACCCCAGTGACCAGACAAAAGAAGGGCACTTTGGGAGGACCTCGAATTCTAAGACTAGGAGTCATGCTCACGATATTGTTAATGCTTTTTTGCCAAATATCTAATGCTAAGTCGACGTCGGAAGGAAAAAGAAGGTGGTCTGTAGAAAATATAAACAGTACGACTGCAATATACTTAGACCCAATGGGTGAAGTAGAAATAGTTGCTTCCTCTTGGGATCTGGTTATATTTTATAATATGGAGCCGTATTTTGAAATGTTAACAAGAGCTGACAGAATGCTATTGAAAATGAGAGTGGTGTGTGGAAAACTTCATAGTTTCGAAGACCAATGCAATTTAGTTTTGGATAACATGCAACGACAGATAGAGGACATAGAAGAGAAGAATAAACTCTTTATGACACAAAGCAAATCCAGAATCAAACGTGCGCCACTCGAATTTATAGGGTCGTTATATCATATTCTGTTTGGAATAATGGATGCAGACGATAGGGAACAAATGGAAGAAAATATGGTAAATTTGTTAAGCAATCAGCATAATCAAGACGAACTGATTAAAAGACAAACTTCAGTTGTAGATTCTACTGCAAATATTCTTAAAAGAACCACAGAAGAAATAAATATACATTTTAGCAACATGAACAAAAGGATTGAAAATATGACCGAGATTTTAAAGGAATCTTATTATGTGTACAAAGAATCCATAAACTTTTTTATGCTAACAAAACAGCTTAACTCCTTGCTTGATGAATGCGAGAAAATACAGTCCGGAATTATTAGTTTGCTAATTGACATTAATCATAGCAGATTAAACCCAATCATTTTAAAGCCAAGTCAGTTAAAAAGCGAGATCTCTAGAATTAAAGAAAGTTTAACTGAAAAGCTCGTTCTTCCAGGAAAGAGAACAGGTACAGAGTTGAAGGAAATTTATAGTTTGCTGACAGCAAAAGGAATTTTTACGGATAAAAAATTAATTATAAATGCTAAGGTACCATTATTTGGTAGGCATCCATCTCAATTATACAGACTTATTCCAGTTCCTGTCAAAAATGAGAACAAAATGATTATGGTACATTTAAATTCCGAGTACTTAGTGTATAATTTTGAGATAGATTCTTACCATTTAATGACTGAGTCTACGTTAAACAGATGTACAAAATGGCAATTAAATAAGCGTATATGCGAGGGAAATTGGCCTTGGAGCAGTGCAAGTGACGCAGCTTGTGAGATATCACCCTTTAAACCTAATAGGCCTTCAAGGTGTGTCTATAAAACTGTAATGGACACCAGAACATACTGGGTTGAGTTGGAAAGCAAAAGTAGCTGGCTTTTCAGAGTTCCCAAGAAAAGCACAGCAAGAATTCAGTGTGGCAGCCTGAGTCAAGAATTAATAGATTTGCCAGAGCAGGGAGTACTAAATGTTCAATCAGACTGCACCGCTAGAACAGATGATAAAATATTGGTAGCTCATCATAGCATACATTCAGAAAGCCAGGAAACAATGACTTCAATGTACTTAGGTGAGATAAGTGAAGTCCCGAAGATAGTTTGGAATCCGCTAGATTCGGCAGTGGTTAACCACACCGAGGAAATCGAGAAATTGAGAAAGGAAATTAAAAGTTTGAAAGAAATCCATGTCGAACTAAAAGGTCTTAATTTTCATCACGTCTCGGGGCATGCTTCTTTAGGAGTTGGATTAATGTTATGTATTATTCTAACTATATATATTATAAGAAAAATTAATGTAAAAAGAAAACTACAATCAATAGCCTTTCCTGGCCCTTTGCAGAATGTTTAAGATTAAACAACACCAAAATGATTAAGTATCCTTAACATTTTACAATACACACAAAAACACATAAAGATAATAATTTATGACACATGTACCCTAAACAAATACGCACGATCACATTACAAGAAGGTCTACCTGCCCTAAGCACATGCACATGTACAAAATGCATGTCCCTTAGAGGAAGTCCCCTGCGTGGGCAATAAACATTGTTATTTATGACATATTCTGCATTAGTATTAGAAATCTAAGATTCTCATGTTAGCTATATAAGGCTATGATTTTAAGAAATAAAGACAGTTCAGATTTTGAATTCAACGAATGAAGTGGAAAGTGTTTCCATTCAGGTATGTTGGCACACTCGAGTCTTTGGTACTCAATCATTGCCAATAGACACCATTTAAAACAATTAACATCTTGGTTTTCGACATTTATGGTTGCATTTATTTTCATTATATTTTTAAGCAAACGAATATACCCACTGGCAGGACTATTTTCCAATTTAACAATAATAATTTCAACGTGTTTAAAACGTTTTACTGCCCAGCCACTGTCTTTTTCCTGGAATTCGCTACACGCCGTAACTAAGTAGTCGAACACAGTGGTTAACCTTTCCTCGATCAGCTCTTGCTCATACAGCGATGAATATGGGGTTCCAAAATGTTTAACTGATTCAATAGTTGTTCCGTCATCAATTTGTTTTACATAATCACCAGACAATGTAACGCTAAACTTAATTGATCTGTATTTTGACATGAAGTATTCAATCAGTTGGATTATGTCAGCCTTAATTTGGGCGTAGAATTCTTTAACATCAATGGTATCCGGTTGATCTGACAGAATTCTATATGTCTGAGCAGAGAATCGTGTTTCAGGACTTATTAAAACAACGTTCGAGTTCCGCTCCATTTGAGCTACTAACTAGTCTTTGTGTAAATTGGTCCTCAAATGTATATTGTATGCGCTGGCCTTCACTGTAATTCCACATATTTCACAATTGACATCAGGAATCACTGAATCATTTTTTTTTAATGTACGCATCAATGCTTCATTTATGGCTCTTGCTCGTTCTAATATCGTTTAATACTTTGGCTCCAGCGCGGACGATAATTGGTACTGGAGATTTTACCACTACAGATAGTGGCATCTCTGATCCCAATTTAACGATATCAGATGTAGTGTCCGAATTGTCCGACCAGGAGGTCCCTACCCCTCCTGTTGTTGAAAGTATACCTATAGGGAGTGCAGTGGTGGCGCTACGTGTTCCTCCTATTTCGTATTTCGGTAAACATTACCGAGGTAGCTGGGGTATCAAGTGCTCCAAAGCCCCTTATAGGTATTCCACCGAAGAAACATATATTTGTTTCTCGGCTTGCCCCTGATCTCACATCTGATGATGTTAAAGCCCACTTTCAGGCCAAAATTCAAGCCGCAGGTATTTTGGTGGAAAAGTTTAAGTTTTCGTATGAAAGGGATGTTGCATCTTTCAAAGTAAGGGTCCCGGATAAAATTTGTAGAACAATTTGTTCAAACGATTTCTGGCCGGAACATTTAATAATTGAAGAGTATATTGCCAAAAAGAAAAATCGGCCTCCTATATATTTGTCTTTACCTTCTAACCCTTCTGGCGCCTCTACCTCTACTGTTGCGTCAAAAAACTAACGTCCTCCCTTCTGCTTGCCTATAAAAATGTACGTGGTCTTAATTCTAAATTAGCTAAACTCTTTGCAGACAGTATATCTTTCGATTTTCATGTTCTAGTTTTCACCGAGACGTGGTTAAAATCTGACATCTCTGATTCAACAGTTTTTCCCACTAAATATACCACTTATAGATGCGATCGCTCTTCCCGCGTTGGTGGTGGGGATTTAATTGCGGTGGATTCCGGCCTTTCGTCTTAGTTGACACATACTTTAATTCCCCATGACATCGAATTTATAAGTGTTAAAATAACTTTTTCTACTTTACTCCTCTCACCTCTCTGCCATTGAGTCGATCTCTCTGTTATTATCAAACTGTGACCTATTGATTGTTCTTGGAGACTTTAACTTGCCTGAAGTTATGTGGTCCACGAACAATGAATCAAATGCGCATTTACCTTCGAAGTCCCATGATTTTATCGATGGCCTATTTGAGTTGTCTTTGTCACAAGTTAATCCTATTCGCAACTCGATAAACAGATCTCTTGATTTAATATTTTCGTTGGATCCCCCCGGCAATGTTGCATCTAGAATTGACCCGTTGGTTCTTCCTGAGGACCCCTTTCATCCTACATTAGAACTTACCATTAAATTGTCCTCTCGGGTGTGCTCTGCTTCTGGAAACTCGACGGCTAAAACCCGTTGTTTTCAAAAAACAGATTTTTTAAAACTTAACGATTTAATTTTTGAAACCGATTGGTCTCAATTGTACACTTGTACAGATATTGATGTTGCCATACAACTTTTTTATGATACCTTGTACTCGCTTTTTGATGTTTGCGTTCGACTTCAGCTCCCTCGCTGTCCTAATAGGCAGCCTTGGTTCACAAGAGAACTAATAAATTTGAAAAACAAGAAATCAAGGTATTTCAAAAAGTATTAGAATTCGAAAAAATCATCTGATTTCTCCCGTTATGTGGATGCTCGATCTAGATTTAATGTACTGAACGCACAATGTTATAAAGACTATCTTAACCGTTGCAGACTTCAATTCTCACACAATCCTAAGCAGTTTTATACGTTTGTTAACTCTAAACGCAAATCTTCCACTATGCCCTCTTCTGTGCGGTATGGTAATGCGAAAGCAAACACTGATCAGGCCATAGCCGATCTGCTTGCCGAGTTTTTTATGTCAACCTACTCGTCTTCTAGCTTCTTTGCGAATCAACCATACCCCTATCAGTTGAATGGGTCTAATTGTATTCTTAGCCCTGTAATCACTGAAAGCTCTCTCCTTTGCGATTTTAACTCTGTTAAACCTGTGTATGCACCCGTCACAAGTCCCGATGGAGTACCTGCTTGTGTACTTAGGTTTTGTGCTGATGCACTTTGTAAGCCTATTCATAAATTATTTGAATTGTCTCTTGAGTCATCCTCTTTCCCTGTGTTGTGGAAGGAATCTTATATCATTCCTCTCCATAAAAAAGGTAATAAGTCGGATGTTGAGAATTATAGGGGTATTTCCAAGTTGTCTGCAATTCCAAAAGCTTTTGAGAGAATTATGACATCTCAACTGCAACATTTATGTAGTTCCATTATTTCACCCTATCAACATGGATTTGTGAAGCGTCGATCTACTACCACTAACTTATTAGAGCTTACATCATTAGTGATCAAAGGGTTCTTTGGTAAGATGCAAACTGACGTCATTTATACTGATTTTAGTAAAACTTTTGATTCTGTTAGTCACTGCTTCATAAACCCCCTTGGTGCCCTTGTTGCTTCATAAACTGAGTTTATTTGGTTTCCCAACTAACCTTCTTAGGCCCAATTTCTCAAAAGTTGCGGCAGGTCAAATTTGCCGGCCGGAATTACCACAGGTTAAGTCTTTTGGTTTTCTTAACGAGACTTACCGGCAGGTTCACCCGATAACGATTAATTGCTATCGCTGCAAAAGTGTGACCTGACACTGTCGACGAAACAGCTGTGTTTGTGTTGGCTTTTTTTTAATGCTTTTGTTGTCGCTGGTAACTATTTGGCAAAATAGTTAAATAAAATTTCTTGCGATGATGAATCAATGTGAAACACCGAGGAACACTGAGGAACATTTGCTTGTAGACTTTTTGAGTCAAACAAATGCATTTTGGAGAACAAAAAGAGGGATGCGGAGACCTGGAAGCAGAAGGCCTGGGCTTGGAGATCAGTTTGCCGCCATGCCGGAGCTCATCGGCCTTGGAAAGACTTACGGGATAAGTACGAGAATTTAAAAAAAAACGATCGCGGGAGACTTCTCGAACTTGGCGGCTATGTGGGTATAACCACCACCACGTTGGTCATTGTGGTAATACCGTTCCTGGTGCTGGCACGTATCAGCGGTTAGATTATTAACGGTATACCACATCGCATGAGGCAATTGGTGGTGCCATTGACCAGGTGGGTCCTTCGATTTTCCAGACGGCGGGCAGTGAGCTTGCCTGCTTTGCTTTATGCCATGAATGCGGCGGCTGCTATTCTGCTGAACAGAAAGTATCACATCGCCACGCCTGTGTCTTCTTGTCTTACCACCTGAATCTCCCATTTCCATTTCGTGGATGTAAGAAATTTGTTTATTTATAAACATTTTGTTTTGGCAATTGACAAAGTAAACAATACAAATTTTGGACACAGCTATTTGTCGATCGATAAAAATATCGATAATTCTATCGCAACTTGCCGGCAGGTTAAAATTTGACCCCATCGTGAGGCAGCGGTTAACTTTGCCGCTCGGTTCTCGCCAAAGACAGCATGAGACACGCAAATTCGGTTAACCTGCCGGTAGGTTTGACTAACCGGACATTGAGAAATTGGGCCTTAGTTGGATCTCTGATTACCTAAGTTCTAGAACACAAAAAGTTATATTTTGTAATTCATATTCAAAACTAATCCAGGTTACCTCTGGGGTACCCCAAGGTAGTCACTTGGGTCCATTGCTTTTTACTCTCTTCATAAATGATCTTCCGTCTGTCTTGACTCACTCTCGTGTGCTTATGTACGCCGATGATGTGAAACTATGTTTGACATATAACGATTTGGTTTCCCGCTATAATTTGCAAGCTGACTTGGATGCATTTCAGTCTTGGTGTAAAGATAATCTATTAAACCTTAACAGTTCCAAGTGTAAGGTTATGACATTTTACAGGAGCTTGCCACAATTCTTCACTTATATGCTTGATAGTGTCCCACTTGAGTGCTTAAATGATTCAGCCAACGAGGTAAATGATCTTGGGGTTGTTCTTGATCACCGACTTAAATTTGACTCTCATGCTACTGTTACTTTTTGTAAGGCCAGGAGCGTTCTTGGGTTTATTAAGCGCTGGTCGAAGGAATTAGATGATCCCTATACGACGAAGATTTTGTACACTTCTCTTGTCCGTCCGATTCTCTAGTACGGATCATGTGTGTGGTCTCCGCAATATTCGACCCATCAAAATAGAATTGAATCTGTGCAAAAACAGTTTTTATTGTTTGCTCTTCGTGGTTTAGGCTGGGATCCTGAGGTCCGTTTAA
Source organism: Lordiphosa magnipectinata (assembly GCA_037044535.1). Lineage (NCBI taxonomy): Eukaryota > Metazoa > Arthropoda > Insecta > Diptera > Drosophilidae > Lordiphosa > Lordiphosa magnipectinata. Next base: position 57,785 of record JBAMBO010004169.1, on the reverse strand, counting down.
CATAGTACTCTAGTAGACTTCTTTTGATTAACCTCCCCTCCCTTATTAACCGTAGAGTTATGCTTGGAGTAATATTTATACATAGACTAATTAATGGTGAAATCGACTCCACTGAGTTGGTTGGCCTCAACGTTCCTATTAGACCGACTCGTAATTTTATCCCCCTATCACTACATCGTTGTAATACTAACTATGCCTTGCATGAACCGTTTCGTGTCCTCTGTGCTGATTACAATAAACTCTACCGAATAATTAACTCTGAAGCTTCTCTTCCTGCTATAAAAATTTCTGTTTTAACTTATTTAGCCCGTAATTAACATTACTTTATGTTCTTCCTTCGCGATTTGGTGTCACACGTTAGTGGCTGCGCCTCTCGGTCGGTTGGGTGGGAGGTGGGCTGCTATTTTGCTTGGGGTTTACGCGTAACAAGCTTAGGCTTGGTGTCGCATGGGCCACTTGAACGTACTGCGCATTGTACGTCAACGTCCATCAAGTTGTAGGTTCATCACCAACGGCAAGAATATTTACAGCTTCACGAATGCATTTAGATGTTGATGGATTAGTTACATTAGGTTGTTTGCCTTTGTTTATCCTCATGAGTTGTTTTTTTTTTTGTTGATTTTGGGATGAAGCCATCAAAATATCAAATGCATTAGTCGGCCCTGTACAGGCTGTATAGTGCTCATTAAAGACATCAAGAGACAAAGTATGACCGCACAAGTTACAAATAATTTTAGTTGAATTCAAATTGTCAATTGTTTGTTTGGGTCTTAACCTTAGTTAATTGGTCTCGTTTAAATACACGAATTTGATCAATTTTTTTTTTTTTTGTAATGACTTGATTTAGTCTTTCTCTTAGTAGCACTGCTACTAGTTTGCTGTAGCAAACTTATGTTTGTAATTTTAGTGTTTTGTTTTTTATTTTTTTTTGGGAAGCGTGTATCACCGAATCACTACTAAAGTGGACTGATGCAAGTATTTTGAGTTCAACGCCATCTTATACCAACGGAAGTCAGGTACAATCGTACGTTCCTTGAAATACATTAACAAGTGAGTTTTCCTCGGCGACGTTTCAAACAAAAGAATACAACCTCAATCATCTTTTATGCCTAAAGGTTGACATAATAACATTGGCTCATAAAATTTATAGAGAAGGTTTTAGGTTATTTGTAAAACCAGAAAGTGATAAAAGTGAAAGATAATGGTTCTGCCCAATAAACATGTCGAACTCCAGTATATTAAATTTGATATACTTTATTTATAGCTTTTTAAATCTTATACTGTAATGAATTAATAAATTGAATAATTAAGCAGGTGGCAAACCAAGACTAGTTTTTCTCTCAGCTTGGATTACAGCATAAAGTAATTCAGCATCTTGCGAAGTAGACATAAAGCGATCAATGTAATCCGGACGGTCAGCTTGGGTTACAGCATTAGAAAATTCAGCATCTTGCGAAGTAGACATAAAGCGAACAATGTAGTCCGGACGGATCTCTATTTCTTCCATAACAACGTTATCACTATCCGATAGCAAGTGCCGAGTGGGACTTAATCTGTGAGGACAATACCCACAATCACAAAAACCCATTTCGGCAACACATACCCTTTGAGCGCATTCGGTTAGGAGAAATTACCAATTATCTGTTATTACTTGGCGATCGCTCTCTGTATTTGAATTTAAAAATTCAGAGATGCGATCACCAAATAAAAGTGATGTGTTTTTGTTGTCTTCAGGTAGCTTTTGGGTTGTCGTAATGGTAGGTTGAAAGGAGACTCGGTGTTGTTGTGTGATGTTGGTAGACTCATCAGGCTGGCTGGTGACTTCCGCAGGTTTGTTTTCCGGTGTCAGTAGAAGATCGATGGAGTCTTCTGTGTCCAAATAGAAAAAAATGATTTCACGACTTTCTTGACTTATGATGATGTGACTTATTCGAGTGTGCGGTAATTTGTATCTTAATATTACTCGTAAGAAGGATTTTATAGGAATTGATATGATTTTTGATATGAATTTGAGGATGAACCTCCGAGTTGGAAACTGAATGCGTTGCGATTGGCTGAAGTAGTTGGCGCATTTTCATAGTAAACATCCCTTGAATTTGTTGTGGTGGACAGGTGAATTGGTTGTTGTGTGTGAACGGAAAACCTATTGTTGTAAAACCTAAATACCTGCCTATAACATGAAGTATGGGGTGTGGGGTGAGTTGGGCCTAAGCTGTAGCTGTAAGTAGTATAGAATATAGGATAACGGGAAAAGTTCCTATATTTATACGCAAACACAGTTTTTTCGCGTTAAAGGTGTATATATTTTGCACACTGACCCTTATACGATCAACGGGAAATACGTGTTAATAATTATAGATGAATGCTCCAAATTCGCAGTAGCTTTCACTATTCCAGTGAGGGATAGCTCGAATATTACTAGATCAATGCAACATTTTATGGAAATCAACCCGATCAAGGGTCAGAATACCAGCCAAATTTGTTTCGAGATTTTTGTATACAATACAAAATAGAACTCCACACGACGCATTTTCAACAGTCTTCCAGTAACGCTCCAGTAGAAAGACTCCGTTCGACTCTAACGGAAATTTACAGGAATGTTATTGACAAAAAGAAAAAATTAATGTTACAGATAAATCACGAAGAAATCCTTTCAGAAACTATCATAGCATATAATATTACCATTCACTCTTCATATAAACACACTCCATTAAAATTATTTACGGGAAGAACCCATTTTTTCAAGAGGACTGTAGACTCTAACGACTATTTAAGGAAGTTGAACTAGTTTAGTAAAAAGTTGTATTTACAAGTAAAGGTGAAGGCAGAAATCGCAAAGGAGAAAAACATTAAAAAACTTAACCAGGACAGAACCGAACCGTCAACTTTTCAAAAAGATGAGGTTATTTTTCGTAAGGAGTAACTGACTCAAGCCCAACATTAACCACTGCAAGGAAACAGAAACTACACAATTCGAAATTGAGGGGCTATAGGAGAACATCATGCGAATTCCGAATTTGTTTTTTTAAGAATATTTATAAGAACGAAAAATTATCTAGGAAAAACCAACAAGCAAGCAAAATTTAGTAGTGCAAAAAGGTGAAAATTAAAATTAGGAATCTAAAAAAATAACCAATTTAAGAAAAATAAAACTAGGAAAATTAACAAAAATATCAGAGTTCCAGAACTAAGAATAATAAAATTAGGAAAATTAACAAAAATAAAAAAATTCAGAGTTCCAAAACTAGGAATCTCACATAATACAATTGTATGAGTACTTAATCTAGGAAACTGAACAGCTTTGTGAACTCTATCAACGGTAAATTTCATTCTCCAAAAATATATTCATTTAGATCCGCAGTCTTTAAAGTGTAAGCTGTTTTCAAAAATATTAAAAAATGGAAAAATAACCAAGCAATAAACGAGTTCACGACAAAGTCTTTTAAAACGGCTTTTCTTATATACTTGATAATAAAAACATAGATTTGGAATATTTCATGTGCGATCGATTCAAGCAATTACCGTGGCCGATTGATACGCAAAAATAATGCAAATATTGAAAGCAACCCTCACTCGCATTTACCGGATCCTCGTGTGGCCAAAAAAGCAAAGGTAATAGAAACAATCAAAATAACGGCAAAGGACGATAAAAAAAGTGCGCGTGATTTGGTGTTTGAGGCCTGTGAAGGGGTCGATGAAACAGCTGTGGCATTTTTAGCGAAGGTGAAAAATATGTGCAAAATGACAAAGCGTATACAAAATAACGATAATATTTCTAAAATCCCAACCACATTAAATGAACTATACAGGGGTGCCACAGAAATCACTTCCGCTCGAAATTCGAACATTAAACATTTAGCATTTTAAGTTTAATAAATTTGCGTTTTTATAAATCGCTAGTTAAATCGCTAGTTAAATTGTTACGGACACTGCTTTCGGGCTGACACCGGCTAGCCTCGGCATTCAGGGCGGGATACTTAACCCAAGCCCGCAGCGCGTACAATCACTACAAATAACTCCTCACTAACAAAAAAAACGATTAAACAACAAAAATTTAAATCTAATATGTTATATCTAAATGTTGGAGGCCTCTTACACCAACATATTTAGTTTCGTTATAATCATTTAATCATATATGTGAGTTCACACCTTCATACATTGCTTCTTTGCATTCTTTATATAAATTAAGTCAAATAAGGTTCTCCCTTTTTTTTATACCCGTTACTCGTAGAGTAAAAGGGTACACTAAGGTCGTGCAAATGTATGTAACAGGCAGAAGGAATCATTTCCGACCATATAAAGTATATATATTCTTGATCAGCATCAACAGCCGAGTCGATATAGCCATGTCCGTCCGTCCGTCTGTCTGTATGAACACCTAGATCTCAGTGACTAGAAGAGCTAGAGCAACCAAATTGGAAATGTAGACTCCTATTGTCAGCACGCAGATCAAGTTTATTTAAAATTTTTGCCACGCAGACCCCCGCCCCCACAATAAAAAATGTTGAATAACTCCCTCAATTTTTAAGTTATCGATCTGAAATTTAAAACGTACATTTATATTTGCAACATCTATAAGCCTTGAAATTCATCAAGATCGGATGATAAATAGCCGAGTAAAAAAAAGTTTCATACTTTTCGGCTGTCTCACCTCAGGCACACAGGATGGCTATTAAACATTTCTTTCCATGAGTAACGGTTATATCGAAGTCGGCTAGAGCCGACTTTAACTTACGCTCTCCACAGCCTTGTTTTGTCCGGGCGATGAAGACCTGCCTGCCGAAAATAAACGGACCGTCTATGGATTTGGTATCCAGAACCATCCAGACTTTTGGTCGGTTTGGGCACCAGGAACCAAAACAACGTCCAGCGTCTTAATCACTGGGCAATCGGAATACCCCAAAAAATCGTGACCGGTCCTAGTCTAGGCACCGGTCCACGCTGAAAGTTATATATATTTGATATATATTGTATATATACAAAAAAAAACAACCGCAAAAACAACACTTTTCTACACTCGCAATTTTCTTTACTATTTTGCACAAAAAAATTATATTTTCTAACTTCGAATTTTAAATTCCCCCCTCCCGCATCGACCTACACTCTCGCTTGCCAACTTCGATCCCTAGATGGCGCTTTATCGGCGCTCTTTCAGCTATCTTTAGTAACTAACTTAAATATAATAAATATAGATAAATAAATGAAAGTCGATTGAGTTGACGATGATGCAATGACGCTTCGTCCAGAGTTCGCAACTCGCGATGGTCTCGTATTGTCTCGATAGCTTGCCACTCATATCGATAACTATCGCCTCACGGACTGACTTGGTGATGCCACAGCTACTCCCTCCCCAGTGACCAGGTCGGGAGCGAATGTAACCTTACGAGGTCGTTCGTAGGTGCGCAGCGTCTTTGGTGGCTGTGAATCGTTTCCGGTTTCTTGTTCCCTCGCCACGAACGCCGGCTTAAGGCGCTCCGTTGAAACAGCGACTTCCTTGCCATCAATTTTGATGACAAACATGCCGGTCGAACAAGGCGCATATGCTCTCGAAATTTTTCGATAAATATTTTTGAGTTCAATGGTTTAGTCAAATCATCGAAAAATTCATTTGGGATTCGAATATGACTGCCATAGATCATCTCGGCAGATGATGTACCGAGGACTTCTTTGTAGCTCGTTCTTAAACCCAATAACACGGTTGGGAGCAAGTCGGTCCAAGGCGTTTGTGGATTACACATGAGGGCGGCTTTGAATGATCGATGCCATCTATCTGTCATGCCGTTTGATTGTGGATGATATGCCGTGGTATGAATACGATTGCTGCCCACCAAGTCGCCGAGTGCCTTGAAAAGGGCAGACTCAAATTAAGATCCTTGATCTGTGGTTATGGTATGGGGACACCCAAATCGGGAGATCTAATGTGACCAGAACATTGAAGCCACTGTGTCGGCAGTAATATCTTTTAACGGAACTGCTTCCGGCCATCTGGAAAACCGGTCGATCATCGTGAGACAATAGCGGTATCCACTTACTTGAGGCATGATTACGATATCCAAATGTACGTGGTCGAAACGGTTATCGGGCATGTCAATCTTCTCGGGAATCATTTTGTTGTGTCGATGTATTTTAGCTCGTTGGCAGCGCACATAGTTTCTTGCCCATAAGGTTACGTCCTTCCTCATCGACGGCCATACATACTTTCGTCGTATTTGTCGCAATGTGGATCTGCCACTAGGATGTGAAAGGCCATGTACGGAAGCGAAAACATCATGGATTGAGGAATATATGGTCTGTTTGATCCAGTGGAGATGTCGCAATATACCATTACATTTCCATCAAACTGGATACGTTGAAGTTGAAGAGAGGTACTTCCGAGTTGGAGTTGCTCCAGGTCATCGTCGTCTTGCTGTTCGTCTGAAATTTTTTCCAACGAAATTTCACCAGGCATCGAAATCGCGTTGAGTCGTGAGAGTGCATCAGCTACTGTGTTCTCAGGGCCAGCCACGTGCACTATATTAGTGGAGTACTTTCTCGGGTTTTTGAGAAAAAGCATATATAAGAGGTTTGTGGTCTGTCTTAATGACAAATATACGAGCCTCTATCATGTGCTTGAAATAACGTATTGAATCATAAATTGCAAGCAACTCCCGATCGTACGTACTGTAGTTTCTTTCGGTCTGTGTCAGCTTTCGAGAAAAGAATCCAATCGGGTGCCATCGTTTGTTGATCTGTTGCTCCAATGCTGCACCAATTGCCGTGTCTGAAGCATCGCACACCAAAGCCAACATCGCATCAGACGCGGGGTGTGCTATAAGAGCAGCTTGTGTGACGGAAGCTTGCACTGCTCGAATGCTTCCAGTGCCTCAGGAGTCCATTGAATTTTTCGCTTGTCGTTCTTTTTGATCCCTTTGCACATTTCGCTAAGTGGCGCTTGAATCTCAGATGCATGAGGAATACAACGGCGGTAGTAATTTATGATGCCTAGAAATCTACTAAGTTCAGCAAGTGTTTCCGGCCGATTGTACTTGGCAATAGCATCGATTCGATCCTCAGGTGGCCGCACTCCCTCGGAGTTTATGGTATAGCTCAGAAACTGCACCATAGGTTTAGCGATTTGGCATTTGTTCGTATTGATGCTCAGGTCATGTTTCTGAAGTATTGAGAGTACGACTCGTAGGTGCTGCTCGTGCTCATCCAGATCTCTAGACATAATCAGTATGTCTTCGATGTAGCAATATACAAAATCCAAGCCCCTAAATATGCAATCCATAAATTGCTGAAACGTCTGTGTCGCGTTCTTCAAGCCAAACGGCATGTATAGGAACTCAATTAAGCCGAAGGGAGTGCATACAGCGGTCTTCTTAATGTCTTCGTGAGACATTGGAATCTGATAATAGGCGCGAACCAAATCCAATGTCGAGAATATGGTTTTTCCGTGGAGTCGTTCGGCAAAATCGTGAATATGTGCAATGGGATAACGATCTGGCACAGTCATCGAATTGAGTTTGCGATAATCTCCACAAGCTCGCCAGTCACCAGTTCGCTTTGCAACCATATGCAAGGGGCTGGACCAGGAACTTTTTAATGGCCGACAGATGCCTTGGTCGAGCAGGAAATTTATTTCGTCTTTTGCGATGGCGAGTTTTTCCCCAGAAAGTCGTGTGGGGCGATCAGCTACTGGAGTCCCACAAGTTTCTATATGGTGAGAAACATTGTGCGTACTCTTGGTGTTTTGTTGGTGTCCTGGTGACGTCTATGAACTGCGCAAGGACACCTCTGAAATCGATGTTTTTATTGAGTGTCGATATGGTGGAGTCAATAGTACTGGGTATTGTACCCCGAGTAGAGACTCTCGTTGTTTGGTCGATTAGTTTTTTGGTGTTGAGGTCGATCAGAAGATTATAGTGAGCCAATAAATCGGCTCCGATTATTGGTGATTGTACATCAGCGATAATGAATGGCCATTTAATAGAGCGGCGCAATCCCAGATTGAGATCCAACACGCACGTGCCATAGGTTTTAATGGGCGTTTGATTTGCTGCGAACAGATGTAAGTCGTTGACGCTGGTCTTAAATTTTACAGATGTACGTAAAATCACGGACACTACTGACCCTGAGCCGACCAAGAATCTTGTTTTCGAAGAGCCATCAAAAATATGTAGACAAGGCTCGGCCAGGCAATGGTCGCCCGACGACGAACCTGTCGAATTGTTGCTGGTTGTCATGCAGCTGCCACCAACCAGCGAGGACGACAACTGCATTAGTTTGACGGCTTCCAGTACGGGCAGCCGGAGCGGCACTTACGTGCACGTGCACCGAACTCCTGGTGGTACCAGCATTTCTCCTTTGGCTCATCTCCCTTGTTGTTGGACGAACCTCGGAACGTACGTAAGGGAGAATTCGATTTTTAGCGTGATCCTCTGAGATTTCTGATTTCAAGTTGAAGTTTACTCACCGAGTCCATAAGTGACTGAATAGTCGCACTTATGTCAGGCTTTGGTGAGCGCGCGAGAGCCTCCACTCCATTCGACGGAGACTGTTGCTGGGAGTCGACAGCAAATATAGAGCCTGGATTGGTCGCCTCCAACATTTTGTCCGCAGTCTTCGCGAGTTCGCTCAAATTTTCCTTCTTCCAGACAGACAAGAGCGGACGAATGCATTGGGGCATTTGGGCCATGAAGACGGCGCGAACTACATCTTCGCTGCCAGTGGGAGCTGCAAGGCATTTTATGCGAGCCAAAATTTCGGTGGGCTTTAAGTCCGCAGAATCAATCCCTTGGGGCAGACGATTTAATTTTGATTCTGGAGACTCAGCAAAATTGACGAGCAGCCGATCATTGAGTGCATCGTATCGATCTGCTTCTGGAGGTGCCGCGACCAGGTCTTCGACACACTGAAGGACGTCGTCCTCCAGGTGAACTGCAATTATATCAAACCGATCAGCATCCTCTGTGACATTACTTAGCCTGAATGATCGCTCGAGTTGCGCAAACCAGGGCTGTGGGTTATCCTTTTTGAATTTCGGCACATGCAGGCGTGGGGGGCCGAAACGTGCGTCTGCCTGCTGCTGCTGCGTTTGATGTAGTACGTTTTGCATGATTTCCAGTTGGGCTCTCAATTCCTCCTCTGCCATGTTGATGTTGTTTCTGCTGTCAAACAAGATTTCCTCGTCGTCACTAATTGTGTCTCGTTGAGTGGATCGCAAATTATAATTCGTCATCTACCAATGTATATTGCATCAGACAATTTTTGCACGATTAAACAAAACAACAACAAATTGATGCGCGTTGCTTGACCGTAATTAAATTGAAAATAACTTTGTTATGTTTATTGTTTGTGTTCTTTAACTTAGTCGGGGTCACCACTTTAGTTATCTTTAGTAACTAACTTTATTTAATAATAGTATTACACGCTAAAATGAATAAATGAAATTCGATTGATTTGACGATGATGCAATGACGCTTCGTCCAGAATTCGCGGCTCGCGATGGCCTCGTGTTGTCTCGATAGCTTGCCATGTGTGCAAGCATGCTCGTGTTGCTCGAGATCGAAACCTATATACAAAAACAAACAACCAAAAACTTAAATCAATTAAACAAAACTACAAATGCAACAAAATTTGTCATTCTCTACAACTCATTAAATCGCTAGTATTTCAGTGGTGCCACCTTTTAACATTTGAATTTCGAAATTAATCGAATTAAGGGCCGTTTTCTCATGTTGGTGTTTTTGCAAATCTAGGTGGATTTGCTGTATTTGCTTTGCTCATGTTCAATGCTAACCATCTAGATGAATTTCGTAGCAATCTACTTCAACCTCATTGATTTCAAATCCATGTACATTCTTATGCAAATTAAGTATTTTTATGTATCCGCGCATATGGTCACACTGAAAAATATTTGAAAACAAAAAACAACTGCTGCTAAAAACAGTTAAGTCTGAACTGTTATTAAGTAAACCAAAAATGCAAAATATTGGATGTGCCTTTAATATACAAGAACACCTGCTGACATTGCTGAAATTACAGATGCACATTCTGATTCCCCTAGTTCATTGCTTAAGCAAAGTTTACACATCCAAATAATTTGGCTAAATTTTGATAAAAATAGACATGATTAAAGATTTTACAGGATTAAAATCTTAAACTATGGTTCCACGCAATAAATACGCAAATAGTTTGATCAAATATGGCCGAAAAGTTCCACAATTTGGCCTATATAGCCCAATTTTCATGAAAATTTGTCCAAATTATATACCTGTGTGAACATAGGATTCGACCTACTGCTTAATCTCCCATCATAGTAACAAGTCGTTCCAAAAGAAAAAACCTTCTCCTTCTCTGTAAAATTCTTGCTTTAATTTTTAAAATTGGCGCGCAATAAAAAAAACAATACTGTGCCGAGTACAAAGGTGCTGCCAACCTAGCATTATACCATTTCAGCCCTCCCGGTGTGACCGTGGCGCAAATGCCCGAATTTATAATCAACCTACATGAGACAACCAATTGCGCAAAAACCATCTAGTTGCCAAATCTAGATGGATTTCGCTTTGAGCAAAAACATGAACATGAGAAAGCGGCCCTTAGTTTTAAGGTGTATAAAATAGCGATTTTTGTGCTGAAATAAAGCTAAAAAAAATTAGACTGATTAGCAATAACTTTTGCGTTGATCTTTTCCTTATTTATTTTGCAGTTTGTAAATGAATTTCTGCCAGTTTGAGTTAAAAAAAGTGGCAGCGCTAAAACCAAAATAATGACGAGAAGCCGCTTAAATGTTAACTAATTTTATTAATCTTTTGAATTCTTTATAATTTTAATAAATTATAATAGGGAAAGCATCGACCAGATGTCCAGAGCGTAATTTTCTTGGCTCTTATGAAGGAGCATAAGGACTTAGCCCGCAATTTCACAAAGGGCGTCAGGTGGATGTTGCCTGGAACAAACTGGCCATGAATTTGGCCAACCTTTCCTCCGATTGCTTCAATTAAATAAAGCTGGGCCCAAGGTACTTTTCAAGCAGTAAGAGTATTACCCACAGAATTTGGCCTACGTATATAGTTTTGTTTACCTTTTCGTTTGCCGTACTCGTGTTACCATTCAGCAGCTAGAGTTACAAGGTTTTATTTTTTAATTTGGCGAGCGGCAAATTACAATTTTTGCTCTTTGAATCAAAAACGAGAAGGCTAAGCTAACTTCGTCCGTGCCGAAGTTTTTATACCCTTGCAAGTTCTTGTCTTCGTCACGCTCCCGCTCTACCTGACGAGATGCTAGATTTTCTTCGCGAATAGCGGGCAGTCGACTAGCATTTCGAGTTGATATCCGAGACGCATTTTGCTCTTTCACGGGACGATTGCCGTCGTTGCTCCTGGAACATTGAAGACACTCGTGGCATTTTGATTGATTTTATTGGTTACAATATTGGTTTCAACCATTTAAGCACATAAATAAACAAACAAATAAGTTCCTTTCAGTCTCGTAGCTCAAACTCGACTGCCACATATGATATATTTATTTTACTAGAAAAGTTCCTACGCCTACTAAGAAAGTTGCAAAATGGACTCTTCGACCGATTATTCCTATGGCAGCTACAATAAGTAGTCATCCGATCCGGGCGGTTTCAACATATTTGAGTGCGCGCTGCTAGAAGGGTCTGTGCAAAATTTCAGCTCGATAGCTACAAAACTGAGGGACTAGTTTGCGTAGAAACAGACAGACGGACGGACAAAGCATAGTCGACACAGCTCGTCGCCCTGATCAACAATATATATAGTTTATGGGGTCGGAAATGAATATTTCTATGCGTTGCAAACTCCTGGGCAAAATTATAATACCCTTTGTAAGGGTATAAAAACATTCAGCTCCGTTGAAGAAAATTATTAAAGCACCATTAATTCGAGCTAAACTCAACACACACTACAGTACACTATAAATTTAAATATAACTACAACAAAATAAAATAATACTAGGTTAAGATTACATAATACAAAAAAAAAAATAATAATCCAATATAATTTCATTTATTATGACTCAAATCAATAATTTCTAATTCTAACTTATCTTAATATTAATTCAATTCTCCGCGTTTTTATTGCCCTATCTAAGGTTCTTTTGTGACTAGTGTTATAAGTTTAAAGTTTTATACTTGTAACAATAGGATGAATAAATAAATAAAGACTATTTTGTTTAAAAAAGAACTAACCAAATACTTTACATTTAAAAATATAAATAAAATCACATGAGAAGGCTTACTCTAATTTGCCCTTGCGGGCTGTCTACCCCACACAGTCAAGTTCGAAAGGGTTTGTGTACAAGCTTAAAAAATGAAATCACTCGAAGTTCTGTGGCACGGGGGGTCAAGAAGATAACATGTGCTACTTGCTCGTTGGTTAAGTATTTAATTTTAATATCATATATCATAAAAAGGGAAGCCTATCAATTAGTCTCGGATTGAAGAGAGAGAGAGAGAAATGAAATTTAACTTATGTTAAATTGGCTCAAACAGCACCTCCAAAGGAGGGCCAGGGCCAAGCTTCTCTTAATCTCTTGGCGTGTGTGCTTATAAATTTTGGCATAAGAGAAAGGGACCTACAGTTTAACGCCGAATCCGAACGGCAATAGTTAGAGAATTTTTGCTTTTTCATGGCTAGTTATTTCACAGCTGGCGCCAGTAGCTGGTGAAGGTGATCGGGTGTGTAAATGCTTTTTTCTAAAGAAAGAAAAAACTTTTTCTATTAGATGGTCCGAGGCGGGATCGAACCCACAGCTCCCCGCACCAGCAGCCACACATACTACTGGTGCGCCACACCCGGCGAATTTAACTTATGGATATCTATATTCTTTTCTTTTTTTGTATTAGTTAACTTTTCTGAAATCGGCCATAGTTTTGGGTTTTTTAAAAAAAAAAAAAAAATATTGACCCACCATCCTTTACCGGAATTCGAGCCGGAATATCAAAAAATACAAGGCGACAATCCTATCCACTCAGCCAACGGCTACACACAAAAACAGGTATCTAAATTTATATATCAGAAAAGTACGATACTAAGTACTTTTAGCCGATACTTTGAACACGTCAAGTTTTTCCACTTTTACACTTTTACGAGCGATTTTATAAACATACCCCAGGGCAACAAAAAGTTGGTAATTTTTTTCCTATTAGGGTATTCACCAGCTCACGTAAAAGCGTAAATCAAAAAGCGTAAACTCCAAAAGTTTACGACATAACAACAAAACACATAGGAAAAAAATTACCAACTTTTTGTTGCCCTGGGGTATGTTTATAAAATCGCTCGTAAAAGTGTAAAAGTGGAAAAACTTGACGTGTTCAAAGTATCGGCTAAAAGTACTTAGTATCGTACTTATCTGATATATAAATTAAGATACCTGTTTTTGTGTGTAGCCGTTGGCTGAGTGGATAGGATTGTCGCCTTGTATTTTTTGATATTCCGGCTCGAATTCCGGTAAAGGATGGTGGGTCAATATTTTTTTTTGTATTATTAAAAAAGCCCAAAACTATGGCCGATGTCAGAAAAGATGCCAATCACAAACGATAATAAATGGAAATAAAAAAAATAAAAAGTCAGCTCCACGCTTCGAACACGCGTCTTACCGTCTACGAGTTATGCATGCAGTGCTCTACGCCACTGAGGCGTCTGAAATTAGTTGTAAATAGTATGTATTGAATCTCAATTAAGAGCAAAATTCACAGCCTGTCAAAAACAGCTGATTTACGCCAAAAATTACGAGGGTAAACAGAAGGGGTGCTCAATAGCTGCGTCGCGTAAATTTACACAATTAAGCTTTTACGCGGGCTGATGAATACCCTATATGTGTTTTGTTGTTGTGTCGTAAACTTTTGGAGTTTACGCTTTTTGATTTACGCTTTTACGTGAGCTGGTAAATACCCTATATGAAAAACAATTTCGATCAAATGACCACCACTGCTGAATTGGCAGTAGCCCATTCGATCCACCTAAAATTTGAGAACATTTTCAATTGTTTCGGCACGTATGGCAGCAATAGCAACTCGAATCTCGTTCTTCAACTTATCATTTGTTTCAGGAATGTTTGCATAGCATTTGTCCTTGACCGCTCTCCAAAGATAATAGTCTAACGGTATCAGATCACAGCTTTTTGGCGGCCAATTCACATCTCCATATTTGCTGATTATTCGATTTTCGAAGATAGGGCGCAGAAGATCGATTGTGTCGTGCGCTGTGTGGCACGTAGCGCCGTCTTGTTGAAACCAAATATCGTCCATATCTTCCGCTTCAATTTCCTCGAAGAACCAATCACTAAACATTGCGCGGTAGCGCTCACCATTCACGGTCACGGTGGTTCCTTCCTTCTTCAATTTCAAAGAAAAATGGACCAATGATGCCTCGAGACCAAAATCCGCACCAAACAGTGACACGTAGTGGGTGCATTGGCTTCTCGACGACGATATGCGGATTTTCTGTGCCCCAGATGCGACAATTTTGTTTATTAACATAACCACCGAGGTGGAAATGTGCTTCATCCGAAAAGATGATTTTTCGGTCAAATTCACCATCTTCGGCCAAACGATCTTCCGCCCAATTTGCGAACTGTAGACGATTTGGATGGTCAATTTTCATTAGCTGCTGCATCAATTGAACTTTGTATGGCTTCATGGCAAGGTCTTTATACAAAATTCGCTTCAAAGAAGTGCGCGAAATGTTCAATTGTGGAGATCGATGGCGAGTTGACGTCGATGGTTGATCACGCACATTTTCAGCAACCGCAGCAATGTTTCGGTCGAGCGCACCGGACGAGAACGTACACGAGTTAATTTATCCACCAACATTCCAGTTTCACCAACTCGCTTCTCGAATTGATCCACAAATTGAGTTTTCGGAACATTTTTTTTGTTAAACTTTTTTTTCCAAATTTCGCACAGTTTGGTCGAGGACTCACCACTTTGTAAATATGTTTTTAATATTTCCCAACTTTCTTCAAGCGAATAGCGACCCATTTCGTAAATGTCAAAGTTTTTACTAAATATTAGTCGCTTTCCGAATGACATTTTACGTTTTTAAAGTCAAATTATGAATAGTTCAAATTCCAAGCACTAGATGGACCACCTTGTATAAACTAAAATAATATAATAAAATTCCAAATTAAATTAATTCAGTTTTGGGATATCATTGTCCCACAGTGCGACAAGTCAGCGCAACTGATTTTCATTAAGCCTGCTTGTCAGGCGACAAAATCAAAGAAATGGCCAACAGGGACAAATCACCGTCCGTGAGTGCCAACAAAAATAAGATTCAATTTAAGAAAGCCACATTTGGTTCTTGATTCAGGGCAACACTTTTTGTTCAAACCAGGTAAACAATAATTTTACAGGACTAGAAACACTTACTGCTTTGGGTCCAGCGGTGAAAGATCTTTCTCTGGTGACGTAGTTAGTACTCGAAGCCTATGAGCACGGTCCTGCAGACTAATTACCATTTTCCTGGCTGGCAGCAATTGAGAAACACTTTTGGACACTTTTAAGTTTCCAGGTGGCTCGGCCACGAGGATGGCTGGACCAAAATTTCTCGGCGGCAGATTTGTTTGTGGTGCAGAATCCGCTTCTTAAATGAGCGTTTAATTAGCTAGTGCTATTAAAAGCAACAATTAACGCAACTCACCCAATGAATTAAAGAATTATCTAGAAAATTTCTGATTTCAACCCAATTTCGGGAAAAAGACAGCAAAATGTATTTTGCTTTCTATTATTGTTTAATAACACAGTGCTACAGTGCGAATTAACCTGTGTATTGACATAGCGTACTCTGTGGAGCAGGTCGCGTATGGCACTTCCTCGTACTTGGTTTTCCTCGGGGACCCCCAAAATCTGAAGTTATGGGCCAAAAACCGATTTTTCCATTTTTACCTCAATTAAATAAATATAACGCGCGCATGGACCGTCTGATTGTTTATAACCTTGTCAATTTCGATAGCGATGAGAGCAATCTAATATATTTTAATCAATTGTTTGACTGATTTAACGCGATGGCTGAGAAATGCGGGTAACGGATGTTGCACTTTCAAAATTTTTCGAAATTTCTACTTTGGCCACCACTGATTTATCTATTTTATTCTATGCGATTTGGCCTTAAAGTTTATTATGAGAGCCCATTTAATTCTCCGTTGAACAACTGTTGTTCCAATTAATTTGGATACCCTTTGACGAAGTTATTCGCATTTTTCTGAGTACACCTCGGCGATCTAGTATCTTTCTTCTTTCTTTTTAGTATGCTTACATATGTTATATATATCAGTGTGTTCTATTACAGAAAAAACTTGGACAAAATTGTATTCGAGTTTTGGTGAAAAAAGGCAGACTGACAAGTTTCAAAATTACCTCAGCATTTACAGAAAACTTGAATGAAATAGCCATTTCATGTCCGATTTTTGCGTTTGAGGGCTTGTATTAAAGTAAATTACATGGTTTTCACTGTCCAAGTAATACAAATCTATAAAATTGTTTCATTATACATCTACAGGCATTTTAAATACGTTCAATTTTTAAATTTTGGAAAAAATATTTTTTTTTCTGCAGCTGAGCCGATTTTCTGTGTCCCAGATGCGACATCAAAAGCAATCGCCCTAGCCCATTTTTATCTGAAAACAAAACTTTTGTCAAAGTTTTTTCTGTTGAGTTTTTTTAAGAACTTTAAAATCGGCTAAAAACCAACAAAGTAATGAGAGTTAAGGTGGAGACAACATTTGATAAGTCGAAAAACACGATTATCGATAATATCTCGATAACTAGCCGATAGAATTTGGTTTCATGGCGATTTTCGTGATCAGCGGGCCAATTTACTTTAGAAAAAGTTGGTTTGGTTGAATGGGTGAAGATCGGCTTTCATTTTGTCGAGCAGTGTATGAATGTCATCTAAGGAGTTTTGAATTAACCAAGTAGGTAAGTATTATTAGATAAATGTATTAGATATATGCAAAATGATATTAAATATAATGAATAATACTAATTATTTATTATTTATGATATTTAAATGATTTAATAACTTTATACCTGGTATTATTCACTGAGATTCACGGTTGACCTTGCATTACTGGGATTATGGCTGACTACTGCGGGCTCTCTGCCCTCTATCTTAAAAATGGTTGAGCGTATGAAAAAATTGTGTGGACGAAATTTGTCGCAAATTTCCTGCTCTACTATTTTTGTAATAGGTGTTTAAACCATTGGAGCTATAGAAACCGAGATAATCGCTGAAAACTGATTTTTGTGACCTTTGACCTTGAATAACTAAGGACGAGATTTTATGTGACTTTTGGCACAACGTTTAGAACGCCAAAACAAAGGTGTACAGAAGTTTCCAGCTTATTATCTCAAATTCCGAGGTGAAACCCTAATCTGACTGGACAACAACAGTGTAGCGGTGGGTACGAAATTTGAGCTTGGAAGCATTCCAACAGTAAAAAATACCCTTATCAGCGAGACTCGATCACCCACACTGCACTTGCTTCGCCGTCTGTTTGTACGGGCTGACGCCGACACGCATGGATTTAGTTCAGGGGCCGAGTGAGTGTTTAACAACGGGAGAGCGCGCTCATTTAGCATTTCTTTGTTGTTGCAAAAGAGAGCAGTATAAGCACGTATACAGTCGGTGTGTCGACGTCGCTGCCACAGAGCGAAGTCGTATACACTTCAGATAGGGAGGCGCCAGACTCTGATTTAGTTGTTTTAACCCACTTCGATGCACTTGTTGCTACGTCAGCTTGTGCGTGTCTGCGCCTCGAAGCGAGTCAATTTCTTATGCGCTAAGTCCACCGAGTATTTTATGGCGCATTGCTTTTTAGACAGAATAACAGGCCGTGCGTCGAGACTCAAGCGGCCTTTGCATTGCCCATCACTGCTATATTGGATTCGCATGCTGATGACAGTTTCTTTTCCCCTCTTGATATAGTAGTTTCTACATTCTTCATCATTGGTCATCCATTGAATTTCATCGCGGTTCAGTATTTTTACAATCATGGTTATCAATGGGCCTTATTTGTGGACATGAAAAGCAATATCTTTAGTCTTAAACATCGTGGCTAAACGCACACAAGAAACGCCAAAATGAGCATGTGTATTTTACCGGCCCCTGATTCACACCGACAAGAGCCGAACGCTTGCCAAGGCTTGCGCCAAGAAAGCAATCAGCTTTTTACAAGCCTTAACCGTGTCTGCATGTGTACGGTTCTTGCTGCGCACGGCTCTTTTTTTATATGCGAATTTCAACTCATTAACAAATAATAATATCCACTTACTGCCCACAGCTACTCACTATAGCTTAGTTAATCTTTATACTAGGTAACAGTTTTCTGAGACCCTTAATATTTGCCCAGAAATCGTGAAACATGGAAATTTATATATATTAGCATTTTAAATATTTAAAAAATATTATTTGAACAAATTGAAACAAAACAGAGCATACTTATTGGGGCACTTATGTAATAGAACACACTAATATATATAACATATGTTAGCATTCTAAAAAAAGAAAAAAGAAAGATACTAGATCGCCGAGGTGTACTCAGAAAAATGCGAATATCTTCGTCAAACGGTATCCAAATGAATTGGGATAACAGTTGTTCAACGGAGAACTAAATGGGCTCTCATAATAAACTTTAAGGCAAAATCGCATAGAATAAAATAGTTAAACCAGTGGTGGCCAAAGTAGAAATTTCGCGTTAAATCAGTCAAACCATTGATTAAAATATATTAGATTGCTCTCGTCGCTATCGGAATTTACAAGGTTATAAACAATCAGACGGTCCATGCGCGCGTTATATCTATTTAATTGAGGTAAAAAAAGAAAAAGCGGTTTTTGGTCCATAACTTCAGATTTTGGGGGTCCCCGAGGAAAACCAAGTATGAGGAAGCGTACGCTATGTCAATGCCCAGGTTATTACAATTTTTTTAAATTTGTAGCACTGTGTAATCATCAAGATTTAATACTTAATTTTCACTTTTAAGGCGAAAACTTTACAGAAAACTGCGAGTTGAGGTTAAACTCGATTTGGCGAAACTAAATTTTTTCTGCACGCAACTGGCACGTCTGCTCAGCTCGACGATCGGAAGTGAAAACAGGGCAGCATTTTTGCGCTGCTAGCAAACCGAGCGGCGGAAGTACGTGGTATACAGAGTTGGAATTTTGCAATAAATCAAATGCTTTATCGGCAGGGTTGCTATGGACAATTGACGGTCGATATCGGGCTTAACATAGGGAAAAATGCTAGTGACAAGCTTTTCATATTGAACAAGGATAACTGCTCAACATATAGAAACCAATATTTTTTTCTGTCTGACAATATTGATCACCCAAATCAACAGGACAAAAAAAGGTTGATTGTGTTTGGAACCCAGCAAAACTTGGAAATTTTAAAATATTCAAAAACATTGGCTGTGATGTGTTGATGTGTGAGATGTTTTTCTTATTTTTGTCAAAGTGTATGGAGAAATGTTCAGTTTCGTGGGCTGCAATCGGAGTATATCAGAAATACTATCTTTGCTCATAACATAAAAATGTTGATGGCTCTCGCTTTTGTACGACCTCCTGATGAAATTACAGCATATAAACTTAGGTCGAGCCGAAGTTAACTTTTCTCTATTTTTATTTTTAATAGAAGCTTATGAGCATTTTTCAAGCGTCATAAAAAAGTAAAAACCAGAACAGGTTAAAGAAAAATGAGAATTCGATTTGGCTGGCACAGAACAAAATTAAAGCTTTTCATAAAAAAATGTAGTTTTATTTTACAAAATATTTTTAAAAGAATGTGATATTGAAGAAAGTATCTAATCTATCTATCCAGAGGTCGCAAAAATCGGTCCCCCGTTTGCCTTTGTCAGAAAATAACTCTTTTCGCCCCGTACATTGAATAGAGGTACCAAAACAACCTTTAACTGCGGTCACTGATTCTCTTTGGTTGTGAGAGGAGAGAAACACATATTTTTGTTTTTTTTTTGTTTCCTCTCAGGTCTGCCTTGGACCTTTTGGCAAAATTCTCGCGTTCAAATGGTCTTGGTATGTATGCATCGGTGTGTAATGCTCGGCTAACAATGTGAATGTATGCGATGAACTATATGCGCTCTCTCGTTCTCTCTCGCATTGGGCGTGTTCAGCAGAATAATTGATCCCTGAGCAGGTATCAGAAAAAAAAGTTTTATCGAATAGTTTCTGCTGTTGGAGGGAGCAGTATCACTTTAAAGTAGCGTACTATTTCTTTGATACATGCTCCTGTATCATGATACCTCAAATTGGCTATTATAATGCCGCATCTCTCGAGTTCAGTATTAAGATAATTGCAACTTTATACTTGATCAAGGAGCAAGTTGTTCTGCTGAACACGGCCATTGACTCTCTCTTTCTGCTTATGTTAAACTCTTGAGTCTGCTACCTTTTCAAAAAACATTTTTACAGTTTGGTCTTCGAGAAACGCGCAATTGAAGACCAATTGACTGAGTTGGGCCTGTTATTCGGTTGCCCGTTTTTTCTTTGGTTTTTCGGTCAGCGACGTGAGCCGAGCGAACTGAAAATAGGGTTTAGAGTTATTTACGAGATATGCTAAATACACTAAACATTGGTAAAAAAAAAATTTTAAGCTATTGCTTGACACCATTAAGTAAAAATCGCATTTACTTTTAAATTCATCGACTTCGAGCAATGGGAATTCAAAACTAGTAAATCTATCGAATAGTGAAAACCGGAACAGGTAACCAAATCGAATTGGAACAAATTAATGTGCGTCAAAATAGCGTCGGATATTTAGCAACGAATTGGAACGGTGGAGTATGGAACAAAAATAAATTTTTTCTTTCTAAGAAAACTCACTAACTACTTAACTTACTGAGACAAATTAAATTGCAAAATGTTAAGAAAATTGCAGGTACTGAAAATATCCAGTCGAAAAATTGCCCTCCCACAAAAAGATTGATTATCTGGGCTCTACGAGGTCGTGCAGCTATACACGGTATACTGGCGTAAAGAAGGCACTTTTACGAGTATTTTAAATATCCATTCATGAAAATCGTCCCACAGTTTTCGTGCAAATCAATTTACAGTGGACCAACCTTGAAATTTTCCCATACAAAATTTGTCAAAAAAAATTAAGTTGACAAACTTACATCAATATCTTCTCTCTCAGAGGTCGTGCAGCAATGCACGGTATATTTACGTAAAGAAGGCACTTTCAAGAGTATTTTAAATATCCATTCATAAAAATCGTCCCCACAGTTTTTGAGCAAATCAATTTACAGTGGACCAACCTTTCTTTACTGATGAGGCTGCCATTTCAAACGAGTTGTGTGTGACCAAGTTACCAAAATTCGACGCTATTTTTTGTAGAGGTCGTGCGCACATGCATGATATGTCCTCTGATAGGTAATAATGTCAGCTATTTTCCCTAATTTTCTCAGCCAATTTGTCCCCACAGTTTTCCTTAAAATTTAAAAATTAATGTTGAAGTTTCCCTACGTTATTTTCCAGCCCTATACAGGCTGTAGGATCCCTAACGACTCTTCAGAAGGCTTTTTGCTGAAGAAAGCATGCTTTTAGCAGTTCCCAACTGATCTAAGCAATGATTGTATGGAGAGGCAGTTGGCAATCATGCTTTCTTCAGCAAAAAGCCTTCTGAAGAGTCATTAGGGATAACGATGAAACAGTTCTGTAAAGGCAACCAGCTCTTTTTGGTTGTACAATGCATAAGTTGTTTACAAGTTGTGAACAAACGCAACTTTTTCGGACCTAGAGCCAGCCAACTCACACTAATTAATAATTATTAATGCAATTTTTTTACACTCGGTTGTGCTGAATTTCTTTTTTGGCCAACCTGGCTCAGGGGAGAATGCGGAAGAGCAGGAGCAGCAGCCAAAAGCGGGTCCAACTAGAAGACGTGGGAACAGGGGTCGCGGACCAGCTAGAATAGCTGCGGATCAACATAGTGCGGCTGCTTCTCAAGCTGGAGCTGCTGCTAGAGCAGCAAGAGCTGCTGGATCTGGAGTTGCTGCAAGAGCTGAAGATGCTAGGGCTGCAGCTGCAAGAGTTGTAGCTACTGCTAAAGCTAGAGCTTCTTCTAGCGCAGCTAGAGCTGGTGGAGCTGTTGCTTGCCGTATAGGTGGAGTTGGTGAGACAGCAGGAGCTGTTGGTGTTGGAAATGGAGCTAGTGCAGGTTGTAAAGGTGGATCTGGTCGTACTGGTGGAGCTGCTGCTGGTCCTAGTACAGATGGAGCTGGTGCAACAGCAGGAGCTGTTGGTGTTGGAGATGGAGCTGGTGCAGGTGGAACTGGTGCTGATGGAGCAGGAGCTGTCGGTGTTGGAGCTGTTGCTGGTGGAGCAGGAGTTGTTGGTGCTGATGGAGCAGGAGCTGGTGGAGCTGGGGATTAAACTATATCTATAATCTACACTAAATAAGTAAATAAACATAAACTATTATGTATAACTACATATATATGAAATAATAAATTGTCTTATTTAAAATTGTCTTTTTTTATATTACAATTGTCCACATGTTTATAGCGCATAGAAGGAAGCATCTTCGACTCCATAAAGTATACATATTCTTGATCAGCATGACAAGCTGACAAACATATAATCTAATTATGTGATTTTTATGGCTTTTATATCAGTTTATTTGGCAAAGCTACAGCCTGTGAGCAACTGTGAAGAGGATACTTAATTCAACAAAGAATTTAAAATATACATATAAACATATAAAAATTTATTCTGAATCAAGTAGCCTCTTTGTAGTTCCTATACAAATTTAGAGTGACAATCTAGTTTTCTTTCCACAAATAGAAATATGTATTTTTCTTTTTAACAGACTTCAGCTCTGCCAAACAAGCTGATATAAATGCAAACAAAATCACATAATTAGAGCATTTGTTGGTCTATATGCCTAGGTTGTTCCAATAGAAATACGACATCCACACTAACTAAGAGGAGATGATTTATTTTGAGGAAATTGCCATACAAATAGAATTGTCTGACTTCAAAGCCCAATTTAAACATTTTCTGCTGTACTTATATAGCACCTTTGATTTTTTTTAAGATTCATTGATATGTGCACTATAATATATATATATAATATAATTTTTCTGTTGAATTAAATTCACTTGGGATTGAGCAATCGGTTTAAGGTGCTCAAAAATGCTTTCTCAAATCTGATCTAATAACCGTAGATATATTTGTTACTTTCTACATGTTGTTTTAGAGTACAAACACAAAATTCGAATGTAAATTAGGAACTGGGCCGCATGAGACATTTGGACCCATCTGGAATAGTATGATGGCAGTATAAATTTCTTGGCTATTTTTGCTTTGGTTCCCTTGCAGTGGGTATTATAAAACTGTGCGTATCTTTGTTATGCATTGAAGGAATCATTTTCATTTATGAGGATCTTCTGATAGTCCAATCTAAAATCGCTGCTAATACTTACTCGTCCGAGCGCAAATCCAACGAATGGAAAAGAGAAAGAGAAAAGTAAGAAAATTAGAATCTTACTAATATTATAAATATGAAATTTTGTATGTTTGTGTGTTTGCCAGTTTGTTACTCAATCACGCACAAATGGCATAACGAATCGAGATGAAACTTGGCACACAGATAGTTGATAACCTTGAGTTGAACATATGTTATATAACTTTTATTAAAATGGTCAAAAACCTCAATTTAAGTGTATTTACTAAAGCCCTTGATGATTAGATGACAATGCAGGAGTTGGTAAATAGAAGGTGTAGATCCTTCTATAAGTAAAAAAAATCGCGAAATTTTAAAAAAAGTTTTAATGAGTTTAGAATATCATGAAGATTGAATAGATGGCGATTGCCAAGTAATTTTTACTTCTTAGTGTTGTGTTTTAAATTCTAAAGGGGCGTAGCAAAAACAACCGGCTACCTGCTACTACTTATATAATTGTTATGATCTCATTTCCAAACCACCATTGAGGTAGAGTTCATGGCGCGTTTTTTTTAAAGTGGTATCCCCAATAGGCCTATTCCACGTATTACTTAGCAGAAGCATTAAGTCATAAGTGCACATTCCGATTGGTTCGTTGCTTGGAGCGCTGCTGGCAGACTGCTTCATTGGTTTTAAGGTTTCAAAGTTTTAAGGATTCAATATCAAGGAGTCATCGAAACGACTGTTTCCGGTAGCTTACAGCACACAGATGTCAGTTTCCGTCTCACCTGAACATGTTTCCTATGTAAACTACCTTCAGTGATGCAAGACTGGCTCACGCATATGCTCAACATAGCTTTATTTCCCATTTGGTCTGTGGATATGATGTTTTGCCCAGTTGAATGTTATGAAATAATGATTTCATTCTATACTTGCTTCGCAAAGTTTACAGGTAAGGGTATTACCAGCAATTCTGTATTCATTTGTAGTGCATTGAATGCAAAGAGATCGTCCACAGTTATTGCATAGCAATCTGAATTCGTGACCTACATATTTGCAACAATGAAGACATACATCTAACAGGGAATCGCCATAATTGATTAGTTTCTTAAAATAAACTTTCTAAATAAACTAACAAACTGGCAAGGCATGTCTGTTCGGTCAAACAAATATCCCTCAAGGGTTTCTTAGTTATAAGCTTATCAAGTCACCCTGTGAACTCAATGAAATCTAAAATGTTATGCTAGCTCTCTGCTCTACACATTCTGTAAAATAAAAGTCAGTCTTTGAAGTTGTGACAAGAAGAACAGACGTGCGTTGTCGATATCAGAAATTTTGTACGTGACTAGTTAATTGTATAAACACCGCCCAACCTGAAGTTTTTATGCGTTCACAAAAAACGCTTTGTGATACAACAATGTCATTAATGTGGCATTTTGCAAACTGCAAAATAAAAATGCCGCAATTGTATGAATCGTCTTGAAGGTCATGAGTTTTGGTTACGCATCTGTAATTCATCGTGCTGGGAAAATTAGGAAAATTGGCTAATATTAATACCTATCCAGGGACACACCGTGCAATGCGGCACAAAGTCTGGAAGTTTTAGCGTCGAATTTTTTGTTAATAATGGCTGACACCGATAGCCGGTGTAGGGCTGAAGAAAAAGGTAGGGAAACTTAAAAATTAATTTAAAGGAAAACTGTGGGGCGGAATTGGCTGGGAAAATTAGGAAAATTAGCTGATATTAATTCCTATCCAGGGACATACCGTGCAATGCGGCACAAAGTCTGGAAATTTTAGCGTCGAATTTTTTGTTAATAGTGGCTGACACCGATAGCCGGTGTAGGGCTGAAGAGAAAGGTAGGGAAACTTAAAAATTAATTTAAAGGAAAACTGTGGGGCGGAATTGGCTGGGAAAATTAGAAAAATTAGCTAATATTAATACCTATCCAGGGACATACCGTGCAATGCGGCACAAAGTCTGGAAAATTTAGCGTCGAATACTGGCTGACACCGATAACCGGTGTACGGCTGAAGAGAAAGGTAGGGAAACTTAAAAATTAATTTAAAGGAAAACTGTGGGGCGGAATTGGCTCGGAAAATTAGGAAAATTAGCTAATATTAATGCCTATCCAGGGACATACCGTGCGATGCGGCACAAAGTCTGGAAAATTTAGCGTCGAATACTGGCTGACACCGATAGCCGGTGTAGGGCTGGAGAGAAATGTAGGGAAACTTATAAATGAATTTACAGGAAAACTGTGGGGAGGAATTAGTTGAGAAAATTAGGGAAAATAGCTCCTATTTTTCTCTATCCAGGGACATACCGTGCATTGCGGCACAAAGTCGGGAAAAGTTAGCGTCGATTTTTTTATAGGCTGGTCACACTAGACTCAATTAACATGGCTGGCCTTATCAGTACTGAATACCCAGTAGAAGTTGGCCCACTGTAATGCGAATTGCACAAAAACTGAGGGGAGGATTTTCCTAATTTTTTTTTAAATACTCGTGAATATGCTCCCTTTTCGCTGGTATACCGTGCATTGCGGCACAACGTCAGAGAAAAAAGACATTAATCCAAATGTCGGGTGTCAATTTTTTGACTTGATATTTCCAGTACCTGCAATGCTCAAATCCACCCAAAGTTCATTTAAAATAATAGTTTTCTTAACATTTTGCAATTTAATTTATCTCAATAAGTTGGGTAGTTAGTGAGTGATCTTAAAAAGAAAATATGAATTTTTGTTCCAGACTCCACCGTTCCAATTCGACGCTAAATATCCGACGCTATTTTGACGCACATAATTAAGTAAAAGTGAAAACCGGAATATGTTTTATGTCCGTCAAAACAGCGTCGAAAAGTTAGCGTCGATTTTGGAACGGTGGAATGTGGAACACGAAGACATTTTTTATTTATATATTTATTCATGTGCGTCAAAATAGCGTCGGATATTTAGCGTCGAATTGGAACGATGGAATATGGAACATTTTAAAATTTTTTATTTTTTTAATTTCTCTGTATTTATACAAAAAAATAAAGATCTGTAAATGCAAAATTGTTGAGAAATGCAAGAACTACTGTTTTTATTGACCTGTGGGTGGGTTTGAGCATTGCAGGTAGTGAAAATTTGACACCTAAAAATCGGCTCCACACATTATGGGCTATATCTCCTCTCTCAGATAATGGCCCGATATGCACGGTATGCAAAAACTTCAGGCACATATTCAAGAATATACTCTGAAAATCTCAGCTAAATCGTCTGAACAGTTTTTGAGATAAACGCTTAACAGTGAACCAACCTCTCAAAAGTCCCATACAAAAAACCGTCAAAAAATTACGTCCATATTTATGTGACAACTGCTAAGCTCCAAGAGATAATGGCCCACATTGCACGGTATACTAGCTTATAACAGAGATATTCAAGAGTGTGTCTACCAATTTGGAGCTCAATCGTGTGAACCGTTTTTGTGAAAAACGCATATTAGTGGGGGTGCCTCGTCTTCATATTTTCCACTGATAAGAGTGGCGCGAGCTTGCGAACCGGAACCAGTCATTGGAACTGGGGCAGGCGGCAATCGAAAATCGACAATTCGACGCTAACTATTATTTTTGCCCCCAGACAATGGCCCACAATGCACGGTAGTGCAAACGATTAGCATTAATTTTCTAAGCACTTTGATGCATATTTCATCAAAATCGGCTGAACCGTTTTTGAGAAATTTAGGTTTTTATTATTTTATCAAAATTCGCATATGAATGACCACAGAATCTGGAGCTCTGGCAGCACTGGCAAAGTACATATTCGACGCTAACTACTATTTTTTCCCCCAGACAATGGCCCACAATGCACGGTAGTGCCAACCATTAGCATTAATTTTTTCTAAGCATTTTGATGCATATTTCATCAAAATCGGCTGAACCGTTTTTGAGAAATTTAGGTTTTTATTATTTTATCAAAATTCGCATATGAATGACCACAGAATCTGGAGCTCTGGCAGCACTGGCAAAGTACATATTCGACGCTAACTATTATTTTTTCCCCCAGACAATGGCCCACAATGCACGGTAGTGCCAACCATTAGCATTAATTTTCTAAGCATTTTGATGCATATTTCATCAAAATCGGCTGAACCGTTTTTGAGAAATTTAGGTTTTTATTATTTTATCAAAATTCGCATATGAATGACCACAGAATGTGGAGCTCTGGCAGCACTGGCAAAGTCCATATTCGACGCTAACTACTATTTTTTCCCCCAGACAATGGCCCACAATGCACGGTAGTGCCAACCATTAGCATTAATTTTCTAAGCATTTTGATCCATATTTCATCAAAATCGGCTGAACCGTTTTTGAGAAATTTAGGTTTTTATTATTTTATCTCAAAATTCGCATATGAATGACCACAGAATCGGGAGCTCTGGCAGCACTGGCAATGCACATATTCGACGCTAACTCTACACTGGTCGGCATAAGTATTTTGACAAAGAAGGTTTCATAAATAAACCATTATATCTTTTAAACAAAAAATCTCGAAATTTTGAAATTTTTATCGGATGCTGGTGTAACAGTAAGCTTTCAATAAAGCATAAGAAGTACACAATCAGCTGCTTGGGTTGGAAAATAATAATCAAAATGTGCAAATGGCAGTTGGCATAAGTATTTTGACAGTTGATTTATTCTCAGCACAGGACCTCAAATGATAAAAGAATGATTGATTCTAGACAAGTTTATCACGCTGAACCCGAATCTGCCTTTAGAAATTCCATATCTGTAAGGGATTAACTGTAAATTGGACATTAAAATGCAGAAAATGACTAATTTGACCATTTTCCCCTAGACCCTATATGCTAGAAAACATGATATTTTAAAAAACTTGACTTGTGTTATGTAATAGTACTGGTTTTTATCTGTAAAATGTAGTATATACTTTAATCATTTCATAAGATATAAGTTCGTGATCGATCTGCAAAGTATGGACGATTTACATGAAAATTTAAATTTTTTGTGCTTTTCATGAGCGCCAGTTAGTTTTTAAGGTAAAATGCACCCAAATATGCATTATTTTTTTAAAAACTACTCTGGCGCTCATGTAAAATAAAAAAAAAATTTTAATATGCGGATAAATTGGACATACTTTGCAGATCGATCACGAACTTATATCTTATGAAATGATTAAAGTATATACTACATTTTACAGATAAAAACCAGTACTATTACATAACAAGTCAAGTTTTTTAAAATATCATGTTTTCTAGCATATAGGGTCTAGGGGAAAATGGTCAAATTAGTCATTTTCTGCATTTTAATGTCCAATTTACAGTTAATCCCTTACAGATATGGAATTTCTAAAGGCAGATTCGGGTTCAGCGTGATAAACTTGTCTCTAGAATCAATCATTCTTTTATCATTTGAGGTCCTGTGCTGAGAATAAATCAACTGTCAAAATACTTATGCCAACTGCCATTTGCACATTTTGATTATTATTTTCCAACCCAAGCAGCTGATTGTGTACTTCTTATGCTTTATTGAAAGCTTACTGTTACACCAGCATCCGATAAAAATTTCAAAATTTCGAGATTTTTTGTTTAAAAGATATAATGGTTTATTTATGAAACCTTCTTTGTCAAAATACTTATGCCGACCAGTGTAGAGTTAGCGTCGAATATGTGCATTGCCAGTGCTGCCAGAGCTCCCGATTCTGTGGTCATTCATATGCGAATTTTGATAATATAATAAAAACCTAAATTTCTCAAAAACGGTTCAGCCGATTTTGATGAAATATGCATCAAAATGCTTAGAAAATTAATGCTAATGGTTGGCACTACCGTGCATTGTGGGCCATTGTCTGGGGGAAAAAATAGTAGTTAGCGTCGAATATGGACTTTGCCAGTGCTGCCAGAGCTCCAGATTCTGTGGTCATTCATATGCGAATTTTGATAAAATAATAAAAACCTAAATTTCTCAAAAACGGTTCAGCCGATTTTGATGAAATATGCATCAAAATGCTTAGAAAATTAATGCTAATGGTTGGCACTACCGTGCATTGTGGGCCATTGTCTGGGGGAAAAAATAATAGTTAGCGTCGAATATGTACTTTGCCAGTGCTGCCAGAGCTCCAGATTCTGTGGTCATTCATATGCGAATTTTGATAAAATAATAAAAACCTAAATTTCTCAAAAACGGTTCAGCCGATTTTGATGAAATATGGATCAAAATGCTTAGAAAATTAATGCTAATGGTTGGCACTACCGTGCATTGTGGGCCATTGTCTGGGGGAAAAAATAATAGTTAGCGTCGAATATGTACTTTGCCAGTGCTGCCAGAGCTCCAGATTCTGTGGTCATTCATATGCGAATTTTGATAGAATAATAAAAACCTAAATTTCTCAAAAAACGGTTCAGCCGATTTTGATGAAATATGGATCAAAATGCTTAGAAAATTAATGCTAATGGTTGGCACTGCCGTGCATTGTGGGCCATTGTCTGGGGGAAAAAATAGTAGTTAGCGTCGAATATGGACTTTGCCAGTGCTGCCAGAGCTCCAGATTCTGTGGTCATTCATATGCGAATTTTGATAAAATAATAAAAACCTAAATTTCTCAAAAACGGTTCAGCCGATTTTGATGAAATATGCATCAAAATGCTTAGAAAATTAATGCTAATGGTTGGCACTACCGTGCATTGTGGGCCATTGTCTGGGGGAAAAAATAATAGTTAGCGTCGAATATGTACTTTGCCAGTGCTGCCAGAGCTCCAGATTCTGTGGTCATTCATATGCGAATTTTGATAAAATAATAAAAACCTAAATTTCTCAAAAACGGTTCAGCCGATTTTGATGAAATATGGATCAAAATGCTTAGAAAATTAATGCTAATGGTTGGCACTACCGTGCAATTGTGGGCCATTGTCTGGGGGAAAAAATAATAGTTAGCGTCGAATATGGACTTTGCCAGTGCTGCCAGAGCTCCAGATTCTGTGGTCATTCATATGCGAATTTTGATAAAATAATAAAAACCTAAATTTCTCAAAAACGGTTCAGCCGATTTTGATGAAATATGGATCAAAATGCTTAGAAAATTAATGCTAATGGTTGGCACTACCGTGCATTGTGGGCCATTGTCTGGGGGAAAAAATAGTAGTTAGCGTCGAATATGGACTTTGCCAGTGCTGCCAGAGCTCCAGATTCTGTGGTCATTCATATGCGAATTTTGATAAAATAATAAAAACCTAAATTTCTCAAAAACGGTTCAGCCGATTTTGATGAAATATGCATCAAAATGCTTAGAAAATTAATGCTAATGGTTGGCACTACCGTGCATTGTGGGCCATTGTCTGGGGGAAAAAATAATAGTTAGCGTCGAATATGTACTTTGCCAGTGCTGCCAGAGCTCCAGAATTCTGTGGTCATTCATATGCGAATTTTGATAAAATAATAAAAACCTAAATTTCTCAAAAACGGTTCAGCCGATTTTGATGAAATATGCATCAAAATGCTTAGAAAATTAATGCTAATGGTTGGCACTACCGTGCATTGTGGGCCATTGTCTGGGGGAAAAAATAGTAGTTAGCGTCGAATATGTACTTTGCCAGTGCTGCCAGAGCTCCAGATTCTGTGGTCATTCATATGCGAATTTTGATAAAATAATAAAAACCTAAATTTCTCAAAAACGGTTCAGCCGATTTTGATGAAATATGCATCAAAGTGCTTAGAAAATTAATGCTAATCGTTTGCACTACCGTGCATTGTGGGCCATTGTCTGGGGGCAAAAATAATAGTTAGCGTCGAATTGTCGATTTTCGATTGCCGCCTGCCCCAGTTCCAATGACTGGTTCCGGTTCGCAAGCTCGCGCCACTCTTATCAGTGGAAAATATGAAGACGAGGCACCCCCACTAATAATGCGTTTTTCACAAAAACGGTTCACACGATTGAGCTCCAAATTGGTAGACACACTCTTGAATATCTCTGTTATAAGCTAGTATACCGTGCAATGTGGGCCATTATCTTGGAGCTTAGCAGTTGTCACATAAATATGGACGTAATTTTTTGACG
The DNA here is from genome assembly GCA_037044535.1 of Lordiphosa magnipectinata. Classification (NCBI taxonomy): domain Eukaryota; kingdom Metazoa; phylum Arthropoda; class Insecta; order Diptera; family Drosophilidae; genus Lordiphosa; species Lordiphosa magnipectinata. Next base: position 26,325 of record JBAMBO010004169.1, on the reverse strand, counting down.
GTTTTTTGTATGGGACTTTTGAGAGGTTGGTTCACTGTTAAGCGTTTATCTCAAAAACTGTTCAGACGATTTAGCTGAGATTTTCAGAGTATATTCTTGAATATGTGCCTGAAGTTTTTGCATACCGTGCATATCGGGCCATTATCTGAGAGAGGAGATATAGCCCATAATGTGTGGAGCCGATTTTTAGGTGTCAAATTTTCACTACCTGCAATGCTCAAACCCACCCACAGGTCAATAAAAACAGTAGTTCTTGCATTTCTCAACAATTTTGCATTTACCGATCTTTATTTTTTTGTATAAATACAGAGAAATTAAAAAAATAAAAAATTTTAAAATGTTCCATATTTCCATCGTTCCAATTCGACGCTAAATATCCGACGCTATTTTGACGCACATATTTATTCCTTAATAATTAACTTATTTTGGAATCTGTAAATGCAAAGTTGTTAAGAATTGAATAAACTATTGATTTAATTATGTGGGGCGATTTAAGGTTTGCAGGTATTACAAAAATTGAGTTGAAAAATTAGCATTCTACGTTTTGGGTCATATCTCCACTTTCAGGAGATGTGCTCTAATAAGCCATATACCGGTTTAAAGGATACTTTCACTTTCAAGAGTGTTTTAAAAAAAAAAATCATGAAAATCGTCTGAACAGTTTTTGAGAAAAGCTCTTCTAAGTGGACCAACCTCTTATTTTCCCCATACAAAATGATACAAAAAAATTACTTTTTTACATAAAGCCCTATAACTCCACTTTTAGGAGATGTGCTCAAATAGGACTTATACCATCATGAAGGACACATATTCAAGGGTATCTACAACAAATTTGATCCAAATCGTGTGATGAACCGTTTTTGAGAAAAACGCCTTTAAGTGGGGGTGCCTTGGCTAGATATTTAAAAATTACAAAAAGGCCGCCACTTCATCAGTCGGAACCAGTCATGGAACTAGTTATAAAAACATTGCTTGTTAAGTTAAATTAAGTTAAATTAAGCTAAATTAAGCTAAATTAAGCTAAATTAAGTCTTTGTGAACAACAAAAAAGAAGTCTCAATAAAATATTTTACTTCAAACCAATTTAGTATGACCATAAAAATCCTTGCAAACTTTTCTTTTTTAAATTGCGGGATAACTAGGAGATGTGCCAACATGCACGATATGTCAAAAGATGCACATTTTAATTACCTATTTTATAAAAAAAGAATCATCAAAATCGTCTGAACAGATTTCGTGAAAATCTAAATCGTTGCTAACTTTTCTTTTTAAGATTGCGGGATAACTAGGAGATGTGCCAACATGCACGGTAATTCAAAAGATGCGCATTTTAATTACCTATTCTATAAAAAAAGAGAATCATCAAAATCGTCTGAACAGATTTCGAGAAATTTAATTTTTTCTTTCACCATATATGGCAAGTCGAAATTAGGATGACCATATAAATCGTCGCTAACTTTTCTTTTTTAAATTTCGGGATAACTAGGAGATGTGCCAATATGCACGATATGTCAAAAGACGCGCATTTTAATTACCTATTTTACAAAAAAAGAATCAAAGCAATCGTCTGAACAGATTTCGTGAAAATCTAAATCGTTGCTAACTTTTCTTTTTAAGATTGCGGCATAACTAGGAGATGTGCCAGCATGCACGGTAATTCAAAAGATGCGCATTTTAATTACCTATTCTATAAAAAAAGAATCATCAAAATCGTCTGAACAGATTTCGAGATATTTAATTTTTTCTTTCACCATATATGGCAAGTCGAAATTAGGATGACCATATAAATCGACGCTAACTTTTCATTTTAAGATTGCAGGATAACTAGGAGATGTGCCAACATGCACGATATGTCAAAAGACGCGGATTTTAATTGCCTATAGTATACAAAAAGAATCAAAGCAATCGTCTGAACAGATTTCGAGAAATTAATTTTTTTCTACTTTCATACTAGCCCTGGTCCAAAAAATGCCAAAAATGGGGTGCAGTATGGTCCCCTTACTCAGATGCCCTGGTGTTTGAAAATAAATAGGACCATATAAGTCGTCGCTAACTTTTCTTTTTTAAATTGCGGGATAACTAGGAGATGTGCCAACATGCACGGTAATTCAAAAGATGTGCATTTTAATTACCTATTCTATAAAAAAAGAATCATCAAAATCGTCTGAACAGATTTCGAGAAATTAATTTTTTCTTTTTTCTCAGTCACTGAAAGTGACTGAGTCACTGACAGTGACACAGTGATAAGTCACAACTACATAACAACGCTTTTAAGACTGTCCGGCAACTCTACGTGCAAAGGAATTTCGCCGTTATTCTGCTAGCAGAGGCGAACCAAAACAAAAAGACAACAAAAACAATTTCAACAATCACAAACAATCAAATTACACAACTTATTAAATTTAAAACATAACATAAATAAAACATCAATTTAAAATTAATTTTATAATTTATAATTTATTTTATTATTTTATAATATATATAAGGTATATAATTATATAATATATAAATCCAAACAAAAACTATATATTTTAATATTTAGTTGCTGCATTTTTAATTTGGCCTGTAAGTTATATTTAAATATAAAAGGAAAACTTGAACGTAATATATTTATTTCAAAGCAGAAAAGGACGAAATACCGTAATCAAAGATGGATCATCCCAAAATCCGTGGAAAAAAGAAGTATGTATACAAATGTAACTTATGTACGTATGTAGCTTTATTCAGCAACTGCGTTGTTGCTATTGAACATACATATGTATGTACATATGTACATGTGTATGTACATATGTATGTACATCAGAAAAGTGTATACTGGTTGCAGGTTCAGAAATACGTCCAGGACGTGTAGGGGTAAATCGCACTCTGTTGTGCACTGACAAGCTGCTCTCTCCACCTTATGGAGGTTGCTTATCTGGGATTTAGTGTTGGCAGCCTTCCGATTTCGGCCAGAGCTCGGCTTGGTCGTGACATTGTAGAAGCCGTCCCCTTATAGATAAAAGCAACCAGAGATAGTAAATCTAAGTTCACACAGGCGAATAAATTGCCAAATTTTGTTGAAAATGTGGCCAAATAAGAAAAGTTACCTAACATTTTAGTTTTAAGTCCTCAAAAATCTGCAATCATATCTATTTAGCAACATTTTTCTGGCAATGTTGTATATTCTCTTATTAGCAATTTTTAATGGTTGGACAACATTGCCAGAAAATTATAATAAAAATACTTTCGATAGATCGCGAATTATGAAGAATTTTTTTGCAAAAAATCGCGGTCATCCATTGTTTTTTTAAGCGAATTTGGAAATATACAGGTTTTGTATAAAATACATATATTTTATATGCTTTTCGTCAAGTGTCAAATAAATAATGCATTTTTTTTAAATTTTAAATAAAGTCCCTATACTAGACAACTACCAGGTATTTATATTTCGTGAAGCATTCGTGACGTGAAAGAAAATTTTGCTCACGCGCGCACCTCTAGTATACATAGTCTTGACTAGAGGTGCACTCGTGAAGTTAATTTGAACGTGTCACGGTGAGACACGACGAGTAAAGACTGAGTTTGCTGAGAGCTATGTATAAAGTAAAAAACGAATTGAAAATTTGTTTTATTTTGATTTTTTTTTATATTTTAATTTTTAATCTGTATGACACGTTTGATAGTATGGAAATGCCCATTTATTAATTTATTTTTATTCCTGAGGCTGCTCTTCGGCAGGCTGCTCCTCGTCAGGTCGCTGCTGTCCACTACCACCATGTTGCTCCTCGTCAGGCTGCTGCTGTCCAACACCACCATGTTGCTCCTCTTCAGGCTGCTGCTGTCCAACACCACCATGTTGCTCCTCGTCAGGCTGCTGCTGGCCACCACCACCACGCTGCTGCTGACCACCACCAAGACGGTTCTGCTGACCACCACCAAGACGGTTCTGCTGACCACCACCAAGACGGTTCTGCTGACCACCACCAAGACGGTTCTGCTGCTGGCCACCACCACCATGTTGCTCCTCGTCAGGCTGCTGCTGAACACGACCATCACGCTGCTGCTGACCACCACCACCACGCTGCTGACCGTTACGCTGGTGCTCCTGACCCAGGAGCTTGCGGCTGATGTGTCGCCCAGCACGTCGGTGACGACCGCCTCCACCCCGACCACCTTGGCTTACCCCACCTGGGTATGGCTGGTTACGCCCGCGCATTGGGTGCTGGCCATTGACAAAAGTCAGTGTTTGGCGCACCACCAGTTTCAGAAAAAAAGATTTATAAATTCAAATTCAAAATGTAAACTTAAAAAAAATTTGTATGTAAAAATGTAAAAACCTAATAGGCTGATCACACTTAGCACATCCAACATAGCACATTTTAAAAATGTTGGCTCAGTATGTTGGATGTTAGAAGTTAGATGTGCTCAGTGGGATTAGCCTATAATCCTTTTTTTATTTTAAACTTACCGAATTGCTTATATTGTTAAAACTGAAACTCATGACCGACCGCTTGCCTTGAAGAAATTTTTATAACTGAACCGGATGCGGAATTTTTCTGGGAATCCACACATAACGGAATCAGTAAATGTGGTCACACTGGACCGTTCGCGGCCAATTTAAATGTTAGCCGGCGCTGCCAGAGCTGGCGAAAATATGGCCTGAGACAAAAATTAATTTTTCACAAAAACCCTCCACATGATTTTAATGAGTGGGGGCGGAAAAAATGCGTAATTAATTGTAGATTAATCCTGCATACCGCATATATGGCTACGCGAGCCCAAAATTGCGCTAAATAGATAGCGACGAATTAGGCAGACCATTTGGCCATTGGCCTGAGACAAAAATTAATTTTTCACAAAAACCCTCCACATGATTTTAATGAGTGGGGGCGGAAAAAATGCGTAATTAATTGTAGATTAATCCTGCATATCGCATATATGGCTACGCGAGCGCCCAAAATTGCGCTAAATAGATAGCGACGAATTAGGCAGACCATTTGTGGCCAATTTAAAGGCTTGCCGGTGCTGCCAGAGCTGGCGAAAATATGGCCTGAGACAAAAATTAATTTTTCACAAAAACCCTCCACATGATTTTAATGAGTGGGGGCGGAAAAAATGCGTAATTAATTGTAGATTAATCCTGCATATCGCATATATGGCTACGCGAGCCCAAAATTGCGCTAAATAGATAGCGACGAATTAGGCAGACCATTTGTGGCCAATTTAAAGGCTTGCCGGTGCTGCCAGAGCTGGCGAAAATATGGCCTGAGACAAAAATTAATTTTTCACAAAAACCCTCCACATGATTTTAATGAGTGGGGGCGGAAAAAATGCGTAATTAATTGTAGATTAATCCTGCATACCGCATATATGGCTACGCGAGCCCAAAATTGCGCTAAATAGATAGCGACGAATTAGGCAGACCATTTGTGGCCAATTTAAAGGCTTGCCGGTGCTGCCAGAGCTGGCGAAAATATGGCCTGAGACAAAAATTAATTTTTCACAAAAACCCTCCACATGGATTTTAATGAGTGGGGGCGGAAAAAATGCGGAATTAATCCTAGATTAATCCTGCATACCGCATATATGGCTACGCGAGCCCAAAATGGCGCTAAATAGATAGCGACGAATTAGGCTGACCATTCGCGGCCAATATAAAAAATATCGCATATCGATAAGAATATGAACTGGTTCCCATACTCAGCTGGTTCCATTTCTGGCGCGGGCTGAATTCTGTTTGAATTAGTGCCTTTAGTGTGTCTACAAATCATCACTTTTCTACCAAACGCTAAACATGATTTTGATGAGTCCTTCACTGAAAGACAGCCAAAACCATGACGAATTCACAGGTATACCGTGCATTGCGCTACGCGAGCTGTAAGTCGAGATATTTGTGAGCATATGTAAGCCTACGCCAAACAGGTGCTTTTTGTATGGCGAGCAACATAGGTGGTCTCACAAAAATGAAGATATCTCGAAAACGCTCCACATGATTTTGATGAGTCCTTCACTGAAAGACGGCCAAAACCATGGCGAATATGCTGGTATATCGTGCAATGCCCTACGCGAGCTGAGAATTGTGATATTTTCCATTTTAGTGTCTTAGTGTTTTAGTAGTCAATTTTTCAACACCTCATTTTGAATGCCCAAAAAGCTTAAATCCTCCACCCGCCCAATTAAAACGATAGTTTACGTCTTTCTTAACATTTCTGCATTTACAGTTGTTAAATAAATCATTTAATTAACGTGAAAATTTAAAAATAAAAATTGCCCCAGTGTTCCTGTTTCCATCGTTCCAAATCGTCGCTAATTATCCGTCGCTATTTTGACGCACATTTTCTTGTTTTAGGAATCGGAAATTTTTTATAGCCTCCAATTGTTTTGGATTTGGCTTTATGCCTTCGCTTGTCACAATATGTCCCAAATATTTGAACTCTTTTCGCAGCCTTCGTCTAGCCTTGTAAAGACTTTCTAAGGTCCTCAATATGTTTTTGTAAAGAGGCGGAAAATACTACTATATCGTCCAAGTAAACTAAACAAAATTTACAAACAAGGTCACTTAGAACATTGTTCATGACCCTTTTGAATGTTGCTGGATCGTTGGTCAGACCAAAAGGCATTCTAGTAAATTCATAATGGCCTCCGTCCACCGAAAATGCTGTTTTTTGAATATCCTGTGGTGCCATTTCTATCTGGTGGTATCCACTTGCTAAATACAGAGCGGAGAAATACTTTGCTCTCCCTATTTTGTCAAGCACGTCATTGATTACGGGCTTCGGGTATTTGTCCATAATTTTCTTCTCGCTTAGCTTTCTAAAATCCACCACTAGTCTCCACTTTTTTTCCTGATTGATGCCTTCCTTCTTTGGAACTAGCCACATCGGGGCACTCCAAGGTGAGTAACTATTACTGATAATGTCATGTTCAAGTAACTTGTTTACTTGTCTTCCTACTTCTAATTGGTTTCGTATGAACTGGCACGTCGTCCGAAGTTGAAATGTTATGTTTAATTAAGTTGGTAAATGTCAATTATTGTCCGTTATAAAATAGAGTGATAAAATCTGAGCATAACTCTTTGAGATTTGACATTTCATTCCAAGGTGTTGTGTACGTAGCTGTTTAATAACACAGTTCGAAAAAATTCAACTTTTTTTTAAAAACCCGGCATGAGACCCCTAAATTATGATAAAAGGGACCTCTGTAAGCATCACCAAATACCCAGTTTTTCAAATAAAGCCTCGGTTCGCGTTTTATGGGTACTTTTGTCCTTGCGACACACAGCAACAACATTTTTAAGTTAGTATTTAAGGGTTTAAGATAAAAATCTGCAAAATTCAGCAAATGTGTTTTTGTGTGTGGCCGTTTCAAATTCGGTTTCTACCAATCGCGAAAAATGCTTACGTTTGGCACTACGTCTTGTTCAAGCGCTGTTAAGTGCTTTAAGTGCTGTTAACGCCTCTTTTTTGCCGTGACGTAAACAAAATAGGTTTTTATTCTAATTTGTGCGGCGAAATTGAATGGCCAAATTGAAAATGAGCGCAGCTAAAAAACATTCCTCCAGAAAGCGTCGCCTAATGGCACTTTCTATGGCGGGCAAGCTGAATTTAATAATCTCCATGAAAGTGAGGAGCTAGGTGCGGGACTTGGCGGATAAGAAACACTCGGAAACCCGCCAGAGAACACCGGCGGACCGGAGCACGGTCTGCAACATCATGTGGCGTCTCCTGTCACCACAAACCACAAGCGAGGAGCTTAAAATCTATTTGGCCAGCATTCCAACACTCCACACTCCAGTCCCCTCAATCAGTTCGATTTGATTCGCCTCAACTATGTCTTCGATCACAGCTACCAGACCAGAAGGAAAATTATTGAACAGCTGCCGGTGCTCAATGATCGAGACAGTAAAACGGCCACAATCCAAATGCCCGCTCCCAGATCAGTGGACAGCGAAGTGCTGGCCTCCTATCAAGCGGTGATATAGCGGATAGTGCAGCCACATTGACCCCCTGAAGGTGACCGAGCAAAAGCGGATCGGGCAACGAGTATGTGCCAATCAATGCCATTTATATCATGGCATAAACTTCAACTTTATAAATCACTTCCATTTGTTAACGTTTTCCTGACAAGGCCCCGACTACGTGGCCAAGTGCTGTGTGACCACCCAGGGACCGCTGCCCAATACCATTTTCGAGTTCAGCGGAGCTATATACGCCGCCAAGTCACACATGCTACAGTAGTACATCCAGAAGATCATCATGCTGACCTGACCAACTTTACGGAGGCAAATCGCAAGAAATGCGCGAATTAATTTCCAATCGAGATGAACGAAATCTTTGCCGTGGCAGTCAAATGCGAGGTGTTCGTTAAGTGCCGCTGTTTGGGACTACGCTAACTGCATTTAATCCCATTGATTGTGCCATGCACAATTTTAAGGAAAATGTCGGAAGAGGCAGCTACCAACGTTCACTGCGCTAATACTGCAGATTGTCAAACGTCATAATGATAAGAACAATTAATTTATTATTCATTTCATTTAATAATACAAATATATTAAAATAGCACATTTAATATGTTATATTCATAATCCTGCAAGGTGTTGTTGTTTATAAGTTCGCGGGCATATTTAACAGCGCCAGAGCAGCGCAAGGTTTCTGTCCGGAGCAGAACGTTTAATTCAAAATTAATAATTTGTAAATGAAAGGTCGCTTTCTAATTGTAAGAGTGCTGCTTGCGGGCTCGAGGTCAAGAAGAAAACTCATTTGTTGATTTGTTTCCAATATATTTCGGATGCACATCGGCATCCGTCTTCAGGGACACTACAAGGAACAATTCACCAATTATAACAATAACCTTGTAGTGTCCCTGAAGACGGATGCCGATGTGCATCCGAAATATATTGGAAACAAATCAACAAATGAGTTTTCTTCTTGACCTCGAGCCCGCAAGCAGCACTCTTACAATTAGAAAGGTCGCTAACCAACAACTTCATCAACAACGGAAGGCCCGCCGTAAGCAGTAACCACAACAAAATGGGATACGCTAAGATAAAATCCAGCTACACAAAGTATAAACCAATAATTAACAAATACCAACTACAATCAACAAAATTAGTCAAACTTAAGTCTAGCATAAAATTTTTGTTAAAGTGTCGCAAATCAAAATTAGTTCCCAAATTCATTAGTAACACAACCAGAAGCAAAAGCATATTTACAAACAGTCAAGACTTACCTACGGACATTAACCAAACTCTAACTAGACACACACATATGTTTCATATGAAAATATTAGGCCTTCTTATTAAACACAAACACAATATATTAAGAAAACAAAGCGAAGAACTAAACAAAACAACAACAACGATAGAACAGCTGCTCAGTCCAGATGACTCAAATGCGTTTTTAGAGAGCGAGAGCAACGTTTGTAACAACCTAACAACAACACTCAAGGAACGACAAGAAAGGAAACATGAGAGACTACGCAAAGAACGGAACGAAATCTTTGCGTACAACAACAAGTCCAACGAATGGTTCGTAAACAAAACCAATGCAGAGTTTCCGCCGAACATACAAGCTTTGCTTGCAAAAGGCCCGAAGTTTGCGGTACCAGTGGATAGGAAGAGATTTCCTCTCTTCAAATACATTGCAGATGGAGAGGAACTTGTGCAAACATTAGGAGATAAGGAGAAACAAGAATCAGCGCGGACAAGATTCTCTTTACTGTTGAAAGATGCCAAATCCAAAAACAGAGAGAGCACGCGAGATCGTGCAATTCTAGATACAGTGGAACAGACACGGAAATTTCTGAAGACAAATGACAATATTTTGATTTTAAATGCAGACAAAGGAAACAAGACGGTGGCAATAGAAAAGGACGATTATAGGAACAAAATGATGGACATATTAGGGGACTTGTGCACATATAGGAAATTAAGACAGGATCCAACCACAAGATTGCAAAATAAAAACAACAGTTTGGTAGACCAACTGTTTAAGTTAGAGATAATTTCCAAGAAGGAAAAAAATAAGCTGACGACTAGTACAGCGCTGCCCCCTAGGATATACGGACTACCCAAAATTCACAAGGAAGGAACCCCACTTAGACCAATTTGCTCGTCTTTAGATGCACCCTCCAGTGGGCTATGTAGATACATAGTACAGATATTAAGGAACATTACGGCTGATTCCATTTACAATGTGAAGAACTCAATGGAATTCAAACAACGGACCAATGACATCCACATTTCAGAGGAGGAGAAATTAGTGTCATTCGATGTAGTCTCACTATTTCCGAGTATTCCCACAGATTTAGCTTTAGACATCATTAGGAAGAAATGGACATCAATACAGGAATACACCAGCATACTGTTTATGGAAATCATAAAATTTTGCATAGTTGAAAATAGATATTTCAAGTTCGAGGATCAGATATTCACCCAATTGAAAGGCATGCCAATGGGATCCCCAGCATCTCCAGTAATAGCTGACATTGTGATGGAAGAATTACTTGACAACACAATAAAGAAACTGACGCACCCACCAAGACTGCTCACTAAATATGTAGACGACTTATTTGCGGTAATCAAGGAAACCGAGGTCCAAAATACACTAGACGCACTCAACTCTTTCCATCGGAACTTGAAATTCACCACGGAGTTGGAAATAGATGGAACACTTCCCTATTTGGATACGACTATTAATAGACATGGAGATAAAGTAAAACTTAAATGGTACAAAAAACCCACAGCATCAGGACGAATAATCAATTTTTACTCAAAACACCCAAAAAATATGATTATAAATACAGCGGTTAGCTGTATTAACAGAATGCTGAGTATTAGCGACGAGACATACCACAATGACGTTATTTCCGAAATTAAAATTATACTGCAGAATAATGACTTTCCGATGAGTGTTATAAAAACATTAATAGAGAGAAACAAGACAGCAAATCCAAGAGAGGATAGACAACCCAAGTCGTATAGGTCACTAACCTATGTACAGGACCTCTCAGAACGTTTTGCAAAATCCGATTGCTTCAACAAAAATGTCATACAAATAGCTCACAAACCAACAAACACAATGGGACAACTATTCAACAAGACGAAGTCTAAAATTGACAAAACAGACAAAAGTAATGTGATATACAAAATACCATGTAATGGGAATTCGGAAAACGCGTGCAACAAACTATACATAGGAACAACAAAGTCAAAACTCAAAACGAGGATATCCCAACATAAATCCGATTATAAACTCCGACACCAAACGACCATACAAAAAACTGCACTGTCGACACACTGTATGGAGAGCGGACACTCGCCGAATTTCGAAGAAACCACAATCTTACAACAAGAGAGCAACTACAAGAAACGCTTCACTCTCGAAATGTTACATATAATAAATACAACAACAGACAAGAGACTAAACTACAAAACGGACACCGACAACTGCGCCCACATATACAGACACCTACTGAACAAACAATAGCTTAGTGTTAAACTCCACGTCAAGCGGTACAGACGTGTTAAATATTATATGTAAAAATGTTCAAAATTTTGTTTAAATGTATTGTTATAATTGGTGAATTGTTCCTTGTAGTGTCCCTGAAGACGGATGCCGATGTGCATCCGAAATATATTGGAAACAAATCAACAAATGAGTTTTCTTCTTGACCTCGAGCCCGCAAGCAGCACTCTTATTTGTAAATGTAAATGCCATCGAGCCCACTGTTTGCTTTGCCAAATACAATTATGTTAAATCGATCAATTTGTACAAAAGCTCGTATATGCCCAAAAGCTCTCTCTCGCATTGTTTATCTGAGCGAGCTTTTCTAATGCATTTCTATGCTTAAAATGTGCCGGCGAGAGCAAACAAACTCACTGCTCGTTTTGCTTTTCGCGCGGGTGCAACAACCACATACATATGTGCAATATATAAACGGATTAACTGCACACAAAAACCGCTGATCTAACCAAGCATCATCTGTGGCTTGGCGCACGCATATACAGGGTGATTTTTTGTGTTGTAAAATAAATATATCTTTGCCATCCAGTGCAGTGGCGTATACGCACAAGCACATACATACCATACCATATTTATAGCAAAATAAAACCCGCATTTGACTTAACACGCGCGCAAAGAGCAGGGTGACTTATTTTGCTGGGCCACAAGTGCAATTCAGTGAACTACTTTTTTTTTCTCGTCTTTGCTGTGAGAAAAACTCAACATGGCTGACACCCAAGAGTTTTTCAGTGCTAAAGCGGACTCCGTTAAGCGACAATTAAACGCGCTAAATGACTTCTACGAGGCGGAAGCAGTGGCAAGTTTTGATGAGCCAGAACTTGTGGTGCGCATCGAATTCCTGGAAAATTTAAAATCAGATTTCGATGCTGCGCAGACAAGTCTGGAGAAGAGGAACCTTAAGGAGCTAACCTCGGATTCGCGCTCCAACTTTGATAAGTTGTACATTGAGGTTAAGTCGAAATTGGTTCGCGAACTTGGAGTATCGCGTGGTGCAAGCAGTGCAAACTCCACCACAGTTCGGTATTCCTCTGGAAGCTGCGAGCATAGCTTTTCAATGCGAAAATCCAGGTTGCCTGAGCTGCACATTCCCAAATTCAGCGGGGCGTATATGGATTGGCCGGATTTTTACGCCATTTTCTCTACTGTTGTAGAAAAAGATGCTGACATGCCTAATATTGAAAAATTCCAGCATCTTCGGGGCAGTTTGGATGGAGTCGCCTTGGGAACGATTCGACCTTTGGAGCCATCAGAGAACAACTTTGCTAAGGCTTTGAATTTATTGAAAAATCGATTCGATAATAAATTACTCCATTTTCAGGCACACGTTAAGGCTATTTTCGGGCTAAAGGAAGTTGAGAAGGGCTCTGCTGTCAGCTTGCGTCATCTTAGCGATAAAATTAATTCACATCTTCGCGCAATGAATTCACTGGCTAAAACGCAGCAGATATTGGATGTACTCCTGATTCACATCGCGGGACAAAAACTGGATGAGAAGACCAAAGAGCGATGGGAAGAGAGCTTGTCCACTACCGAGTTGCCAACCTGGATTTCGATGGCTTCATTCTAGGAGAAGAGATGCAGGACTATCGAAAATGTGGAAAATGCTAGGGTAACCCAAATATCAAGCCACCATGTGGCAAAAGCATCTTACAAGACTAACAAAAGTACTCTTATTGCATCATCATCTAACACAAGTTTATCAATCATAAGCTCATTATGCTTTTTTTGCGATTCAGCAGACCATTACATTTCAAAATGCCCTTGTTTTCTAAATCTGTCTCCAAATTTGCGATATAAAGCAGCTAAGAAAATGCATCTTTGTTTAAACTGCTTGCGCAAAGGGCATAGCCTTCAGCAATGTAGGTCAGATCATTGTAGACAGTACCAAGCAAAGCATCATTCTCTTTTGCACATGCCTTGGAATCCAACTACGAACGCTTTGTTATCAAATACTTCTCAAGGCAATCATCATCATACATCGACTTCGCTCATATCCAATTCTCTGCCAAGCCCTCAACTTAAAGCCTCGAATATCATGCCTGAAGATTGCGTGCTGCTTGCAACGGCTCTTGTCTTGATCCAACATAGCAATGGAGCTTTGATACCATGCCGTGCTGTACTCGATTCGGGATCTCAGCTCAATTTTCTCACTTCTTGTCTTGCAAATCAACTTCAGCTCAAAATTCGATATTCGCATATATCGATTTATGGTATTGGAGAGTCTTCTCTAGATACTGATAAGTCAGTTGATATTTTCGTGCAGTCACAGGATGCAAGCTATGGTGCTGAATTTGCAGCTGTAGTGACGCAGACTATCACTGATTATCAGCCGCAATACGATTTGAATGCTGATGGTTGGGAAATCCCTAACAACATCGTTCTTGCTGACCCTAAATTCTACAAGTCCCAACGTATAGATCTGCTTATCGGGGCCGGTTTATTTTTCGACTTAATCTGCATTGGGAAAACTCGTTTAGAGGGCAGCACATTAATTCTGCAGGAAACAAAGCTCGGTTGGACAGTCTCTGGAAGTCTTGCTTATTCAAAGTCGAGTAATTCGTCGTTGGTCGCGCTCGTCAAAACTCCAACACAATCAGAAGTGGACATTTCATTAACAGAAATCGTTAAGCTCTTCTGGGAAATTGAAAATTGCTATGCCACAACATCTTCCATTTCTGAAGAGGACGAGCTTTGTGAGCATCTCTTTCAGAAAACTTTTTCTCGTCTCAACAATGGCCAATACTCAGTGAAGCTTCCATTTAAAAGTGAGTGAGTCTCAACTCACTCGGAGATTCGTACAGTCGCGCTCTTCGCAGATTTAAGAGTTTAGAGGCCAAATTTGCTAAGAATCCTGCTGTGAAATTGCAATACGCAGCTTTTATTCACGAATATGTCGGCCTAGGACACATGTCTTTGGCATCGGTTCAGGATACAGCGCCTAAGTTTTATTTGCCACATCATTGCGTCCACAAACTTGATAGCACTACCACAGCCCTTCGTGTTGTATTCGATGGATCTGCGAAAACTACTTCAGGCTATTCATTAAATGATTTCCTGTTGGCTGGACCAACAATTCAACCCAAAATCTTCACAACCTTGCTTCGATTCCGGTTCTTTAGGATTGCATTGTGTGGGGACATCTGTAAGATGTACCGCTGCGTAAGAGTTTGCCATCCCGATGAATACTTACAATGCATTCTCTGGCGTTATAACCCATCTGATGCGATCGTAGCCTACAAACTGGACACGGTGACGTACGGTACGAAACCAGCGGCATTTTTGGCAATTCGTGCTATGCATCAGTTGGCAATTGATGAGGAACCTTCATATCCCCAAGGATCCAAAATTGTTCGCAGAGATTTTTATGTGGACGATTTAATGACTGGTGGAGACACAGTTGAAGAAGTCGTGGAGATTAAGCGCCAAGTGAAGGATTTACTCAAACGTGGACACTTTCCCATTCGAAAATGGTGCTCGAATGAGCCAACAGCTCTTGCGGATGAGCTTGAGGTCGACAAGGAGAAGTTGTTAAAGTTTCACGATGGAACGGATATTGCCAAGGCTTTGGGCCTGGTATGGGATCCTCGTTCTGACAACTTGCTGTTTAATTTTTCAAAAATTGCACATGACGGACCTGTCACAAAGCGCACCGTTCTATCCACTGTTGCCAGAACTTATGATCCGCTCGGATTAATTTCGCCTATCTTCACAAAAGCCAAAATATTTATACAATCTTTATGGAAGGAGAAACTTAATTGGGATGAAAGACTACCGCATGAAGTATTTCTGATTTGGCAGTGGTCAGCACTTTCAAATTTCCTCGATTTGTCATGCTTCCTCATGCCTCGATCCAAATACATGCATTTTGTGATGCAAGCATGTTGGCATATGGCGCTTGCGTATATCTTCGATCGGAGGCTCGAGAATTGGTGTCGATGCATCTTTTATGTTCGAAGTCTAGAGTGGCGCCATTAAAGTCACTAACTATCCCGAAATTGGAATTGTTTGCTGCATTGATTTTAGCTGAATTAGTGTCGCACATCGCACAGAACGTATCATTCCCTTGCGAATTTCATTGCTGGTCGGATTCGACAATCGCGCTTTCATGGATTCGTGAATCACCTTCGGAGTTTAATGTTTTCGTCTCCAATCGAGTGGCACAGATTCAGGAGATGTCCAAAGGAATGGTATGGCATCATGTACCAACGCTGATGAATCCGGCTGACATTCTGTCTCGAGGCTGCACACCAAAGGAGCTACAGAGGAGATCACAGTCTGTGGCATCATGGACCACAGTTTCTGAAATCGGCCTGTTCAGAATGGCCAGCAAATGTAGACACCATGGCAAATCTTCCAGAACGTCGTCGTAAAGTCTTGCTAGCTCTTTCTAAACACGACATATCTGTTGACTGCAAATATCAAAATTCTTTTGCCACACTACAAAGAATATTTGCTTATATCTTCAGATTCTGGCTACTTCACCGGAAGAATACTGCAAGGCACAAGGGTGATCTGACAGTCGAGGATCTTCGCATTGGCACATACCTTCTGTTCAAGAACATTCAACAAGTCCACTTTGCGGCTGACTACGCAATGCTCTCTGAGAAGAAGGCTCTATCATCGAAAAGCAGCATACTCTCCCTGAATTATCGATGCACATGGATTGATTCGAGTTGGTGGTCGCCTTCATAACTCGCAGTTGGATTACGATGCCAGGCACCCTATTTTATTGCCGACGAGGCACCCAATTACCAGCGCGATCATCACTCATTATCACCAAAAATTCCTCCATGCTGGACCTCAAAGCCTGCTCGCATCAGTGCGCCAAGCATACTGGCCAATTGGTGGCCTCAAATCGGTGGCGAGCGTCATCAACAAATGCCTGAGATGTTTTCGTCTGAAACCTCGATATGCGGAGCATATCCTGCTCTTTGCTCTTCGTGGTTTAGGCTGGAATCCTGAGGTCCGTTTACCATCGTACTCTAGTAGACTTCTTTTGATTAACCTTCCCTCCCTTATTAACCGTAGAGTTATGCTTGAAGTAATCTTTATACATAGACTAATTAATGGTGAAATCGACTCAACTGAGTTGGTTGGCCAAATTAACCTCAACGTTCCTATTAGACCGACTCGTAATTTTATCCCCCTATCACTACATCGTTGCTAATACTAACTATGCCTTGCATGAACCGTTTCGTGTCCTCTGTGCTGATTACAATAAACTCTACCGAATAATTAACTCTGAAGCTTCTCTTCCTGCTATAAAAATTTCTGTTTTAACTTATTTAGCCCGTAATTAACATAACTTCATGTTCTTCCTTCGCGATTTGGTGTCACACGTTAGTGGCTGCGCCTCTCGGTCGGTTGGGCGGGAGGTGGGCTGCTATTTTGCTTGGGGTTCGCGCGTAACAAGCTTAGGCTTGGTGTCGCATGGGCCACTTGAACGTACTGCGCATTGTACGCCAACGTCCATATATATTATGGGCAGACTGCCTTCGGATCGTGTGAGACCAAATCCAGCCTTTCACACAACTGGAATCGACTTCTGTGGTCCTTTTTACCATAAGCCAAGACGCGGAACAAGGCACCCATAAAATGCTATATAGCAATTTTTGTTTGCTTCAGTACCAAAGCAACGCATCTAGAAGTGGTTCAGAGAATCTTTCGACGGCATCGTTCATTGCCTCGCTTAGGCGGTTCGTCGGCATCCGCGGAAAACCTCGCAACATCTGGACGGATAATTCAACGACAGTTGTCGACTAACACTCATCGCGAGCAGACGTCAGTTTCTTTCCGCGCATTCGCAGTTTTCTTATCAGTTTTTTTTTCTTATCTCTTTTTTGATCAACAACCGCTCATCCTATTCTCTTTTTCTCGCTCACCGCGTGCTTTAATCCAACTTAAAACCAAGAGGTTTTTTTGTCTGGTAACCATGGCCTCCGGGCCCCCCAATCTGGGCGACAATCGGTTCAGTTTACTGTCCGAAAGTCTCAACCCTAAACCCAAAAGAAGTAAACGGCAACCAGCCACGATATACAATGAATTCCCGGACCTTCCCTCAGCCAATAGCCCCAACCCGAAGAATATTACAATTTCTTCGATAAACAGTGACAAAAAAATATCCGAATATTCATGCTTTGCTGTACACAGAGCTCTGGAGCTAATTAACAAAAACTATGTGTCCATATCCGACCTGAAAGACGGAAACCTACTTATGCTTGTTAACTCCGAACACGATGCGAATAAATTCTTAAAGGCCACGGAACTCCCCAGCATTTGCCAAATTGAGTGTAAGCTTCACGAATCCCTTAACTATGTAAAGGGTACCATCTACGCCCCTTACCTCAAAAATCTTCCCGAAGAGGAAATAGTTAAAGAACTTAGTGCTCAAAAGGTAACCTCAATCTACAAATTTACCACCCAAAAAGATGGCACTCCACAACCTAGTGGTCTCATGCTATTAACCTTTGAATTATACCATCTGCCATCAAAGATTGATATATGTTGGCATTCAGCTAAAGTGCAAGAATATATCCCTGACCCCATGAGGTGCAAGAATTGTCAAATTCTTGGGCACACTTTGAAACACTGCAAAAACAACCCCTTATGCAATACATGCGGACTCGAACCCCACGAGACCGAATGTACGAGTACAAAATGCGTAAACTGCACAGGCACTCATGCAGCCTCCGATAAGCAATGCCCCGCCTTCCAAGAGCAAAAGGAAATGCTAAAAATAAAAACAAATAAGAAGTGCTCAATGCGTGAGGCCAGAAATATTTACAAAGCTTCTGTTGAGACAAGAAGCTTTTTCCTCATCTGCATTTAACTTCAGGATCTGGGGCGTGCGCAGTTAGTGAGAATGGTTTAAACCAATTAACCAAAGACTCAAGTTATCGCTTCTTTTGTGCATGCGCAATGATGTTGTCTTCGCTTTCAATGTCAAGGCAGAACTCTTTTATTGATCATTTAGTAGAAATGCATTAGCTTAAGAAAAAGTACAATGTGGTGAGTTTATGAGGGTATGCATGTATGAGTACAAGTAGTGTGACAGTAAGAGAGATTAACAATGCGAGGGTTGTTCAAGTAGTTAACGATTGTGATTGCTTAACAATTGCAAGATAAATTGAATAAGTAAATAAAGTTAGGAAAATACAAGAATTTGACCGAACAGCTTCTCTTCCTAAACCACATAACCCAGCCAGCTTCGCTGCCGTAGTCGCAGAAAACACAAATAAAAATACTAACAACAAGCAAATCAAGGCCCACGATCAAAACAAACCCGAAAACAAATCCGCCCACCGCGTCTCTGCCGACGTTCCGACTTCGTCTATTCAATCAGCATATACTTCCCAATTACCCAAACGCAATACTGAGTCCACTTCGGTAGGCTCTGTTTCTTCCCTTCTTAACGCACTTAAAAATAACAAATCAACAGCAAAAAAAAATGAAACGCCAACTGGCGCTCAAATTACCTCAAAACTATCTTCAACTAACAAAATATCAAACAATCAAAACAACAACGATAAAATGCTTTCATCTGACTCAGATGGTTCAATTAAAAATACAATTTTAAACTACACAAAATCAAAAAAAATTGAAATAGGTACCACTGACTCATCCGACTCGGACGAGTCAATGGAAACTCTATAAACAATCCACTTAATCCCACATTCTTCGAAGACATATAACCTAATCCAAATACATTCCATTTACTATTATTCAATGGAATATAAATGGATATTATAATAATTACAATGAACTAGAACTATTGATCTCAAACGAAAATCCGGATGTTATATGTCTTCAAGAAACGCATATACCAGCCTCAAGTTTAAGCACAATTACCCCAATTGGCTACTTCGCTAATTTTCCTACTACCTCAAATGCCAAAAAAGGTGTAGCAATTCTTGTTAAGAGGCACATACCGCATAATCCCCTAACTATAATATACGATTCAAATATTCTATACAACAAGCTGGAGCTTAATTTGAACCAACGTTTTACAATTCTCAATATTTATATCCCACCTGATCTTCCATTTTCCACTACTGATCTCACAAATATTATTACAAATTGTAGACCACCATTATTGATATTCGGCGACTTCAACTCCTGGGATACACTGTGGGGTTCATACTCCTCCAATCCCAGGGGGAAAAAAGTAGTTGAAGCTATTAACAGTTCTAATTTAGCCCTTCTAAATGATGGGTCAGCGACCCACTTTTCTACTCACAAAACATTTTCACATGTTGACCTTACACTCGTTACCACCTCCCTGATACCCTTTTGTACTTGGTCGGTGCTTGCTGACCTCTACGGAAGCGACCATTTCCCCATCACCACCATCATAAAGAACATCTCTAAGCCCCACAGCTTAGGATTTTCTCCCAAGTATAAGACAGAGCTAGCCAACTGGGATATGTTTCAAGCAGTCTGCCAAGAACATACACAATACCAAAGTTCTTCAAACATTCAACTTGAGGTGGCTAAATTAACTAGGGCCATCAGAACGGCTGCAAATTTAGCAATACCCCAGACTAAACCATATATTCACCAACGAACCAGCTGTTGGTGGAACAGCGAACTCAATGCCCTTCGCAGCGACAAACAAAGACTTTGGCAAGAATATAAACGTAAGATGTGTCCATCCTCTCTGCTTAATTACAAAAAAGCAAATGCCTACTTTAAATACTGTGTGAAACAAGCTAAACGGGAGAGTTTTAGAATTCTCACATCCAAAATATCTCCAGTGTCCACCACAAAAAAAATATGGTCCGACATCAACATGCTGGTTGGTTTACCCCGGACCCAAGTCTCCTTTATTATGTCAGAACATGGATTATTAACTGATCCCTTAGATATAACAAACGAATTTGCAAAAACCTGGTCTAAATATTCCATGGACGAAACTTTCTGCGAAGAATACATTACGCAAAAAAATAAGTTCATTAACGATCCATATTCTGGCACTCATTTATCTGGCTCAGCCAGATCAATAGAATCTGATTTTACTATGGCAGAGCTCGAAGTAGCCCTGCATAACGCCAAGGGAAAAACTCCAGGAAGTGATCGCATAACATATTCTATGTTAAAACATATTCCCTACTCTGCCAAAGTTAAACTTCTTAACATATACAATAAAATATTCGAAAATGGATGCTGCCCCCATGTTTGGAGATCAGCTATTATAATTCCGATCCAAAAGCCAAATAAACCTATTTCCGAATTAAGAAGCTTTCGTCCGATTTCCCTCTTGTCCTGCTTAAGCCGGGTATCCAGCACCGCGGAAACTAAAAATTCCTGGCAAACTTCATATAAAAAAAACTGTGCCAGGAATTTTTAGTTTACCTTTTCGTTGCTTGAGTATCCAGCAACATGAACGAAACCCACAGTTTCTTATCGATAGTTGGCCTATCGATAGCGCGTGTGGATCGAGAGAACAGCTGATACACAGCTCAGGAATATATTGGTTACAATTATTTTGGACGTGATGAGCGAAAATTTGGCGGGGATGCTTTTGTGTTTTTGTTATGAGCTGTCATCTTGTTGGGGAACCAGCAGCGTTCAAAGATTGGTAGGGGATGGTGCCAAGGGGACACTTATGCCAAATTGCTGAGGCGTTTCGAGAGATGTCCTCCATGGACACAAAGGTCGATGGGATGTCGTAGATTGAGACGACTTCTGAGACTGTTTGTCGCCAGATCAGAGGCAAGTCTCTGGGAGTGCGCCACCAGTCGGTTATGATACCTGCCATGTGTGCATACATATTGATTTGGGCTCTTAATGGCAAAGCGTCCAAATCGCGGTATTTAGTTGTATGCCTCACATACCAGGAACCTCACAAAAAAGATTCTAGTTTATTGAGGGCAGTGGAGCATTCGGTACCGGGATCCCCTGTTCCATTAAGGCATGTAAATTAAGGATTTTGGATCGCAACGAAACCCGCTGCGAGGCTGGAGGAGCCAATCGAGCTTCTACGCCTTAGCTGCAACCGTTGCTGCTGAGACACATGGACATTCCTGGTCAAGCGGTGGTCCAGAGTCACGCCAAGTTATTTAACCGCGGTATCCGTATATGGGAATCTTGATCCTAGGAGTCGAGCAACTTATCCGGGTCTCATAGCGATCGTGTTGACTCTTTGAAGAATAACCGCTATGTTCCAGCGACTAAAGCCAAGGTACTGATCCGGCCACTGAGTTGACAATCGCCTTAATATTAATGCGAATGTATTTAGGTAATCTTGTATCTGGCCATGAAAGACTTCATTTGATTGCCTATCATAAACCTATCATAAACTAGTATAGAAAAAGCGACACCTACTCCGCGATGCATGCTTCACCGGAAAATATAATTTTTATTTTCTTTACATTTATTTAAATTCAAATAATTAACAGTGCTTAACAGCTGATTATTCAGAGTGACCTTGCTCGTTTTAGGTGCATGGTCACCCTGCTTTAGTTATGTTCCACACACACAAGAAATAATTAGCAAATTCCTGGCAGGAATTTTCCGCAGTGCTGGATACAAGCCTTTAGGCAAAACTGTTGAAAAAATCTTAGCATCTAGGCTGATGGCGTTTATCGCCAAAAACAGACTTATCAGCGACAACCAGTCAGGTTTTAAACCGAAGCTTAACACTATGGACTCCCTGTTGCACTTGCAACACTTCGTATCGGATGCCCTTTCTACAAGAAATCACGTGACCATTTTGCCAACGGATTTCGAAAAGGCTTTCGATCGCGTCGGTGTCCATTCGATCCTTCAACAGCTTCTGTCATGGAGAGTGGGTCCAAAAGTCTTCAACCTGGTGAAAGCTTTTATGACCCATTGATCGTTCAGAGCCAGATTTAATAACAAGCTCTCAAATTACCACAATATGTATAATGGTATCCCCCAAGGATCGCCATTATCAGTGGTGCTATTCATCATTGCGTTTGAACAAATCAATCAAATTGTACAGAAATATAAAAACGTTAAACTATTTATGTATGCAGACGACGCTTTAATTGTAAGTAAACTGAAAGACTCAGAAAAACTAAATACTATTCTTTGTGACATCTTAGATGAAATAGAGACATGGGGTCAGTCCTCAGGGGCTTCTTTGTTCCCCTCTAAATGTAAAACTATTCACATTTGTTAAAAACCATTTTGTACATATAATGGTCTCTGCTTTAACAACTTAAATATAGAAAGAGTTTAAACAATAAGCTAAATATTATAAAATATCTAAGTTGCAAAAATTCTCTTATCGATGTATGGAAACACACTTATAAATCTTACAAGAACACTTATATTGTCAAAAGTCCAGTACGGAATCCCCATTTTTGGGTGTAGCGCTGCATCCAACATTAAGCTGCTTACTGCGGCATACCATACTGCGGTTCGTCGTAGTATAAATGCCTTCCCAACATCTCCAACTAAATGCATTTTGGCTGAGGCAGGTTTACCTTCAGTGGAATCCTTAATCAAAGAAGCCACTGCCAAGCTAATCCCAAAATTATACTGCACGCCCAACCGACTTCTTCAAACCGAGTTTCGCAAAATAACGCAGCACAAAAGAAAATACAGAATACCTTCAACACTCCGTCGCTGTGCATCTTTATGCAAGGAACTAAACATTATTCCTTCCCCAAACAGCAGCACACCCCAACACCCCCCCTGGCTTTTACGGTCTTCATCGCTCATCACCACATTGCGAAAATTTCCAAAAAATTCTACTTCCGGCGAAGTCTATCGGGGGGCTTTTGCAGAAGAAACATCTAAACTCCGCCTTGGTGATTGGAATTGGTTGTTTACTGACGGAACTAAGAACCAGAACGTAACTGCATTCGCCTGTGTAGATACAACTGGAGCGACAATATCAGCCGGCTGGCTTCCTGCCTATTGCTCGGTCTTTGCAGCAGAAGCAATGGCCATTCTTCATGCAGTTCGATTTGCCCAACGACATAGAGGACGATTTGTTATATGCACGGACAGCCTTTCCTCTGTAGAAGCTATAAAAAACCCCAGTAATCGGAACCAGATAGTCAGCATCATTAGGGATGCTTGCATCAAAACACCATCCAAAATTAAAATCTTTTGGGTTCCTAGTCACAAAGGAATAGCTGGAAACGAATCAGCCGACGAGGCCGCTCAACTTGCGTCCCAGTCGCCCCTATATACATTCATCCCCTGCATCGAAAAAGATCATCAAAGATTGATTACAGCGCACCTAAAACAACAACAAGCTCTAGACTGGAACTCTTTCCAGTATTTGTGCAAGGCAGTAAACTCTACACGGGAGAAGATCTATTTCCCAAAAGATTGTTCCCGAACACACATCACCGCATTCTCTCGGCTACGCATCGGACACTGCCAACTCACACACGCCCACCTCCTTTCTGGCAACATACGGCCCACCTGGCAACATTGTGGACAGGTTTTAACCACAACTCACATACTTGACATCTGGCCCAAATATGAGAATATCCGGCTCTCTCTTTTTCATAACCAATCCCCATCTACTGTACTAGCTACTGTAAATAAAACAAACATCGAAACTATCTCTATGTTCCTTAAAAATTGCAACTTATTAAATTCCATATAAAAATATTGTACAATAGGATCTAAGGTGTTGTCACTCGTTATCCTATCCCACTATTAGTTAAAATATTATTTACTGCAAGTGTATTATAGCTAATATTTAAATAAATAAATAAAAAATAAATAAAATTCAACGAACTTCGTGGGTGCCAAAAACGAGTTAGCAGAGTTGAAGAATTTATTTTTGAGCGATCCACATAGCAATGCCGTCCGTGACACCTGTCTTTCCCATGGCATTGATTGGAATTTTATACCGCCTCGTTCCCCACATTTTGGTGGACTTTGAGAGGCAGCAGTTAAGTCTGCTAAATTCCACTTTTTTCGCGTCGTTGGCTCTTCAATTCTATCTATAGATGAACTCCGGACTTTGGGGTACGGAATCTCGGCCGTACTTCTGGCCCTCTTTATGCCATTTCAGAAAGCTGAGGGAGAATCATTTGAGTCGATGGCAGCGCGTTTGCCAGATACGGCAAATCTTTTGGAAGAAGTGGAGCACCAGCTACCTGTCGCTGCTGCAAGAGCGATCCAACCAACTCTACAGGAAGGTGCCATGGTCTTGCTGATGGATGACAACATTCCGTCTCTAAAGTGGCGACTTGGTCGGGTTGAGTCAACCGTACCAGGCGAGGATGGCGCTCCCAGAGTGGCCATTGTCCGTACTGGATCTGGACTTGCCAAAAGAGCAATTGCGAAGCTAGCTGTTCTGCCCGTTTTAACCACATTGGTTTAAAGTGAAGCTCTTCCAACGGGGGGAGCATGTCCGGAGCAGAACGTTTAATTCAAAATTAATAATTTGTAAATGTAAATGCCATCGAGCCCACTGTTTGCTTTGCCGAATACAATTATGTTAAATCGATCAATTTGTACAAAAGCTCGTATATGCCCAACAACTCTCTCTCGCATTGTTTATCTGAGCGAGCTTTTCTAATGCATTTCTATGCTTAAAATGTGCCGGCGAGAGCAAACAAACTCACTGCAGCTTCAGAAACCAGGCAATAAACATTTAAATTGAATTCGTGCCCTTTTTATTGTTGTTAATAATAGCGTTAAAATTATTAGCGAAGGTGGACATCGGATCTCCTCTAAACAGTTTCTTTAAAACTTTTATCGACAGAGTAAATTGTGTTATCGTGTTATTAACATAGGCTTAGCACGCTCTGTTTAGAATCTGCGGAATATCAACTTTTTCACAAGAATTTTTTTGCGACCCGTGGATACCGCCCTTAAACCCTTAAAAACTAAGTTAAAGTTGTTGTCGTTGTGTGTTGCAAGTACAAAACTACCCATTTAACGGGAACCGAGGCTTTATTTGAAAAACTGGGTTTGAGGTGATGCTTTACAAAGGTCTCTTTTATCAAAATTAAAGGGTCCCATGCCGGGGTTTTTTTTTAGTGTTGTACTGTGTAATATCTGGATCGGACCCTGGATTTTTTGTAAGCCCTTCCATTAAGTTCAACTCTACGAATTCCTCTTCGTTTCATTTGTCCACTTTTAATCTTAAGTCCAGATCTATTTCTAGCGGTTGATCGCTATAGCAGCGATAATTGATACATAGAGATGCGTCACTTCGCTTTATCAAACTTGGTACTGATAACGATTGAGTGGCGACGTTGGGTCGTACCAACAAAATACACGCGAAATTGAAATTCTCTCATTTCGCTCTCAGAGAACCCGAGCAGCATTGCGAGTTGAGAGAGGACAGCCGAACGCAGGACAGCGTGGCGCTAAAAAAAAAAAAACAAAAACAACAAAAGAACAACAAAGATACCTACACGCATATATATGTATGAGTATGTATGTGTCAGCATTTGTTTTCATATTTGTCGTGGTCAGTCTTCGAAGCGATTTTTGATATTTTTCTTCTTTTAGGTCTTGCTTATGAATGTGTGTGTGTGTGCAGCCACATTAAAATGTATGCGCGGAGCACTTGTCATGAAATTCATTGACCTGCCTCAACTTCATTAGTTTCGGCAATTACAAATAAACGCAATAACATAACCCATATTTTATTATAACAATCATGCTCATTTTTAAATAGCCTAAATAATATTTATGCAATTACATATATACATACATAATTATGTAATGTCGAACATTACAACTAACATAATCTCTTAAACATTGTACATTTATTTCCCAATTCCATTTCTTTAATTAATTATTCTTGGCAATACCTGCAGGAAAGTTTCATATTTTTAATAAAATTTTTTATTTTTATATTTTTATGTGTATTTACGAT